>CM074576.1:163664609-164112109 GCA_037305975.1 Chrysolophus pictus
AGAAGAAAGGACAAGCAGTGGTTATCAGATGCAGAGCTTGGCCAGGCTACTGCATTGACCAGAAATCAGCTGGCACATAACTGCCCCCTTTTATCCTTCCTCTCTGACTTCCTGATCCACTGATCTCTCCCTTTTCCTGCTTGTTGTCCTTTAACTAAACATTCCTTGGGTATTCTGTTCCTACAATCCCCTTGAAGCATCTTTTAATACACTTAACTTGATTCCATAGTCCTGCTGAAACATCCCAAATCAAGTTTTCTCTTTTCTCTAATTATCTTTTTCCCTCTTGCTTACCAGTTTCACTGTTCTGGTTGAATCTGGTCAAGGTCATGCCTGAGCAGTTTCTCCAGTGGCCCTTATAGTGACTTGAGAGCTCTGATTTTGGTGTGACCTCAATTATGTACTGTTTGTTACAATTTATAGATGTGTGTGTTTAACCTACTGCTTCTCCTTTTATTATTAATTTTGTTTGTTGACTAGCTATCAATCAGATATCCTCACAAACATTCTTACATTCCAACTGTATCCTTACAGGTAGATTTACTTATGTTTGATAGCAGCTACTGACCTAAATTCTTTTGTGCACCTTCTCCTTGTCCTCCCTGTGCAAAGTCATACCTCCTCAGTTTAGTTTTTGCAGTTTGATGAAGCGAGGATAATACTTGTTTTCTTTAAAAGGAAAAGATTGGATTCTTCCTTTCCTTTTCAGGTTCTTTGACGTTGTATAGACTGGGCATGCTGCCCAGGAGCCTTAGTTCAAAGCTTAGATTCAAATCTTCACAGAAGTATTAAAAAAAGGGTACAGAACACCTTCTCTGCATGACCTGGGAATAATGAGATCATGGAAATCTGGACATATTTGTGGATAAGATTTCTATAAAATGAGGGCAGATGCTCAGGATGGTGTTCAGCATAGCCATGCACTCAACACTTCCCACATCGGTTTTGCTCCTTTCAGAGATAATCTCAACCCTACTGATACATAAACTTTTGGGTCATCTTCATATGCCATATTGTTTCCTGGGACAATTTTGTTTCCTTGGGAAGGCTTATGTCTTCACAGGATATCAAGCAGGCATGTGTCTCTTCTGACTTGTGCAGGAGTGACAGTTCTTCATCCTGCCAGAGAAAAGTCAAGCCTCAGCTTAATCCAGCTGGCCTAAAAATATGGGCCAATCCAAATGGCCTGCTGCAGCTGAAAGGCACAACAAAATGCAGTTAATATCCACCTCAGGCTGTGATCTTGCTATGGTCATTCTGTCTATACAACATCATAAAATGTCATCTTCTACAGATGAATTGGTTTTACCTGGCTCTAGATTCCTCACAAAGTTTCAAAATATGAGCAAAGAGAATTAGGAAGAGCGCTGCACAATATTGGTAAATCCATCAGGTAGGTTAAAAGCAAGTAACCCCCTATGGGATTTACTGGCTACACTCATGTATTTTAGAGAATGTACAGTTCAAATAACCACAGAAGGAACAGAGTAAATACTCACTTATTTAGCTCTGGGAGGACTGCAAACTGTGCATAACAGAAAAGTTAGGAGCATGGAAAAAAGCAGATCACTGCCATTCAGTTTTTTTGTGGCAAATTTTTAAATGTTATTTACAGACTATGCTTTAGTTTTAATTAACATTACTTTTTTTTTTCTCCTTTTTTTTCTTTTTCTTTTTTCTTTTTTATATTAAACACTGTTTGATAATTTAAAAGGCACTTTTACATCTTGTTAACAATCAGCAGGTTGGACTGCAGTGCGTTAGACTTTTATTTTTTGCGTATATTGGCAAGTTTAATAAAGGTCTGCATTTGTATTAAGGACTTGTAGTTTGTGTAATTGTAAGAAAATGGGAAACCACAGCAATGCCAAAAGGTTTTATTAAAGTATCAAAAATCAGCAAGCAGTACCCAACGAATAAAATAGCACTCTAGATCCCTGAAGTAGAAACTATTGAGGTTTGCACTTAAGCTGATATTTTCTCTGACAATGAAATTAACGCTTATCTAATTGAATCTATAAATTTCATCAGATGCAGTACACCAAATGCAGTTTCCTCAGTACAGAAATTAAAATAAAGTTCCCTAAAAACCTTACAATACGTCAATGTATCATTTTAAAAGTATTTCCATTAAAATATGCATTTGCAATCAATAAGAGGTCTAAATACCATGTGTGCTATATACGTAAGCATACATCTGAGTGCCAGATTCCATTTGTCTGTAGTCACTCTGGGACTGTATTGCTTCTAGGGTGCTTTCTAGTTGGTGCGGTATTTCTCTGGAGTACACTCCAACATGTGGAGTGCACTCCATAAGAAAAATTGCTGCCCTTAGTGAAGCAGATGTTTCTTTGGTGCCTGAGAGCTGGTGTAGCTCCTCTACAGGAAGCTCTGTATGATTAACGTTGGAGTATACTTGCAGAAAGCTATGCCAGCAGATCGTGCTTTTGACTTGACTGCAGAGACACAGAACAGATGAGTATGCTTAGCTAACAAAGAGCCCTATGAGAGTCCCACATAGTGCACATTCTTTGTACATTGTCACACATTGCTGGTAAATTGGGGATGGTTCTCAAAGCATTATTTTGCTAAAGATGTGAATCAATAGTGGTATTTAAATATGGGTACTCAAGGCTATGTGCTTTTAGTACAAATTTTTGAGTACGAGTAGAAGTATTTGTTCATTGTCTATGAACTGAATGTTGTTCCAGTAAGCCATTCCTGGGCGAGAGAAAAACCTACCATAGAGCTAATAATTCTTGCCGGATGGGTGTTTGTGTTTCAGAATCATCATTATTAACATCTTTTCCTGGCAACTTTATCAAAAAGAGTAAGGGTAGAATGAACATGGATTTTTCAGTCTTTTCTTTTGAGATGACCCTTTACTTCGGTTGGACAGAAGTGGTGTGATTGGTGGACATTATTTTTTTGTACTGTCACCTAGCATTTCAGTGGATTAGCAGACCTTTTTAGATTCCAGGGCCATTAATGAATGATCAAATGTATAGGCAAAATTGTTAAGATAGTTTTTCTTTATTATTTCCTTAAATATTAAGGGAAAAAAAAACCCACTATTAAATCTCTAAAGATGTTCAGCAAATAGTTTTGTTGTTGTTGTTACATCATTACTATAGTTTGCTCTGTTTTCCTTCATGAAAGCATAAGAAACGAGGCTCAAATTTTGATTAAGGTTCATTTGTTCCAGCAGTGTTTAATCCCCGCAGTCCATGAGATGTCAATGGATGTACTCTAATACACATTAATGGAAAGTACAAGCTAAATATATTAATAATTACCACAGCTGAGCAACAAACAAAATATGTACCATTATTTGATCCACTTGTATTCAATATAATTTTTATATTAACTAGAGAAAAAGATTAGTCTCCAGAAAGCTGTGAAATAGTCTAATTTGACAGGATTTAAAACATGCAGAAGATTCTGATTGGGAAGTGAATATACAAAGACTAGAAAACCATGTATAAAATAGATTGATGATCTGCATCCAGCTGCATTTAGTGTTCCATATGTGCATATTCTAATATTTTTAACTCCCTATTCTGTATTTGTCTTTGGAAAACTCTTCTATATTAATAGATAATATAACTTCTTGAAGGAAGAGAAATAAAAACCACACATTAACAGGCAACCATAAAGACACTGCATGTCAGTTCATAACTCTTAATGGCCATGGCTATAATTTAAAAGGAAAGAGCAACCTTGCTCTCAGGACAATGTCAAGAAGTGTAAATCTTCCACACAACAAAACACTCCGTGACTCTACTTCTCATATATTTACTCTTCAAGAGGTCCATGTTCTAACAGAGAAAGCGTGACATATGAACATCCCACCAGCTGCCGCATATTCAAGCATCGTGAGAATTTCCCCCCATGTCATGAGTAACTGCTTTTAAAGGGCATCAGTTTCTCGCCTGAATAGAAATCAGAATCTTGTACACAATAAGTTTTCTTCCTGTTCTTGTCAATACTCATAATGCTATATTTATGGGTAGGATGTTGCTTTGTCAGTAATTGTTTCTATTTATCTGAATTCTTTTATGTATCTCTCACGTTCTTACATTCTTTTCCACATTTGCAGAGAATTTAAAAGTAGGAGTAAAGAAAGTTGGGATACTTTTATTCCAGCCCAAACAATGTTTATTATGTTCTCAAACACTGTGGTATGATCTAACGAAATTAAATAGGTACAGCAGGAGCAGTGTTTTACCTATATCTGAGATTTACTCAGGCACATGGAGGAGATGTTTATAGTTTTTCATTTGAGCTTCCTATTGCTGCTGAAGCAGTTCCCAAATAGCATTTTGAGTTACTTCAGGGGTACATCTTTCTCACTTGACTTTATGCACTATTTCAGCACTGTTTTGGTAATGCTGATGTGAAATTTCCCTTTCTGTCCATTACACCATGGATAGAATGCCATGGGAAGTGGCAATTCTGTGCTCACCTCCTTTCTGACAGTGATAACCTTTTTGCAGCTTGAATGGTGTAAACTAGGATTAGCTGACAAAAGAGTCCATCCCAGGATGTCACAATGGACTGTAAAAAATAACGTGAACACAAACTTTGTGATCTAGAAAAGCAGGAATTTGCTCAGAGAAGACTGTCTAGAGAAAAGTTATTAGTGCATCATTGAATCATAGAATGGCCTGGGTTGAAAAGGATCTAAAGATCATCTAGTTTCAAAGCCCCTGCTATGTGCAGGGTTGCCAACCACTAGGCCAGGCTGCCCCGAGACACATCCAGCCTGGCTTTGAATACCTCCAGGGATGGGAGGTACAACCTCCTCCTAATATCTAACCTAAACCTCCCCTGTCTCAGTTTAAAACCATTCCTCCTTGTCCTATCCTACATGTCAAGATCTGCTGCCTCATTCCTGCAAGATAGAGGCAGACAACTCCTTTGAGTGGGTGATTCCTCCCTGAAACTCACCCTTCTCTTGTATGACATTTATGTTGTTGCAGATGTCACAGAAATAACATTCTAAGATGATCTGAGTTCAAGCTCACCGTACTGTAGTATTCAAATTCAAAAGTTCCTGAGGTAAAAAAGCCCTAAACCTCCATGTCATGCATCTATGTGGCATGCATATGCCAGAGTCGTAACTGATATTCTGCATAAAGGGACATCTGCGGATATGGTGTACCAACTTTTCAAAATCTGTTTGCTGTCCTGTCTACTTTTATATATGCAGATTACCTTGCTGATGTACCAACATTTTTGGTCATTCACGGGACAGTTCAGGCTGGAAGAATTTTTAGGAGGTCTCAAGTGCAATCTGTGACTCACAGCAGGGCCATCTCTGATGTCAGACCAGGTTATTCAGGGCTTCATCCAGATGAGCCTTAAAAAACTCCAAGGATGCAGATTGAACAAGTTTTTTAAAGAAACTTCTTGCTAATATTTTCATAGGAAGTCTAATTAGAAAAAAACAAAAACGAAAACAACAAACATTATTGTATCTTCACCCAGGAAAGACAAGTAGAGGGAAAATGTTTCTGACAAAATGGACTTGACATCTTTTCCCTCTTGTGTTGCTCAAAACGTCCATTTCTATTACTCCTTCCTTTTGCTTACCTTCCTCTTGTGCAGGTGTCTCTTCCATTTCATACTAAATGCTGCAAAGATCCATGACACAAGTCATGCATAAATTGCCAAACATCTGGCAGTCTTGCTTTGGTGTGAGCAGTAGGGCACCTCCCATGTTGTATAAATATTAAAGTTCCACATTTTTTTTTTCAAGTAATGGATCAGAGTTTTATTTTTCCTTACATTGCTTTGCCAATCCCAATCAAATCTTTATATAAGTAACTAAGATGAGAAAGAAACACTCCAAAACACTAATTTGGGCTTTTGCCCACTGTACTTTTTAGGGAAGTGAGTGAGCATCTCAAACTATAACTGTTCTCAATGGGATAGCTGTTTTCAAAACCAAGCCAAGTCCATAAATCCATAACGATTTTCTGCTTTTGTTGAAGAACCCTCTCCCATCAGTTTAGGTGATTAGTTTAGAATGTCCTGGGTTGAAAAGAACCGTAATGATCAACCTCACATTTTCTGCAGATTTTCCTACCTTCTTTTATATTCCTGAACGTCCATCTCTTCTGCCTCGTTACCTACCTCCTTCCAATTTCTGAATGTGATTTCTGATCACTGACTGTATTCCCTCGGTTAGATTAAGGGTTGGTCTGCATGCACAAAAGGCAACAATAGGTGGGAGATTCTCAGTTATACTCTGCTCTTGCCACTCCCAGAATCATCTGTCTCTATGAGTCCATAGGAGCAGAAGAGCACAATGGCTGCTGGGGAGCACAAATTTAGGATTCAGAGGAAGGAGCACCCTGGCTGTGCTCTGTCAGGTTTGTTGCAGGAGGAGACCCTCAATCCCAGGGTCCAGGCATCAAACCCACCCAGTGCTGGATTAACTTTTGGACTAGATGAGATGGTTGATGAAGAATATGGGACACACTATAGGCTGCAAGGAAGGAGCATTTTAGGATTGCACAAGAATTATTGCTGGATTTGTGGAGGAAGAAGTGGGGAAAATAGAAGAATAATTGAAGGGCTGTTTGTCTGTGAATAGTTTGCTGGCTGGGGTGTCTGGGGCTTGTTTGTCCCCAGGTGCCAGCAGGTGGCGATTCTGGGGGATACAGTCACTGTGCAGACTGGCTATTTGAGCCCAGCTGCTGTCTGTGTTTGTGTGAATGCTGTGTGTTATCTGTGTGGCAAGACATGTGTGTACATACATATACAGTGCACCCATATGCTCTGTGTTTGCTTACAGGGATTCCACACTTAGCCTCAGTACTGTCTGGACCTTGGTCATAGAGATACAGCAACCTCAACCTCTTGTGGGCTGCCAGAACCAGTATGATTTCTCTTTACATTCTCCCTTTCACTCAGGGCTTTCAATGCAGGAGCTGATAATGCTGCATTGTTTCAAGAGCTTTCTCAGCCCTCCAACATAATGCTTCCATTTCTAAAAAAAGTACAGAGCTCACTGCATTGGTAACTGTGAAGAGCAGAATTTCTGATTATTACAAAAGAAACGGCCTGACTAAGGAGCATTTATTATCTCTGCCTTCTTTATCTGCCCACCCCCAGCTCCCCATTAGAAGCAATTACCTTACTGCTTTTATCTTTCTGTTTACCTGTCCATGTTACTACCTTTGATTCCACACCAAATAATGTAGATGTTGTACTGTCATATCAGCCTCCAGCTCAGAGGAAAACAAAAATACAAGAAAACTAAAATTCACTGCAAAACTTTATAAGTAACTTTCTAGCTCTTGTTCATGTGTTTTAGCTGGTTTCCCACCCTGTCCTAGACAGATGTCCAGAGGATAAAAGAAGACTTTTCTATAGTTTGTAATTTGGAATTTAGACATATTCCTTTCAGCAAAGGAAAACCAAAACTGAAGGAGAAATACAAATGTTCCCTAAAGCCTCTCAAGAGAAACACTGTTATCTGCCCAGTCAGTTCTGTAGATTGAGCATGTCTACAAACTGGGGTTTAATCTACACATTTTCCATTTATCTGATCCTTACCTGAACAAAAAGTATTCCTTTTGATGTTCTCCCTACTGAAATTAAGTTTCAGCGCTACATGTAGGTCCTGGCATGCAGGATAGTGTAATGTTGTAATTTGGTACCATCCCTCCTGCTTAATCATCCAATGTGAACATGGGATTATGATCTCCCAGCTGAAATTCCTTACTTATTTATTGAGAAAGTTGTTAGGAAGTGGAGGTTCTACTGACCCTGGCGATGTTCAAGGAATGTTTAGATGTTATATTGAGGGATGTGGTTCAGTAAGAAATATTGGTGATTGGTGGATGGTTGGACTGGAGGATCTTGCAGGTCTTTTCTAACCTTGGTGATTATGTGATTCTATGATTCTAAGTGAGGGTTATTAATATGTACATGAAGTCCTATAAGGAACTTCACTGTTTTCAAGTGCTATTAATGAGATAGGTTACCTCTGTGAAAATGCATTATTTGTTTATTGTACTATGAGAGCAAGGTAGCTTCAAAGAAGTTGAAATCAGATGAGAAATATCACTGCAATTGATAAGATTTTGGAGCTGATTTAGAGCGGCTTCCTGATAACAGACTGTATTTTTATCTTTATCTTGCATATTTCAAGTATCAAGTATCTGATTCTAAAAATAACAGATCAGCTTATGCTCATAGATGTCCCACTAAAATTATTGCCCAAAATTATTACAACAGCAGCACACTCTCAACTTGTGTTCAGCTTGTGGTTCCACTTCCCCCAGTCCATTTCTGCAGTGTAACTACCTAGTCATTTGTTTCCCATATAATATGGGTTGTTACTATTTAATCTTATTGTATTGGTCTCACCTCATTTCACCAATTTATCATAATTATTTTGAATTCTAACTTTGTTCTCCACTGTGCCTGCAGTCCCTCTCAGCTTCATTATCCACAAATTTAAGCAGCTTTTCTTTTCCATAATTCACACTGTTTGTGAAATCAGTCACTAGAAGTGTGATCCCCACCTAATACAATGTGTGATGTAACCTACTGATAATTGCCTTAAAAAATGTCTCTTGACTTTCTATGCTTCTATGTTCAGGCAAAACAGATATGCCAGGCATTGGCCTCTCTTTTCTACTCTTTCCGTGTTTGGGGGATGTCACTGTAGACCATTTTCTCCTTTTTCTCCCAGAAAAGTGTCTGTATATACACCAGGGTTCTATACATGATTTGGCTTGTGTTTCTTTCTGTTCATTGAGAGAGGATCAACTAGGAAAAGCAAACAGGTTAGTCATTCACAAGGTTTTGTCTCAATAAATGGATAGTGGATTCTTAATGTTACTTTTTATAGTGCTTACAAATTGATTATTTAATCATTTGCTTTGACAAATTCTGCAAAACAAAATTATGTTTACTGATCTTGAATTCACCAGGTGTTTATTTTTCTTTTTCTTAAAGGTAAGATCGATACTTATCCTTCTCCATCCCTTTCAGATGTCGTCTATTCTCCATGAAGTCTAGAAGATAATCACTAATGATTCAAAGATTGCTTTGCTCTAAGATAAATTTCCTCAGGCCTTGTGTCTTGAATATATATAGCTTTCCTGAATACCTAAATATTCTCCAATGTATTCTGTTTCTACTATGGCCTAAGTTCTCATCCTTTTATTGTTAACTCTCATCTGTTAATATCTCAACCTCCTTCATACAGCTCAGAAAATTTTACTTCACCTTCTCATGGTCTCTAATGTTTTTATAATGTCACTTAAACAATAAAATAAAATAAAAAATTAACTATCCTTTGCTAGATTATTATCCATTGCATTTACACATTTGCACTTATCCATTTCTGTTTTTTTCCATATGTGCTTCTGTACTACTTTCTTAATCACTCTAATCATTTTTCTTTTGTTTATACATTTTGATCTTTTTTTTTTTTCTTTCTCTGAAGTACATAGAAAGTTCTCTGTGATTCCATGTCAGTCTTACTGCACTTACATTTTGGAACTGTTTGATTTCAATATTGTTTAGTTTTGTATGTGTTGCCTTCCCAACAATCTTTTCTCCCATTATTCCCTTGTCCAGGACTTTGTTTACCAAACCTCGAGTTTATTTATTTAAGTCTGCATTTATTTTAGGTTTATTGTCAATTTCTGGCTCTCTCTTGCTTTCTGAGAAATCAAAAATTCTGTAGAAATGAAAGCTGCTGTTGCAGGTGCTGTCGTTCTGAAGAAAGATTTTTTCCAGCGTTCCTGCTGGGGCATCATGCTACTGAACAAGATTAATCTGCCATAGTAGGTACTTCTTGATACTGAACATAAGAGAGAAAAAGGATATTCTGCACTGTGACAGCTGAAAAGTGCTAACTCTGCATTATGAAGAATGGTCTGGAAAGGGACTAATAATAAAAATGACATTCTATTTACACAGTAGATTTTTTGGTGTATGTATTAGGGAGAATGTTATTTCATCTTTCACTGAAATGCAACCATTCCAAAGTGGGCAGAATGCAACAATATCATATATTTTAAGAGTAAAATGATCAGGAAGCATTAAATCCCTTATGTGGAAAAGTATTCTTTCCAATTCACAGGAATCTTTCCAGTTTACATTATCTTTGAAACAAACTGACCTGTTCAGCTTCTCTGGATATGCTACTCATTCATATTTTGTATTAAAAATTAGTTTTGCATTCAAATATACAATAATTACTATTTGTTGAAAGCAGTGTAATGTCCTTCAAATGTAGAGTAAGAATTCCTAATTGATCCTGTAAAAGGACATTATTGCTAGAAGGGAGCATATCAGCTCCTGGAGAACATTTCCTGCTTTGCTCTGGGCATGGTACACAGTATATGGCCATTTGTGAGCCTTCTTATCTGTAATGCAAATGCTAAGTTATGGCTTGAACCAGTGATGGAGCACCTGGTGGGAAGGCAGGACCAACCCAGGGGAGCTCAGGTGCAAGCAATGCTCCTGAATGACCGGAAGGGTAGAAGCCAGGATCCACTCCTTCTCAGACCTCATTTAAGGGTTGGTTGGAGGCAAGAGCTTATTTGGCAATCTCTGTCTACCTGAGGACTTTACTGGCTTTCTGAAGGTAAGCAACTTCTTTCCCTTATTTCTGTTCTCACTGCTGTTGTGTTTGAGCAGATCCTCTCTTGCTGTAGCCTGGGATCTTGCTGCTCTGCTGTCTTGTTTGGCTTTCCATCATCTTACAGTATCTGACAATGATTCTCTGTCTCACAACGCTTGAAATTCAGTTATGAGGAAAAATGAATTAATGCTATGTAGATGGAGGAAGTAACTTATTGCTAGCTTGGATTAGTGCTTAATTTTTAGTGTGGTGTAACCCAACAGATAGCTTAGCACCATACAGCTTTTTACTCACTTCGCCCTCCTTCCCCCCCAATGGGGTAGGGGAAAGAACTGGAAAAAAAAATAGAACTTGTAGATTCAATAAAAATTATTTACTGAAATGGAAAAGAGGAATAATGGTAATAATATACGAAGCCTGCTCCAAAAGTAATACCTCCTATTTCATTATCCTGGCCCACAGTATCAGAGGCAGGTGTTGGTGGTATCCCAGTAGAGGTTGAATCTTCCCACCAATATTCTGTTACCTGTTGTTGCTGTGTGACAGATGGTGCCAGAGAGGAGTCTGCAAGATGCTGTCTGATATAGAAGTGCATATGAAGCAAAGGAGTGGAACTGAATTCCTCCATGAGGTAAAAATGGCACACATTGACTGTCATGGCTTTGTGATTTTTGGTTTTCGGTATTCCACATCATAACACCATGTAGTGCACTGGGAGTTAAAGTGTTAATGCTCCAATTCTGGGTACCTGTGGATACCTGTCCCTGTGCGTCACAGAAGTATTGGGATGTGGCCCTTCCTGGTGGGACAGTCTCTTACTGCCTTGCAGTGGGCATTGGAGGGTGCTTTCCTAGCTGTACCAAGTTTCTCAAGTTTGGCTCGGTCTCTTTCTCCTATTTTATTTGATTTATTAGTCTCAATTTCAATTGGATTGCATTATATTATGTTATCTTGCATTCTGATATCACAGTTAGTAAAATAAGTTTTTCTCCATAGATCATTGCCACTGTTTTTTTTTTTTTTTTCTTCCTTGAGCCCAGCTTCCATCTCCCTATCCCTTTTCGTTTTTCCTTCCCATTTTTTGGGGCCAGGGGGAGGGGGCAGGGGCCTATTGCCCCCCTGTCATGGGCATAGATTGATCTAGTTAACTCCGTGACACTGACATTCATGGATGCTTATTGAATATTTAAAGAGACCTAACAGTGGATGTGAGCACAGTGAAGCAGTGGGTAGTGTATTTCAGCAGTGGTGACAATGACATAGAAGAAAAGCAATGTTCTGGATGGCCATGCACAGCTGTCACACTGTGAAATGAAGAATGTCTTGATCATCCACATGAATCAGCTGGTGACTATGTTGAAAAATAGTGTTTTCTAGCAGGAACTTTGCTCTATCAAATAGTGTTATTGCACTTTTTGTATCTGCTGTAGTTTCCATGGAAATAAACTGGAGGCGTATCACAGTAACATAATTGAGTGTGTGTATGTATACATATTTACCAAACAAGTGATGCACAAAGCAATTACTTACCATCTGCTGTGACTGTGCCCAGCCAGTTCCCAAGCAGTGGCTGTCCCCCAGACAGTTCCCCTCAGTTATACATTTTTTTTTTTTCCCCTCTCAATATCCTATGGTCTGGAACATCCTTCTTGTGATTTTTTTGGTGATTTTTTTTTTTTTTTTTTTTTTTTCAGCCATCCTGTTTCTGTCTCATCCCAGATCCTTGTGCTGACTGGACAGTATGTGAAACTGAAAAGCTGAAACATCCTTGACTTTGTACAGCATTGCTCAGCAACACCTGAAACACTGGTGTATTATCAACATTGATGTTCTTGTCCTAAAGCTTAAACATGGCATTACATCAGCCACTGTGAAAAAAATCAGCTTTATCCCGGCTAAAACCAGGACAGTAGTCTAATAGTCCAAGCTAACACAGAGTCTTCATAAATACTATTGAAGTTTTTATGAGAAAATTACTTAGTTCTCCCTTCTCTTCAATACCGTTGTGCTCACCACTTCAGTGTCCTTCTGTGTCCAATGCTGATACTTTCACGAATAATGAAGAGAGGGGAGTCAATAACAAGTCATCACACTCCTATGGTCTTTGTCAACTGACTGATGTTCAAAACATGGCTTTCTTCCTTAGTCTTTCATCTGCTTGGATTTATTTTTGTATGTTTTCTTTATATGTTTGCTTATTTTCATTGGTTCTGATTATATATACGTATTTTCTTTAATGTCGTGTTACCCACAAGTCTACAAGTGTATAGTGATTGTTGCTTACCTGTTGTTATTATTATTCTGAGATCTCTGAGTCTGAGATCTCTGATCATCCACAATGTTTTTGCTCTTGAGTTCTGAATTGTATAACCCCTTAGAATAAGTTCTTTCTCTTATAAGCTAAAGCTAAGCTAAAACCAATTTAGACAGTAGCTAGTTCACTTCTAAGCAATGGATAATACAGCCTTGCCAAAGAAAATCACCTCATGCCAGAACGAGCCTTGGCAAGTCTTCAGGCCCAACACCTTAAGGGTGTTTTTTTTGCCAATAATAGCAAAATTATTTCTACTGGGCTACCCTCTATCTCCACAAAAGGTATACAGTAGGTCTGCATTGGGTCAATACCTTGACCCAGTTAAGTGCTGCTAAACAGATGTGCCATCATTTCTGTTCCTATACTTGAATCTCCGTTTATGTTTTTGCCTAATAGCATCTGTGTTTCTCAAGTTCCTCAGTATGAAATGCAAATAATACTATTTCCAGGGATCTCATTTGTAGAGTAATTTAAAAGTCCTTAAGGATATGTCTTATTAACTACTAATATTATTAAAGTGTTAATATATGGAAGGTTCTAAAATAAGTTTCTAACCTCTGTTTTAGACAACTTAATTATCTGATATGATATTTCATAGCACTAATATAAACTTTCTCTTTCTGACAGTCAGTAGTGTTTAAGATACCAGAAAAACTAGTGGAACTCTGGGAGACACAGTAGGCATTGCAGCTGACTGATTTTATTTGGGAATTCTAAAACAGGTAATAATAACAGAATAAGTCTGTTGAATCAGTTTGTCATATGGTATTAGTTTATCTTGGGTAGTGGAACTGCAAATTGTGGTATATGCTGTAATTTTTTTTTGGCAGCTATAAAATGCATTTTATCTAAATATTCAGCTGAGAAAAGATGAGAAGCCTTAAATCTTCATCTTCTGTAGAATTATTACTTTTCATCTTGCCTTTGGCCATGAAAATCATCCAAGAGTCAGATGGGCACTATTATATTTCTATGTTATATATTTCAGCTGAAACGTTTCTTATGCCTTCCAATGGTGACACATGACCAGCTATACAGACAATACTGGTAAACACAGGGTTAATGAGTAGTGGTGAGATCAATCAGTTCCACCTCAACATAGCAACAAGAAAATCATATTTGAGGGAAAGAAAAGGAAAAGACAAACCATGGGCAAGTGGAACAAGAGAGAACAGAGGCTCACAGGTAGCCGTGTGTGCCTGAAGTTGGACTTGTTAATAAACTCTCTGCAGTGACTATTTTCTTGTGTGTTTTTTTGTTTTGTTTTGTTTTGTTTTTTTTGTGGAGGGAGCGGGGGGGCCCCATGGGCTGACCCTTTTCAGGCAGTTGTGTCCTACCAGGGAATCTGTAAGGGACCCTGTGTTTAGTTCTGCATCTATTTTTCTTTCTGATGACTGATAAACCTGGAAGGGAAGAACTTTCGTGTCAATAGCTGGAGGGCTAAGTTTCCTGTGGTAAAAGAATAGCTTTCAGTTGGTGCAGGCTCAGTTCTGACTGAAGCCAAAACCTTTTTATCCCTTTAAAGCATCAAGAGATAGAGCCCATTAGAGATGTGAAACAACCTGCAGTTTATATGCAATTGGACTGGGAGCCAAAAAAAAAAAAAAAAAAAGACTGACTTTATTCATTAAGGCAGACACAAGAAATGCTGTCATGTTCTTTCTAGAAATAAACATCTCCTTGATCTCTAATGGTTCAAATTAGATTCTCACTTATAAATTATTTTATTTTGCATATTTATATTATTTAGTATATGCATGTTGTTTACCAGATATACAAGATTGCCATTAAGTCTGTACTACTCTCCTGCTTCTAAATGACTGTATAAAGTCATTCTGTCAATGTGCCATCAATGCAAGTGCAGCAGCTTTTCTGATATTTAACATCAACACTTTTTTTTTTTAATAAAAGAAACAACCAGGAAAGGGCACAAGAGGACATTTAAAAACATGCTTGAAATCAGACATGAAAAAAGAACACCTCTGTAGCTATAAAGGCTGATTGAAGCACTGTGTGCTCTCCTTCCACTCTCCCCAGCCTCCTCCGATTATGAAGGCAGTACTACAGAATCATTAAAAGAGAAGGGCTTAGCCTCTGGATTCACACTGGTGGTTTGATAAAAGGAAGGGCTCAGCTAGTGTTCTTACACTAGTGTTTAATGAGCTGATATGTCTATAATCAGGGGATAGAAAGGTACCAAATGTACCTGTAACATTACGAGTGAGTTATTAGCCATTTTTATCTACCACATTTGGTACATTGTAGTAGAATCAATGAGATGACATACACTTAGCAACAGGGCATTTATATTAAAACTAATCCTGAAATATAATTGGTAATAAAACATCTATTAATGTTTTATAATATGTTAATAGGGTCTTAACACTGATCTGGTGAATGAAGTAAGAAGGAGATAACATTCTAACCTTTGATTTCTTTATTATTAGTAGTAGTTACATATAGGGATATTGAAAACCCCTTAAAAGCAGCCAGTTATACTATAGAAATTAGGATAATTGGCAACCCATAATTAAAACCAGGAAGGATTACTGCTATCTGCTGAACTCTCCGTATATTTTTTAACTGAGGACCCAATACACTTCTCAGCTGTCTGGATTTCTCTTGACCTTTCTATATCCTGTTTGGATCACATTTAGAAGTGAACTGAATGCAGCTTCACAGATATCCAACTGAATTTTCCCTTTTAGCTCCAAGGGAATATTTTTGTTTGAGCAGGTCAAAAATTAATGCTCTAGATTGGAAACACTTGTCACAGAAATGCAGCCAAGAACAAAACCCAAGTTTCTTGCTAGTGAAGATGACTAATAAAAGCAAGAATGGCAGCTTTAGTAGCTTCCCCAAACTGTAGTTTAGAGTGCACTCTTCTGGGATACCCTTGGTTCCTGTCAGGCTTGGACAGAAGGTTTAATAGGGGAGAACATATTGCAAAAATAATCCACTTGACTTTCACTAAGCTACTAAAGCAGCCAGCCATAAAAGAATGTGTTTTTTTTTTTTTTTTGAAATGCTGTCATGTTTATAGCAACATGCCATACATTTCAACAGCAGAGAAGTGATAAAGCAAGCTCTGACATGAGTTTTGAAGCAGAAGCTAAATTAGGCTTAGCTAAATTATCTCCTCCTGTGTCTCCCCATGAGTGCTTCTTTTGTCCAAGATTTTTTTTCTCAATCTCAGAGATGTATGAACTCAGAGAGAGAGTGTGTGAGACAAAGAGTCGACTTCTGATGACAAGTCAGAAGTAGTACATCACCTGGCGAGTAATTGTTTTGAATCCATTTCCTAGTCCTGAAACCACAGGAAAATTCTGAATGTGCAAGATCTAAAATCCCATCTGTGTAATCTAGCAGGTTTGGGAGCACAATTATAGAAAATATTCCTCTTCTTCTGGAGTTCCATTTGAGTGCCAGGTGTATATTACTTTTAAGAAGAAGAAGAAGAAGAATTGCCTTTGGATTCAGGCATGCAAATTCAATAGCTCTTCCTGCTGCAGTCTTCCAGGCAATAGATTTAATTAACTCTAGAGCTTTCTGCTATAATGCTTTACTTTCTGATAGACGATTTTTTTTCCCAAAATTTCGAGTCTGAATTTAGTCATGATCATTTTATACTCATTTGTTACCCCTCTGTTAGCTAATGTGCATCTGTTAGGCGAGCCTAAACAATGTCCTTTTCTTTCATCATCCTAGTGACCATGCTCTGCAACAGCACTAGATTGAATGTATCTACTGATTACAATTATGTTCAGAATGCAGATTTCTCTTTTTAATTTGGTTTTCCTAATTAAAATGGAACAGGCTACATAGATGGTATTTTCTGCTGAGTAATCATTTGGACTCCTCCAAAATTTGGATAACCTAACCTAACTTGATAGTACTTCAAGGTGCTGAGTTTTTTTAGGTATTTATGCCTACCTCCTTACTAAAATGTCTTTTTGTGTGTATATTGCCTTCTGGATAAATAATGACGTTCTTAGTTTGTTGATAACACCATATACTACATTTTGAAAATGGCAAATGGAATAAAAAAAAAGAACAAGCTTCATATTCTGTAAAAAATGTTAACTAGCGTATTTAATGTCTTGAAATTAAAGCAGTTCATTCTAGCACAGCATACTGACACTACCAGAGCAAAGCATTAGTTTTTTTTTTCTGATGCGAAACAGGATGTTGTCTCTTGCTTAGTTTATTTTACCATAGGAAAATAACTGAGCGGTATATTGCAGATTTAACTTCTGTTCAGACTTACACATTGATTGAGGTGGACATGGACTATGTGAGAGTAAAGGAAATGAGGAACTGAACAAGTGTGCTGTTGAGAAAGTTTTAGCCCAGCATTTGTTCTCTAGCCACTGATCTGGTACATGGGAGCATTTATCATTGGTGGTAAACATTGCTGTCTGCCACTCCTGCTCACTTAGTCCTGCTCCTTTGCAGGTCTGGGTGCAATATCTCTTTTCTGGGTGTGCACATCTCCCACATAGTGCTTGGATTATGTTCTGCATGGGATGACTACACTTGTTACGGGCAGCTTGGCAAAACGCAAGAGAAGGTGCAGGCTCATGTTGTGCTGGCCAGGGGACATAAGAACTAGTTGTGTGCAAGAACTGGACTTTGGAGTCTCAAATCTGAGCTGAGAAAATAAAGGATGCTTTTCCCCAGGGGCAGGGTATGGATGTATTGAATTTCCAGACCTGTCTAGAACTAGACCTGTCTAGTCCTGATTTCTGAGCTATTCCAGTTCTTTCTTTTAAATTTCCACAAAACCAAAAAAGTATTGCTGTTATTTCAACATTATAGGTGTGCATCAATGAATGCTTTGTTTCAGGGAAGCACTCTTCTAGAAGAAAAACAAATGTTAAAGATAATCTTTATATCAGTTTTTCAGATTGCTGATTTTTCATTGGCATTCGTAAAATTCTGATGATTATTTGCTACTTAAAACTGAATTATAATGTTCCCAAAAATTTAATGAACATATGACAAATTTAATTTGTTTTATATGTAAGTTTGTTTTATCTTCTAGTCATTTTGTCTTGAGCATAATTAACATTTTTACTATATCTTTTATCTTAAAGTAGAATCATAAAACTATTTTGTGCAAACTGGCCAAATAATTTATGCTTGTGTACTTTGTTTTTTAAGATTAGACAGTGTTTTATATTGCTTCCAAAAAAAGAAGTGACTATGTTTATAAGATGACAGTTGATGAAACAGTTGAAGTGTTATCCTTTGCTTTCCAGATTGCATTAAGTTAGAATTGCCTCAGGCAGCCTTCTCTACTGGTCTTCAATTTTGTCTTGCTTCAAATTAAGGAGATTTAAAAAAAAAAAATTATTTCATTTATTTCTTATAAATGATGTTTCCCTCTCTCTTTCTCTACTTTTTTGTTGTCCAGGTGTCTGAACTCTTTTGTGAGAAGTCCTACCTGTCAAACTGTGCTACTCATTTTTCAGGCAGAAAATATGATGATGTGTAACGTGTCTTTCCGTAGGACTGTTCTTGGATTGATAGCCCTGCTAGGAAAAGCTTCCCAACAGAACAGCACCACAGCTTCACTTCTCTTTCACAAGATAAAAATACTGAGGAAAAAAAAAAAGTTGTTGTACTTTGCTGCAAAATGTAGGATATCACTGTGTGGTAGGATAACATAAATGGAATCATTTGCATTCATCATAGAAAGTCTGAGTCTGAATTTATCTCATATTGCTTGTGTTCCCCAATTCTCACACACAGACAATAAGTTCATTAGTTACTGATTTTTTTTCTTTAGTTTAGCTGTTTTCAAGCATACTGTTTAAACAACCATTTTGGTGTTTTACTGTGTTATGGTGAAAAAAATGTGTATAAAAAAATGTGAAAAAATAAGTAAATCTTAACATTGCATCACAGTCTGCTGTGTCAGCCTTCTGAATTTTTATATATGTTGAAAGCCCATATGACTGAATTTCCTCTGTATCCATTTGCCAAAAATGGATGGCTGTTCTGAAGACACAATAAGGTTAGCCAAGAAGTTGTCGAGAAGAAACATACAATGATTCACAGAAACAGAGTAATTTCAGATGTAGTGATGTTGCCTAATTTATGCCGTCAGATACGGACCTACAGAACAATGCCACTTATAATTCAGAATTAATACATATTATTTATGAAAACAATTTTTTTTTTTGTGATGTGGGTTAATTTTTACACAGATAACTTATTTTAAATTACTCTTTAGACTCAGCTTTTAGGTGTTATACAAGGGTACAGTTGTTATTTTATTT
Organism: Chrysolophus pictus; assembly: GCA_037305975.1. Classification (NCBI taxonomy): domain Eukaryota; kingdom Metazoa; phylum Chordata; class Aves; order Galliformes; family Phasianidae; genus Chrysolophus; species Chrysolophus pictus. The sequence goes on from CM074576.1 coordinate 163,683,823, forward strand.
TGCACTTATAGCTGCATAAACAAAAATACTATAGAAGAGAAAATAATATTTTGTACAATAAAAGCAAATCATTATGATACACAACTAGATAGAATGTCACAATTGTAAATATCTGGGAGTTGCATAAAGTTCTCAAAGACAAAGGGAATGACTTTCATGACAATTAAAATGCAACTGAAGTTTCAGCACTTATAAAGTAAGGAAGAGTAAAACAGAAGAAATTGAATCAAAAGTGAGAACTGCTTGGAAATGGGATATGATGGAGGATTATAAAACTGTGGATTGTTTGAAGAAGGTGAATAGGTGCTTAAAATAGATTGCTTATCTGTTTTTCATCATACAAAGAAGCAAGTAACAAACACTTGTGCCTGGTGAAGACAGACTTGTTTCTCGTATTTGCAATAAAAATACTGCATTTTATTTGTAATAAGATTACTGTCATAGGATGCTGTGAAGGCCAGAAGCAAAAGTGGATTCAAAGACAAGCTCATGGAAGGCTGTTCCCTTGGTAGCTATTAAATGTGATGGCCAGATGCAATGTCCTGCTCATGAAATCCCTAACCACTCGTTGCTGGAAGCTAGGAGGCTATGCTTGGATCATGCTATTCCTATTACAATCTTTCCCAAAGCATCTATTAGCAGACTACTGGTGGAAGTGGAACTGACCTAGTCTGGCAGTTTTTATGCGCTTGTATTACTGAGGCCTGAGCAAGTTGGCAGTTCTGAATTAATCTTGACTCGCTATGAATATTGCTATAAAAGCTCCAAATATAATCCTCCAGTACTGAGAGCAGATGTGTCCTCCAGGTCTTTTGCCAGGGGATAATATTTACCTGCTTTCTGACAGCCTATGCTTAAATTTGTTTATTCACCACTTGCTGTATCTAATTGATGAACATGTTTAAAAGGCGGTGATTTAGGAGAAGAGTGGCAAGCTGCCTTTTTCTTTTGCCAGGTGGAGTACTATAAGGGAAGAAGAAAGGAGCCCTTTTCTCAGGAGCTGCACGCAGAAGCTAGAAGAGGGAGCCAGCAGAGAGGCAGTCATACTCTGTAAGGTTCTCCAGTGGGATCCACACTGCGCAGCTACTGAGAAGAGGCACAAAGAGAAGAACAGCCAAAGTTGTTTTTTTTTTTTTTTTTTTGGTTGTTTTTTTTTAGTTCTCTTAGACCAGAGGAGGTTGTGTCACAGAAATCCATTGTGAGTTTCTTGGCTGAGAACAAAATGGATCTATGAACTATGTGGGATGATGGGGAATTGGTTATTTCTTCTTCACACTGCAGAGCAGCATATTTCTATTTAAAATGTCATATTTTTCTAATTTGATTTAAAAAAAAAATAGCCTTCGAAATTTGGATGGGAGATGAGTTGTTGTGTTATATTTAGATCTAACATTCAGGAAACTCATCTCAAAGTTTTGGCTGAACTGGAGTCCTGTTTTATGGTCCAAAGCAATTTAGAAACTACAGAAAGGGATTTGCTGAGAGACACCAGCCTAGACAGTACTGAATACTGCATTTACTGCATACTAGCATTTTTTGAAGCCTGCTGTTGTCTGAATTATTTTTCCTTTCAGTTGACTTGGGCTTCATCCATAGCTCTACTATTTAGTGGTAACTGACCATTCAAATTCCACTGGAGCTAAACTATGAATGACAATCTTTTGGTGCTGGTATATAATTTAGTTCAGCCTTGTAAGTAAATTCCAACATACCATGGGTGTTTGGAACCAAATAGTTTTCTTCTTTGTAGTCTTGATTTTTGGCAAGAATGGGACTAGAAATGGGGAACAATATGTCTTTTGTGGTTAGCAATGACTTAAAGTAGAAAAATAATTTATAGTAGGAGGATTTTGGAAAAGACAGAAGTCTATGCTTGTGCATGGATTGAATGCTGACTGCAATTACAGCAAATCATTCTCACAGCGGGGAGTTGGTTTTGTTTAGGAGACCTTTTCTTTGATTAGCCTGCATGTAAATGAAATGTAGTAACAGTCAGAAAAGGGAGACTTGGGGCACTGAGGAGAGAGAGATGATAGAGAAAAGCATCTGGAAACAGAACAATCCAGCTTCACTGAAGGAATGATCCTTAGGAAACTACAAACTTCTGGTCTCACTTAAGATTTCAGAACAGGAAAAGCAAAAACTGAGTCAGTATGCAGAACTAACCACTGAAAATGAAGATGGTTGAAAAAAAACAACAGATTATTATTATCAGGAATAATACAGATGTTATGGAAAAGGTTGATAACAATATATATTTGGATTGAGATTGTAAAGAGAGAGAGAGAGAGATTATTTTGGTTTTCTTTCTTTGTTTTATTTTCAGTCTGAAACTAGGAAATAAAATAATGAATTAATACGTAAAAGAATGGTTCATTCTAGCATACCTGCTTCCTTCAGGGAGGTGATTGTCCCTCTCTGCTCTGCCCTCGTGAGGCCCATCTGAAGTACTGCACCCAGGTCTGAGGCCCACAGTGCAGGAAAGTTGTGGAGCTGTTGAAGAGGGTCCAGAGGAGGGCCATGAATATCAAAGAGCTGGAGCACCTCCCCAACGAAGACAGACTGAAGGAGCTGTCCTTGTTCAGCCTGAAGAAGAGAAGGTTGTGAGTAGACCTCATTGCAGCCTTCCAGTATTTAAAAGGGGATTACAAAAAGGAGGAGAGTCAACTTTTTACTCAGGTTGACAGTGATAGGACAAGGGAGAATGGTTTTAATCTCAAGGAGGGAAAGTTAAGGTTTGATGTCATGTTCTTTACAGAGAGAGTGGTGAGGTGCTGGCACAGGCTGCTCAGAGAAGTCGTGGATGCTCCGTCACTGAAGGTGTTCAAGACCAGGTTGGATGGGGCCCCTGGGCAACCTGGTCTAGTACCAGATCTGGAGCTTTGTGGCTCTGCCTGTGGCAGGGGGGTTGGAACCTGATGGTCCTTGGGGTCCCTTCCAGTCTAAGCCATTCTGTGATTCTCTCAAACCTCCTACTCTGAATTTCCTATAGACAATGGCATTGAGTGCACTCTCAGCAAAGGTAATATAACACCAAACTTAGCAGTGTTGTCGATACATTGGAGGGAAGGGAAGCCATCAGAGGGACCTGGACAGGCTGTAGAAGTGGGCTCATGAGAACCTAATGAGGTTCAACAAGGCCAAGTGCAGGGTACTGCACTTGGATCAGGGCAATCCCAGGTACTATATACATACTGGGAGAAGAACTTGAGAGCAGCTCTGTGAAGAAGGACATGGAGATTCTGATAGACAAGAAGCTGGACATGAGCCAACAGTGAGCTTGCAGCTCAGAAAACCAGCTGTGTTCTAGGATGGATTAAAAGAGGAGTGGCCAGCAGGGAGAGGGAGGTGATTGTCCTCCTCTGCTCAGCTCTTGTGAGGCCCCATCTGAGTACTGTGTCCAGGACTGGGGCCCCCAACACAAGAAAGATGTGGAACTTTTGGAGCACGTCCAGAGGAGGACCGCTAAGGTGATCAGAGGGCTGGAGCCCCTCCCCTGTGAGGAAAGATTGAGGGAGCTGGGCTTGTTCATCTTGGAGAAGAGAAGGCTTTGGGGAAGTCTCATTGTGGCCTTCCAGTACTTGAAGGGAGTGTATAAACGGGGCGGGGAGGGGTGGGGAGGAAGTGTTCACAGGGGTGGATAGTGATAGGACAGTGGAGAATGATTTTAAACTGAGACAGGGGAGGTTTAGGTTAGATATTAGAAGGAGGTTTTTCACACAGAGGGTGGTGACACACTGGAACAGATTGCCTAAGGAAGTTGTGAATGCCCCATCCCTGGAGGTATTCAAGGCCAGGCTGGATGTGGCTCTGGACAGCCTGCCCATGACAAGGGGGGGTTGAAACTAGATAATCATTGTAATCCTTTTCATCCCAGGCCATTCTATGATTCTGTGATTCCAGGTTATACAAGAAACTATTTAGAATGGAAGAGAGCTAAACCTAAGTAGCAAGGACCCCAGGTTTTTGAACATTCTAGGAAGGGATTAGCACAGTGACAGCCAGCAGTAAAAAGTCCTTTGTCTGTTGAATGAAACCTTGGGTTTGGAAAAGGAACAGACTGATGTTCCTATTGCAATTTTTTTTTTTTTTTTTTTTTTTGTAAAAATGGACAGATAAATGATGAATTTACAGTAATATTGCTGGTATTATGAGATAAAAGTGACCTTTTTGTTGTGTCTTCTAGCATTGCAGAAACTTCATGAAGAACAGGAAACTGATGAAATAAGTTGGAGCAGAGACTTTTTTTTCCCTGTAAGTCTGAAGCCGTGGTGTGACTTGACAGATACAATCTCTTGAAATAAACATAAAGCAGAAGTTTTCTGGTCTTTCTGCTGTGTTCACATGGCTCTGGAGCAGAATTTTATAAGCCTTACTGAGAAGTTGATCCATGTGGGTCTTCTGAATGATAGTTATCTTGGAGGTGTTTGCTATGAGCTCTGCTGCATGATGAAGACACAGTAACATTCTTGGTGGTGAAAAGGCTGCAGGAAAAATAATGGTAATTGGGATAAAAAGGCAGGCTTTCATGGAGACGCAGGTGACTAATTTTTAATTAACTGAAATAATATCTGATTCTGGAATATGATGGATTGTTCATCATGTTAAATATTCAGATCAAAATTCAACATCTTTGTAAAGGTGCAGGCACTAGCTGGCCTAGGGTTATTGATTTGATACAGGAAAGAATGGGTGGAATTCAGTGACATATATTATGCAGGTCAGATTACATGAGCCTAATAATACCTGCTGACATTAATATCCTTGAATCTGTAGAACTCTGTGCAGTGGAGTAGCTAACAATGCTGACATTTTAAATTGTCATCTTCAGATATCAGAGCTGGAAAAAATGGGGCAGTTCATTCATGTGTTTGCTGTTTTCTTAGCAAGCATGAAGGTCAGAAACTTTTCAAATATAAAATCTTTGATTATATATAGCAAGAGGTCCTTGTGCTAGAGTGGAGGAGGAATTCTTACCCTACTGTTGTAAAGCGCAATATTGTATAAAAACCATCCTGTTCTAGGGGTAGGTTTTTATAAGAGTATCGTGGTTTGCCAGCTATACATAAGTCATTATATTAAACTCTATTGCTTCTCTGGTCCATTAGACAAACCCCATCTTTGAATGGTATATACAGTGTAATATTGTCTTGATCTGAAAGAGAGCCTGTGTAAATATGGGTCTTCTACTTAAAATGCATGTGAGACTGGGTAACACTAACTTTCTGACCTCTGACGAATAAGGAAGAACATAGATAAATGAAATAGAGAAAAAGAAATACAGTTCATCCAGTTATGAATGTATGCCACATAGGGGCATAGTAGTTAAAAGCCACCAGGAGCAATCAGCTTGACATGTCAGTCTATACTGTACTGGCAATAGAAACCCACATGACTTAGTCTAGCTATCTAGTCTTTATAAAACTCCAGAGACCTCAGTTGCTCCCCGTGCTTCTCAAATATGGCATTTAAGCACCATAAAGCAGTACAGGCATCCACTGCTGGTTTGCATAGTGTGGTATTTAATTATACCCTATAAAAACTGGGCAACAGGGCTGTTCTCAAGGGTCTGCCAAATTCATTTGCTTTAGAATGATGGGAAAACTGTACTCATCCACCAAACATCTATTTTTTTGACGAGAAACAAAATCTGTGCTCAATTTCTTCATAGCATTACAAATTATTACATTATTGCAAGTGTAGTATAATCCTTTAAGCCATGGTGTATACAGTTAGTGTTAGAAATAAATACCCTTATTTGCCTTCATTTTCAGCACAGTTGTGTCACTATAGAGTTATTTTGATATTGTATCAGTGATGCTGCTATGACTAGTAGATGCTAGTGGCAAGTGAATAGCAGAACATTATGTCTATATGTGTCTGCAGATAAATATATCTAATGGATTTCTTTTCTTAGAGTTAACTGTTCACTGTCTCTAGAACACAGATGTATGCATGTCTAAGTTATGCTAATAAAACTTTAAGGTGTGTTATCAAGACACCATAACCTGAAGGTCATTGAAGAGAAATAGGATTTTAACATAGACTTACAGTTGTATAAGAGCCAGATGATAGCAAGAGCTTTAAAAATGCAAGCACGGACTGATGACGGAGGTCCCAGGACTATAAAAAGGATCACAGACAATTAGAGGTTACTAATGGAATGCATCCTTGGGAGCTGCTAAAACTGGTTCTAGGGAGATAAAATAGAGCTAAGAGAAAGTCTTCACAGACCGTACAAAGTAAAACACAGATATAACATTGAATTGGATCAAGAGATCTGTGTTAGCAAACTTTAAAATAATCTCAAGCAAACTCAAGAGAGATAAAGAAGAACTTCTTACTGGTTTCATGTTCCTCCTGATGAAGAACTTGGGATGCTGACAGCTCACTGCAAACCATTTCACCTTCTTGAGACAGACTAGCACCATCAACTCTAATATTAAGAGAGACAAATTGTGGGGAAATCTCTGGACTCTCAGGACATGCTAGAGACATAACCGCACACCAATGTGATTAAAAGCTATTAGTCTGCTTTATTGTTAAGCACTACTCTATTTATACATGTTAACAGAGCATTCTGCAAAACACTCTTCAACCGTTCACACAGGCACTTAGCCAGTCAGAGCCGTGAGATGTTCTTTCTTCTTCTAAAGGTGTCCTTGGTTCTCATGCCACTTATCTTGCTCCACAGCTGCTGCTCTGAACAGTTTTTTCTTACGTTCCCACAACAAATAACAGAAAGTTTGCTTATACAGAATTGTAGAATGGTTTGGGTTGGAAGGAACCTTTGAGATCATCTAGTTCCAATCCCCTGCTATAGGAACACCTATATATATAAATATATATATATATATATATATAGGAACACCTTCCTCTAGACCAGGTTTCTCAGACCCCCATCCAGCCTGGCCTTGAATGCTTCCCCGGAGGGGGGCATTCACAACCACTCTGGCCAACATGTTCCAGTGTCTCATCACCCTCACAATAAAGCATTTCTTCCTGATATCTAGTCTAAATCTACCCTCTTCCAGCTTAAAGCCTTTTCCCCTCATCCTGTTGCTACATGCCCTTATGAAAAGGGTCCAGCTTTCCTGTAGGCCCCCTTACATCATTTCAATATATCATTACTGGCAATGAACTGTAAAAATTTCTGCTATGGTAGTATTATTGTTACAAGACTAATCTTTGATTAAATTACCAGCACTTTAATTAGACTAACAATAAAATCTTGGTTCTATATATAAGGTATGTTTCTTTAACTGACTAAATTACGTACATTAGTCTAAATTCTGCTAACTTTGTAGAAACATTATTGCCTCTTTGCTGTGTATAAAGACAGTTATGTATTTGCTGCCCAAAGTCATATTGCTATTATCATGGTAACATGCTATCGTGTAAGTTTTCTATTCTGAAATAATATTGTATTGACTATTTTAATAGTGTTTGAAGAATGATTTCATCTTATCTCTTCATCTTCCACCTCTTCAACTGAACCTCAGGAAATCAGATGTTTTATATCTTTTCATTTGTTTTAGAAAGGTCATTTACTATATTTCCCCATTTATTATCATCCACTAATTTAACTATTATGCTGTTTAACTCTTCCTGATTGTTAATGCAGATACATATCTTAAATCTTTCCCATCTTTAACTCTAGTTTTCAATTTTATGTTTCATGAGTGTAAGTTCAACAGACGCAGATCTTGCAAAGCATTCCTGAGCTGGTATGCATCACTAATCTTCTGCTTGTCTTTTCTTAATTTGGTTTCAGTGTCATGCCCTGCTTAATTCCAGGCCAGAATGACTGAACATCACCAAATAGCCCAAAAATAAGAGCAAAACTTTTCTAAAATTCAGAGTTGTCTTCACGTGCTATTACTCCATAGAATATATATATATTTAACATAATATGATTTTAATAAAGACAGGATATTTCTTCCATATTGCTCAAGCATTTTTTAGCTTACTTATTTTTCTTGATCTGAAGTGAAGCTTACTAGGCTTCAACAATCAGATCATTTTTGAGTATTCATTAGTCACGTTTCAGGTTACTCATCACTTTGACATTTCTACATGTCCCCCAACACCGTTGCTGGTTGATTATGGACTCACAGAATCACGGAATTGTAGGGGTTGGAAGGGACCTCCAGAGATCATCGAGTCCTGCCAAAGCAGGCTCCCTACACCAGGTCGCACAAGTAGGTGTCCAGGCGGGTCTTGAATATCTCCAGAGAAGGAGACTCCACAACCCCCCTGGGCAGCCTGTTCCAGTGCTCCGTCACCCTCACTGTAAAGAAGTTCTTGTGCACATTTGTGCAGAACTTCCTATGCTCCAGTTTCCGGCCATTTCCTCTTGTCCTGTCTCCACATACCGCTGAAAACAGTCTGGCCTCGCCACTCTGCCCCCCACACCTTAGACATTTATAGAGCTGGATCAGGTCTCCTCTCAGTCTTCTCTTCTCAAGGCTAAACAGAACCAGCTCACTCAGCCTTTCCTCATAGGAGAGATGCTCCAGGCCCTTCACCATCTTCCTGGCCCTCTGCTGGACTCTTTCCAAGAGGTCCCTGTCGTTTTTGTTCTGGGGAGCTCAGAACTGGACACAGTATTCCAGATAAGGCCTTACCAGGGCAGAGCAGAAGGGGAGGATCACCTCCCTCGACCTGCTGGCCACGCTCTTTTTAATGCACCCCAGAATGCCGTTGGCCCTCTTGGCCACAAGGGCACACTACTGGCTCATGGCCAACCTGTCGTCCACCAGGACATCCAGGTCCCTCTCCGCAGAGCTCCTCTCCAGCAGGTCATCCCCCAACCTGTACCGGTGCATGCAATTATTCCTCTCGAGATGCAAGACTTTACACGTGCTTTTGTTAAACCTCATCTGGTTTCTTTCTGCCCAGCCCTCCAGCCTGTTCATGTCTCGCTGAATGGCAGCACAGCCTCCAGACGTGTAAGCCAATCCTCCCAACTTCGTATCATCAGCAAACTTGCTGAGGGTGGCCACTATCCCCTCATCAAGGTCAATGGTGAAGATGTTGAACAAGACCGGACCCAGCACCGACCCCTGGGGAACACCGCTAGTTACAGGCCTCCAACCAGACTCTGCACCGCCAACGATGACCCTCTGCGCTCTGCCAGTCAGCCAGTTCTCAACCCACCTCACTGTCCACTCATCTATCCCACACTTCCTCAGTTTTGTTATAAGGATGTTGTGGGAGACAGTATCAAATGCCTTGCTGAAATCAAGGTAGACTACATCCACTGCTTTCCCCCCATCCACCCAGCCAGAGACAACATCATAGAAAGCTACCAGGTTGGTCAAGCAGAACCTCCCCCTGGTGAGCCCATGCTGACTACTCCTGATAACCTCCTTTTCTTCCAGTTGTCTGGAGATGGAATCCAGCACAAGCTGCTCCATCACCTTTCCAGGGACAGAGGTGAGGCTGACTGGCCTATAATTGCCTGGATCTTCCTTCTTGCCCTTTTTGAAGACCAGAGTGACATTGGCTATCCTCCAGTCCTCAGGCACCTCCCCCCTTCTCCAAGACCTCTCAAAGATGACAGAACAGTTCAGCAATCACCCCTGCCAGTTCCCTCAGTACCTGTGGATGCATCCCATCGGTCCCATGGATTTGTGAACATTGGTGTTGCCCAGGCGCTCTCGGACCACCTCTTCCCTGACTAAAGGGAAGTCTTCCATTACCCAGACCCTTTCACTAACCTCCAGGGTCTCGGATTCCCGAGGGGGAGCTTTTTCACTGAAGACAGAAGCAAAGAAGGCGTTCAGTATCTCTGCCTTGTCAGCATCCCCCGTTACCAGAACACCCCCGTCACTAATCAGGGGAGCCACATTCTCCCTAGTCTTCCTTTTACTGTTAACATACTTAAAAAAGCCTTTTTTTTATTATCCTTTATCACCTTTGCCAGGTTCAATTCCAGGCGGGCTTTAGCCTTCCTTGTCGCATCCCTGCAGGCCCTGACAACATTTCTATATTCTTCCCAAGTGGTCAGACCCTTTTTCCATATTTCATGGCCCTTCTTCTTTCTTTTGAGTTTGCGCACGAGCTCCTTGCTCATCCACCAGGTCTCCTGCCACTTTCCCGATTTCTTCCTCACAGGGACAACCGATCCTGAGCTTGGAAGAAGAGCTGTTTAAATGCCGACCAGATCTCACAGGCCCCCTTACTTTCTAACACCCTAGCCCACGGGATAGCTCCAAGTAGGTCCTGGAAGAGATCAAAGTCAGCTCTCCTAAAGTCCAGGGTAGCAATCCTACTTTTTGCTTTAGTTCTTCCACTCAGGATCTTGAACTGCACCATCTCGTGGTCACTACAACCCAAGCTACCCCCGACCTTTACTTCCCTGACGAGCCCTACTCTATTAGTGAGAATAAGGTCCAGCAACACCCCTCCCCTCGTTGGTTCCTCAACCACCTGCATCAGAAAGTTGTCTTCAATACATTGCAGGAACCTTCTGGACCGCGCATGCCTGGCCACATTGCTTATCCAGCAAATATCTGGATAATTGAAGTCCCCCATAAGCACCAGCGCCTGGGATCGTGACGCTGCTTCCAGTTGCTTATGGAAGGCCTCATCAACCTCCTCCTCCTGATCAGGGGGTCTGTAGTACACTCCCACAACAGTGTCAGCCATACCAGCCCTCCCCTTGATTCTCACCCACAAGCTCTCCACTGCTACACCACTCTCCCCCAGGTGGAGTTCAATACATTCTAGCTGCTCTCTCACATAAAGAGCAACTCCACCACCCCGTCTCACCGGCCGATCTTTCCTAAAAAGCACATAGCCCTCCATGACAACATTCCAGTCATGTGAGCTGTCCCACCACGTTTCCGTGATCGCAATGAGATTGTAGCTGTGCAACCGCACACAGATCTCCAACTCTTCCTGTTTATTTCCTATACTGCACGCATTAGTGTACAGACACTTAAGGGAAACAGCATTCCCCTGCCATTCTCCATCCCTTCGAACTCCACCCTCATCACCCATCAAGTTATCTTTTGAACCTCGAACTACCCGCACAACCTCAGCAGCCCTCATTTTGTCCCTTCCTCTTTCCTACCTAGTTTAAAGACCTTTCAATGAGCCCCGCCAGCTCCTGGGCTAGGATCCTTTTACCCCTTGCAGACAGGTGAGCTCCATCTGCAGCCGTCATGCCAGGAGCCGAGTAAATTGCCCCATGGTCAAAAAAACCAAAATTCTTGTGCCTGCACCAACCTCTAAGCCATTTATTTATGAGAAGGGTTTTTTTGATCCTCTCAGTGTCCTTCCCCGCCACTGAAGGGATAGAAGAGAAGACCACCACTCCCGTACCATCAAGTACCCTCCCCAGACCCTTGAAGTCATTTTTGATAGCCCTCAGGCTTCTCTTGGCAGCATCATCACTGCCAACCTGAACTACCAATAAGGGGTAGTAGTCAGATGGACGAATAAGCCCAGGAAGCTTTATAGAGATATGCTTGACTTGGGCCCTAGGGAGACAGCACACTTCCCTCTGGGTAGGATCAGGTCAACGTATCGGGCCCTCAGTTCCTTTTAGAAGGGAATCATCTATGACTATGACCCTCCTTTCTTTTCTGGAAGAGGTGGTCTTCAAGCGTGGAGCCGACCGCCTCTCCTTAGGAAAGCTCAGAGGCTGTTCCTTCACCTCATTCTCAACCTCCTCACCCTCCAGTTTCAGGGTTTCAAACCTATTACTTAGAGGCACCTGAGGAACCGAGGTAGGTCAGGATGGGCGCCGCCTGCATCGCCGAGGTGGGACCTGCTGCTATTCCTCCTCTCCTCTCAAGTCAGCTCTCAGTTTGACCATGGTAAGGAAGAGGGTCCACTACAGGCTGGGGGTTGCAATCTCTGCTTGTTTCTCGCAGAGAGTTACACCACCAGTCTATCTCCCTCTCAGACTCTCTAATGGTTCTTAACCTCTCTACTTCCTCCCTGAGCTCCACCACCAGGCTGAGCAGCTTATCCACCTGTTCGCACCTCGCGCAGGTGGCATCCCTCCCATCCTCCCCAGGCAGCAGCAGGCTCTGGCACTCCCTGCAGCCAGAGACTCGAACCGCCACAGTTCTGGGCAGTCCCTCCATCTGGGTCGCCACAGTCACCTTGGAGCAAGCACGCCATCTGGTAGAGACCATGTTTGAACTTGCGGTCTCCGAGTCAGCCAGTAGGAGAGTGGTCACCTGAGCAAGGACAAGAACACTGATGTGTCCTGCCACAGGACCCACCTCCCACACCTACTGCTGCAGCAATGGGCAGCATGGGCTGCACTCACACTCTGCCTTCCCTCCCTGTTAGCAGTAGGCAGTCACACCCTTTTCTCACCAGGCACATTAGGCACGGTAAGCAGGCAGGAGCTAGCTCCTGCCCTCCCAGGGGCTGCTTATAGCCTCGCGGAGAAAGGGTCAAGGTTAATCACAGAGATAAGAGTGAGTTGTGCCACCCTTGCTGTCTCAGCAGCCTGCCCACAAGCTGCCAGCAGCTGCCAGCCCCCAGGACTGGCACAGACTCCATTTACTATGTCTCATGGATTTACTAATTTGACTGCTTTCCATTTTCCTTGTATTCCTATTTAAAATTGCTAGTCTAAATTCTATTCTGGGCATAGAATATGAGAAGTAAGAAGACCCCAGTACTAGGCAGCCTGTTGCATAGAGTGAGCCCAGAGGGGAAGGAATTGGTACAGGTAATTTTCCATGCTAGTTGTGAGAATCAGAGGTAGCAAGAGCAATTTAAAAATGCATTGAAATGATAAAGCTCTTTTCTGAATTGATCCTCCACATTCTAGGATTTGTGATGATGTCCATTTTCAGTAGATGTTCAGCAGTTAAGTCTCCTGAACTGGGTGCCTTTCATTATTACTGTTGCAGAAGGATGTAGCTCATTACATATGACATCTAGGCTGCCATGTCTACCTTAGAAATTTTTAGTGTACGGACAAAATATACTCTTAGAAATATTCGAAAGAGGATCTTACGTGATATTTTTGGAAATGCCTGTTTTGCTTTAGAATGTACCTGGAGACTACAGAGGCTAGAAGTTACAGTAGGTGGTGTGGGATGTCTCACATCATCTTTAGAAAACCTCATATGTTACTGTACTCCTAGACTTGCAAAGGATTCATGGGATTTAAAATAATAGTACAATATTAACTCTCAGATGTAGTATCACAAATAGATTGAGAATATGTAGAAGTGTAATCATTCACTAGCTATGGGACAGCCTTGAGGAAAAATAATACAGACAACAGAAAATGTTTGTTGCATCTACAACTGTAATCACATTATGAACAAAGAGATTAAGTTCTTAACACAGAAAAATACAGTAACTTTAAAGATAAGCCCAGAAAGTTTGGCTTAATCAAATGTCACATTGATTGATGCTGATTGTGGTTGAAATGCCTTACAGATCTTCATCTATAAGAAAAAAAAAAAAACACCTTAAAGAAGATTACTTAAATATAATGTTAAAAGAAGGCATTGTCTCTGCTGCTTGTTGTTCACAGACATCCTCACTCATATCAGTGCATTTCCACTGGTTAACAATTTTATATGGACTATGGGAAGTTAAATAGTGTCATTCAGAGATGAACATCTGCTGTCTAAGGCTGATGACTCATTAGTTATTTGAAGTTTAGCTAGGTCCATTAGCATCTAAGACACATGTAAGTAACTGTAGATGTTTCTGAACCGAAATTGAAAATCACAGCTCTGTAGTAGGAGGGTGCCATATCATTTTAAAGTCATGTCCTTTAATTCACATGCAGTGTTGCAGAGACTAGAGAGTTGTGTTATGGCAGCTTTGATTTTCGAATTGTACATTTCTATTTAGATGACTCAACAGAAGCATTGTCTATTTTCCAAAAGCAGACACAGCAACAGCTTCTGCAAGATTTAGAAGCATTTAATAGAATATGAAAAGCAGGGATTACCCACATATTAGAGAAATGTCAATTACGCTTCTTCTGTTTGGAATAGTAGGTAAGCATTAATAGCAGATTTTCACAAATGCTGAAGTGAGCCTGAAAACACAATCTGATAGTCAATTAAAAGAAATTAGGTCATTCTGAGGAACCATCAAGTACGACTGAAACGACGCGCCTAACTGTTCTGTTAAAGCTTCCCCTTCAGTCAGCTTAGAAGATGTGCCTTTTGAACAGGCTCAGATATGCTAATAAGCATGTCAGCTTAAAAGTGTTTGTCAGCAGTTTTAAAATATTCACAGTTCAACTCCTCATTCAAATTACTTTCTTAAGGTTTAGCAGTATGCTTGGGAGCATCTGTCACAAAACTTTTCCATGAAGGATCACACAGTGTGGTGGCTTAGTTCCTATTTCAGGTGATAAAGCAATACAATAAATAGTATTAGGTGAGGTGAATTCACATAAAATTTTCCTGTTGAACACTTCTTCCCATATAAATAGTTTTATTCTGATATTGAGCTACAAAAAAGTGTTCGCAAAGCAAAGGACCGGCTCCTCATCTGCTGCAAACTTGCAGAGCTTCACAACCAGTAAATTCATCTGAGGTCTACTATAGTTCACAGAATCCTGTTCATATGGTATGGTAAGATGTCCAAACAGTTAAACACATTCAATATTGTATTTTTAAACAGGGTTTACCTTGCAGTATTGTCTATAACAATATCAAACACCATATTTATTACTGTCACTAAGAAAATAGAACAATACCTCAATTTTTGAAAAGTTTTGGAATTATCTGAAGATGAAAAGTATAATTTAGTCCTCCCTACACATCCGGTCACATGAAAACCTAGGATGCAATTCTCTTATCAAATCTTATATTTGGTCATTTCAGATCGGAAGGAAAGAATATAAATCCTCTAAGTACGGTAAAACTATAGATTAAAAAATTAGGGAGAAAAAATATTTTTCCTACTGTTTCTTGCACTTCATCATATAGACAGAATAACTTTTAGCCAGTTCACATTCATCTGTGTATGTGGTGACAGTGTTAAAATCTGCAAAGTTTTTTAATCATTTAATCTACATTTCTAGAACCCTCCGAATAGATCACAGGTACTGCAAAGGAAACTGGCTAAGTGGTAAGTGCATATGGAAACAGAAGTGACGTGTGCTTTAACAACCAAATTATGACTAATTGAAGACTAGACCTGGAAAGAGGGATGCCTGTTTAATTACTAGTGATCTCCTGGCATAAGGTAGTTTAAAAATACATTGTAGCTGGTGAACTGAAATGAGTGAAGGAAAGAAGAGCAAATCACTCCTATTCTAGTATGGAAACAATGGAGGGGGTGGTATAGGCATTTCATTTTTTTGTCTCTGATCTCTACGCATGCTGTAATGGGATGGATTTTTTTTTTTTTTTTCATTGCAGCCTGTATGATCCTTCCTGGATTTGTGATTAAAGCGGTGTTTGTAACACACCAGTGTTTTGGCTACTGCTGAGCAATGTTTGCATAGCACCAAGTCTTTATCTTTTTCAGTCTCTACATCCCACAGCAAGGAAGCTGGGAATAGACAGGAAACCGGGAGGGGACACAGCCATGATAGCTGGCCAAAACTGATGAAACTAATATTCCACATCATATGCTCAGCTGTAAAACTGAGGTAGTGGAATAAGAAGGTGTGGGTTTTGTCTTTGGCAGTTTGTAGACTGGATAGACAATGGTTTACTTTTGGGGCATGATGTGTGATTGCCTTTGCAACATTTGTTCTCCCCTCCCCATCCTACCTCACCACACCTTTCCTTCAGTTATCAAACAGTATTTATCTGAAGCCACAAGTTTTCCCACTTGGGAAAGTGTGGGGAGCTATGCAAATGCTCTGCTGCCACAGAGAGCATTTCCTGGTAAGACTGCTAGTAAAATAGGAAATGGATCAAGAAATGTGCTCTTGCCCCAACTGTGCATCTGAAACCATTCCATCTTCTTGTGCTGCGTGTCTTTACCATTCTTTCAGCAGCACAGCTCAGATCTGGCTATGAAAACTGCAATCGATTCCTTTCAGATGTCTGAGCTCTGTTAAAATCAATCTGTGTGAGAATACTGATCAAGAATTCAGATATTTTCATACCATCTGCCCTTGGTGAGAGCAGCCAAAATCAAGAATGTGAATGGCCCCCACTGGGCCCAGCTCAGGAAAAGGATTTTCACTCTTATGCTGTTGCTATTCTGCACTGATCAAATGTAACACATTCATCCCAGAAATTAGACATGGTGGCATGGACTGAAGAGAACATTACTTTACATGGACTGAGAAAATATTAACTGGATATATAGCCAGGTGACTTCACAATGTGTTTTTTTTTCTGGGAGGAGAGCAGACATGAAGAGGTGGCAGTAATAGAAAGAGAAGTCATCTCCTTCTATGACCAGGTGACCAGCCTGATGGATGAGGGAAAGACTGTTGACATAGTCTACCTAGACTTTAGCAAAGTTTTGAAACTGTCTCCCACAGTGTTCTTCAGGAGGAACTGGCAGCCTGTGACCTGGACAGGTATGCTCTTTGCTGGGTAAAGAACTAGCTGGAGGACTGGAATTAATGTAGGGAATTAAGTTAAATCCAGCTGGTGTCCGGTCATGAGTGGTATTCCCTGGGAGTTGGTACTGCTTAATATCTTTATTGATGATCTGGATGAGGGGATGAAGTATATCCTCAGTAAGTTTGCAGATAACTCCACACTGGGAGGAATTGTTGATCTGCCTGAGGGTAGGAAGGACCTGCAGAGGGATCTGGACAGGCTGGAGCTCTGTTTTGAGGATGATGCGATGAAGCTCAACAAGACAAAGTGCCAGGTCCTTCATTTTGACCACAACAGCACCATGAAACAATACATTCTTGTGGCAGAGAGGATGGAAGACTGTGCAGAGAAAAAGGATCTGGAGGGATTGGTTGACGCACAGCTGAACGTGAGCCAGCAGTGTGTCCATGTAGCCAAGAAGGCCAATGGCATCCTGGCTTGTGTCAGAAATAGTGTAGCCAGCAGGAACAAAGAAGTGATCATCCCCTGTACTCAGCTCTGGTGAGGCCATATCTTGAGTACTCTGTTCAGTTTCGAGCCCCTTGCCACCAGAAAGACATTGTGGCCCTGGAGTGTGTCCAGAGAAGGGCAATGAAGCTGGCAGTTAGACAGCAGTGCTGGTAAAAGAGATCTCTAGCGGCAGATGCTAGAAGTTCAAAGATACGTAGGAAGTAACAGATTTAAGTCGTTTGTTTCTTACAGCATGCAGGTACCTTTATGACCTCGGTTAATTCTCTGGAGAAGGCATAGTTCACTTTTAGTGCACCATCAGCAGTCACAACAGTAGGACCTAATGTGTAAGAAACTGAAAATAAAAAAGTCTCAGCTTTCTTTTAAAAGATCTTTCTTTGTTTCGGAAGTAATCTGGTCTCTACCAGAACAGCAGTAGATAAGCCTTGTACCTAGTTAGCAATATGCTTGTTTAACCCCAAGAGTCTCCTGTGGCTTCTTTAAAAAGCTCCTTTTATTCTATCCATGCTTCTTTTCTCTCCTGTAGTAACTCTTAGGGAAGCCATATACTGCAAGTCTGTATTCAGTCTACATTACCAGCAAAACACTTTCACACTTAGCCAGATCTCTTTGGATTGATTGTCTGCATTTGCTTTCCTGTTTAAAGTATTCTCAATTTGGCCTCAAGGCAAAACAACAGTTCATTGCTGATGGCACCAGTCTTGAGATCTTGGGCTGCTTCTTCCTAACATCTGAAATTAAATCCTCAGTGTAGTCACATCTGTCAGAGGGGCTGCAGCCCATGGAGGACAATATCTGCTTATACTGAATATGTCAGAGGTGCATGGTTGTATCTGCCACAAGGTGTGATGGGGGCATTTACAGAATCACAGAATGTTTTGGGTTGAAAGGGACCTTAAATATCATCAATTTCCAACTCCCTGCCACGGGCAGGGCTATCACCTACCAACTCAGGCTGCCTAGGGTCCAGTCTAACCTGGCCTTGAATCCTTCAGGAGTGGGACATCCACAGCCCCGCTGGGCAGCCTGTGCCAGTGTCTCATCACCCTCTGAGTAAAGAATTTCTACCTCATGACTAATCTAAGTCTCTCTTCTTTTAGTTTAAAACTGTTTCCTCCTACCCTATCACTATTAAGTCACTTGAAAAGTCAGTCTCTCTTCTTTTATAAGCTCCCTTCAGGTACTGGAAGGCTGCAATGAAGTCTCCCCAGAGCCTTCTCTTCTCCAAACTGAACGAACCTGGTACCCTCAGTCCCCAGAGGTGCTCCAGCCTTCTGATCATTCCTGTGGCCCCCTCAGGACCCACTCCAACAGCTCCAAGTCTTTTTTTTTCTGCTGGAGACCCCCAGGCTTGAACACAGTACTCCAGATGAAGTCTTACAAGGACAGAGCAGAGAGGGACAACCATCCCCAACCCTTGCTTGCCATTCCTCTGTCGATGCAGCCCAGGATACAGTTGGCCTTCTGGACTGCTAGCACTCACTTCTGGCTTGTGTCAAGTTTTTGTCCACCAAAATCGATGCATGGTAGTGTAGCTTTATTCTCCAACCTTTTCTTTTAGCCCAGAACCACAGCAAAACATCTCATGCATTCTGAAAGCTGCTGGATCTTAGCTGAGTGAAACCTGTTTACATTAAGTCTGGATCAATCTCAGAATCAGCCTGAGGATGAGTATTAATGAGCAATATGGTTGTAGAGACCTTGCTGGATTGTCTGCACTTTGGAGTTTTGCTGCCATAGTCCTTTGCTCAGATACTTAAATGTGCTGGAAGCCTCTAGATAGACTCACCATTATGGGAAAAATAATTGTCTTGGGATAGCTTACTCTTTTAGAAAGAATGTTTAGTGATTAACTGTGGCTC
Source organism: Chrysolophus pictus (assembly GCA_037305975.1). Taxonomy (NCBI): domain Eukaryota; kingdom Metazoa; phylum Chordata; class Aves; order Galliformes; family Phasianidae; genus Chrysolophus; species Chrysolophus pictus. Next base: position 163,702,673 of record CM074576.1, read on the forward strand.
TCAGGTTGGAAAACACTGTTTTTAAGCCTGTGTAAGCTAGAGCGCTAGTTAGAATATAGGTAATATTGGTAAAATTCTGGAAGTGTAGATTAGTCTTAGATAGCTCTGTGATGTCTTTCCAAAGTTAACAGATTGACAGCTCCAGGACACAAAAAAATAACCGAGCTCAAATCCAGCAAGTTTGGGCTGGGTAAATCACAGTAATAAATTCCAGATGATGATGAAAACTCAGAACAAACTGGGTCATCTTGAAAGGTATGACCATGCACAGCCAGGTCATTTCTATGAAATCGCTAATTTTATCTCTATTAACTTGAAGAAATTGAGACACATTTGTTGGCATAACAGCATTAAAGTAGCATAGCAGTGAAATATTTTGTATTGCAAGTGGTATAATTCCTCTGTTTATCTGCTTATTGTATATATTCTGGACAAAATTGAATATGATTTCTTCAGAGTGGTAAAGATGCTGTTTGTTAAAAGTGACAAATATAAGAAAAAAAAATACTGTTCTTTCAGAGGGGGTTCTGATCATGGAATTCTTCCTGCACGAAGGCACAATTTCTTACTGAGGAATAAAATCGTATATAACCTAACCAACTGCGTATATTATTGCCTGATATTAAAAAAGACTGCAGAATAAGAAAAGACAAAACAATGGTACATTATTCTTGTGTGCAATTTTTTTATCTGATCATAAAGTATGTGCCCATGTGTATAAAGTAAAGTGTGATGTTACTCTGTCCAGAGATTGCCTGAAGAGTTATTTATAGGCATTTTACATGAGGGATTTATTTGTTTATTTTGTCTTTGGAGGTATTTTTATTCATACTTCTGAAGACAAATTTTTCATATCAAGTAATGTGTACCACAAAGCCATTTTTTTTTCAAAGTTAGCACTAGTTTTCATTAGCAGAATCACTCTTGTCTCCCATTAAATGTGAATTTCCTATTTTCAGCTGCTTCTTTTATTTCCATGTATCCAGACGATGAGAACAGCCCTGCAGGTACATTAGAAACTGCTGCAGAGGGAGGTATTTTCAAGTGTGTGACTTCTGTTTCTGTCTTTACCTCTCTCTGGTCTCTTCCTCCATTTCTCAGAATGAGGCTTTGTGTAGCTGAACAGACAGGGGAACATTTGAAAGGGCTCACCTGTAATGTGACACATACTCTAACACAGGACAAGTATGCCTTTCACCCTAGTGTTTTGTCTCCAAGATGTAAATGTATCTTTCTGGAAACACCAAATCCTTGTGCTTAAACTCATGTTAGTATATGCAGACTGCCTGAGCCTATGCTCCCGAGTTTATTCTCCACATTACTCTGTGGGACAGTATTTAATTGATCAGGCACTGAATGCAAACTTTATGATGAGCTGAATTGTTTAGACATTTGTCTTGAATATAGGCATCTCTTAATTTGGAGTTGTCTCAGCATTTGGATGTTGTCTAAATACAAGTGTCTTCTTAGTGCCATTAGAAATGGAACTATAATAACTAGGTCATCCTCACAGGTCTGTCATATAGAATATAGCATCTACTGGAGACTCCTTACCTCTGGAGTGGCAGCTGGAGACTAGCCAATGAACATTAGGGCATCTGAAGTGCCACTGGCTATTTGTGTTTACACAACTTAATTCTACCATTTATATCTATTTATTAAGACCAAAATGGTGGGAACAGTAAGTCCGTGTGTTGCCAGTTTCTATGGTAAAGAATTGGCGTGTGCGTTGCTTTCCATACAAATACCTATGGAGTAGTTCTCCTCGATCTTCTGAAAGAAAATATACTCCCCAGACTGGAGGAAACCAGTCTAGAGAGGATACAAATTATAAATCTCAGAGCTGAGCATTATTCTTGGGGGTTGCAGCTCGCTGGGTAATAGGACAAGTTATTCTAAATAGGTGCTATGACCAAATTGAAAGTGTTTTGAGTGGTTTATTGTTTTTAAGTTTTGCTTATTAGAAATTGCAGCAGTGTTGGCTACCATATTACTAGCATTTGGTCTACAGCATATTGTGCCAGCAAGGAATGTTTACTTTTCAAAGATAACTTTTTCTGTTCTCTCAGTCTGTTTTGGATTCACTCTGAACTAATAAGTCTAAAAATGCTCAAACACTTTCAAACCCTGGAACTTTCTGCCCCCACAGCAGGAGAACTGATTGTCTTCTGGTGTCAAAGCCAATGTCTTACTATTTTCCTGGCATGGCTCTGTGACTTTTTTTGACTTTTTTTGCAAAGCCGGAGTGGAATGGATGTACTAAACATTTCTGACTTGGCATATAGCAGGGTTTCACCAAACTAAAGTTTTAAATGTACTTACAGATTATTAGTATCTTTATGGCAAACACTGGGGCCAAGAATCCACTACTTCCACATTACTAAGCTCTTTACCACATGCAGAAAAAACATAGACAACATTGCCTTAAAACCTTACATTCAATACTGAGATACTTAGAAAAAAGATGATTGGGACTTGGTGAACCCAATATTTCTATAAAAGTTTTTCTCCTTTAAAAATTCCCAGAATCAAATATTAGCCCAAGAGAAAGATGGGAGACAGGCAGAGAGTATTTGAGGATTTATGTGTCACAAAGACTGTCTTGCAGTACCAGAATAAACGTTCTTCTGTGTGCTGTTATCTTTCTATTGCTTAATAGACTGAATATTGAAACATTAATGCATAGTAAAGTCTTACTGTTGCCATAAGTAAAGCCCATCAGATATTTGAGTCCCTAATGCTTTCTTCATCCCAGTAAAGTGCTGCGATGGCAGTTTACTACGTCAGTTGACTCAGCTTCTGGAGGCGTCATTGCCATTGATATCAAATATGCTAAGCACTAAAGCAGATCCACTTGTGAATAGCAACAAAAAATGGAAATTGTATTAAGATAAAACTCTCATGCTATTTTCAGATTAAACTCAATTTTTTTGTTATCCTTTTTGCTGCTTCTATAATCTTTGACTGCTCCCAGAAGAGTAAATTAAAGGCAGTGGCCTGAATTTCAGAATTATTAGTAAGTTGGTGGCTTACTTTCAGGGGAACCATCCTCCTCTACCCAAAACAGGCTGAGTTTGGGGGAAAGTATATGCCTTCTCTCTAATGTATGACATAATGTTGACTTTTATTAACAGTTAGTTTCTTTTAAGCTTAAAGAATCTATAAGCAAGAGTTTTAGGTACCTTTTTATTAGTATGTTTTCTGTCTTGTTATCCTTGTGCAACAAAAACAGGCAAATGCACTCGCAAAATCTCTTCTGGTCAGAAGTAATATAGCATTAATTAAATACCCCTTTGCTTACAACCCTTGGCCCTCCTTTCTCCTTTAACCATCTCATTCACACACTTACAAACACAAACTGTGATACTGAAATTTTCTGTTCTGTGCTAGGCCATTACTGCACAAGTGGGCATGACTTTTATGTCATTTTAGTCCTGGCTCATCTGCAATGGCTGAAATGTCCTAGCATTTGGAAGAAAAAAAAGAAAAAAAAAACACCCTGAAAAATGTAATGCTGGCTTACAGTGTTCACTCCATGCAGATATCTTGCTAGGAGTGTGATATTACTATTGACACTTATTCAGGCTCAAGAGACATAAGTGGTGCAACTCAGGTGAAGATCCTCACTGGTAGGCTCCATTTAACCACAGAATTTTCCTTGTTGCTGTTCAAGACATTTTTCTTCAGATAAGATTCATGTGTTATGGGTGCAGGTGGTGGAATGATAAGGAGAAACTTAGATTTTCTGTTGGAGAGACCACAGCTAGGAAGGGGAAGAAAATAAGGAGGTATGTTAAAGGAAAATTTTAAGGTAAATAGAGGGCTAAAGCAGTCAGTTTAATATTCTGAGTATTCCTCAACCAATTTAAAATTAATGCATAGTTTGCCTCAGGACTAAGAAATCTTCAGTGTTTCTTTTGTAATGTCTTTTCTCAGCTAAGCACAATGCTGGTAATTGGCCCTGTGGGGGTGGTGTAGAATGTTCTGGGGTACCTGGATTCTGAAGATACCTGAAACGTACTGTATTTTTGCCATCATACACTTTGGGGCATCCAGAATTCACATTCAGAATAGACCCATTGTGACCCAGCATACTCTCTGTGTCAGAGAAATCATGAAGAACCACAGATACAGGCTGGAAAAAAAATAGTATTATTTACCCAGTGCCAGGGACAGGGTGTCAGCATTGCAGTCTGTAGTAAATATTGTCGCTGATGTTTTTCTGTAACTTCCAAGACTCTAAGACCATTTCAGAGGACACATGGGATGTGCTTAATTGGTCATAAATTATCTTTTCATTTTCTTGGCAGATACAGAGGTATGTGAGTCTCAGTAGGACAAATGCAGGAGCTGCCTAAGCTCTTGTAAGATAAGTAAACCTTTTATACATAATCTAACTAATCTGCTTTCAACTGTGTAGTTTCTGAGTTAACCTCTTCCTGATCATAAATATAGCTGTTATCTGAAAGAGCCTCCTGTGCAGTGCATATAATATATATCTGAAATGGAAATCTGAGAGCTTTTCTTTACATTCCTTTGTGCTTGTCCATGTTGCCTCATTTTGAGGAAATGTAGTATTTGGTTTATGAATCATCCATTTCACCTTCAAAGCTCTTAGAGGAATTAAAAAGAAAAGAATTATATAGGGTTTCAGAATTACAGTGACAAGAGTAAGGGACTGGGATTCCATCTGCTATCTGGCACTTTGTTGTGCTTAGAAATGTTTGCTGCTCTGTGCTATTTGACTGACAGAGCCAAGGAGGCAGTATTTCTTAATTGCCAAGTGCCTGTCCTAGATTTGTGCTGATGTAAACCACTACCACTAATTATCTTATTACAAGATTTTATTTTTTTTAAATCTCTTTCTCTCTCTCCAAATCCCTCCCTAATTAAGACTCTGTCCTTGTTGAAATCCACCTTACATCATTTATTTCCCTTGTTATTAGCTGGCTGCCCGCTTTTTAGTTCTGCTGTACTCTTGTATCTTTTGTGTGAATGCTGACAGTATCTTATGTATAAATTGTTTGGGGGCAGAGAGGGTTGTTACTGGCTTTTTTTTTTTTTTTTTTGACTTTTCAGTGCTTTATGGACTCATATTTGGGAAGTTTTTCACTGCATGAATGACAACTGTAGTAAAAAAATTAAAATGCAAAATATGTTTTTCTATGCATAGCGATGTTATTTCCTTTCTTCTCTCAAAAACTAAAATCTTCTGGAAAAAGCAGGAAAATGTGCTATGCATCATTTTAAATTGTAAATGAAAAAAAAAAAAAGCAATGGAAATGAAAGACATTTGCATTAACAGTATGGAGACAAAGGTGCTACCTTTTATGCATAAGAAGGCACTATTTAGGCAGTAGAGACCTTCATGGTTTTGAGCAAATACTGGTTAGTGCCTGGAGGTACTTTCACCATAGAAATATGCAGTAACTGAAACACAGTGTTGGTACATTTTTCCAAGAGGATGATGATACCTATTAAAAGAAAATATTTTCTATTTCCAATAAAACATTATTAAGGGTGTCTCACTCTGTAAAGATGGGAAACTAACAGAAGAAGAGAAGTGAGAACTCTGAGGAAGAAGATTGGGTGTATAAGCATCTGAAGGGAGAGTGCAAAGAAGATAGAGCCAAACTCTTTTCAGTGATGCCCAATGACAACACAAGAGGCAATAGGCACAAACAAGAACACAAAAGGTGCCTTCTGAATATTATGAAAACCTTATTTACTGTGCAGGTGATGGAGCACTGACACGGCTGGCACATCCTCTCTGGGTTGTGGAATCTCCTTCCTGGAGATCTTCAAATGCCACTTGGACAGGTTCCTGAGCACCTTGTTCTGGATGGCCCTGCTTGATCAGGGGTTAAAACATATGGCCTATAGTTGTTCCTGCCAACTTCAGCCATTCTATGATTCTTTGAGTTTGAGGCTGGTTATAGCTAACTCATCTTGCTGAAAAACGATTATTTTAGGAGTGGAAACCTAATCGAAGCACAATGTAGGAGTTTTGCTTATTTACAAGACAAGTAACTTTAACATACAAATAGTTGTCTGCCTTTAAAATTAATGTACTTCAAATCAAAGGAGTTAAAACCACCAGTAGGAACTAACAGAGATGCAACTTGACAAAGAGATGTAACACAGGACTTCTGCTTCTTGCTAATCACTTAGGCAAAGTGAAGGGTTTAATTACTCCTGCCATTTCTTCACTTATATTCTGATCCTCCTGTTCCTCTTCTCTTGTATGGATCAAGAATGATGAACGTGCATATTGGCTTTTTCTCATTTCTCATTAAGGAATGAGAAATGAGAATGAGGTCAGTAGTTACCTGACAATGTTTTCTTTTTTTCATGATTAGAAAATGTCAGTTTTTCCTATAAGGTTTTGCTTTTGTTTTTCTTTTCATTGTATGATGAGGTGCCATTCAAATTGCATTTTCTTTTTTTTTTTTTTTTTAATATTGTTAATTTGAGCAAATTTATCCAACAAAGAAACAGAAAGTAAATTGTTAAACATAACACACATTGGAAGTATATTCCTTAGGATTATCAGTAATAGTATTAAGCTATCAGCTATAGTGCTTATTCACAGTAGGGAGGGTAACTTATAAAAAGAATATTTACTGCTTCCTTGGTTCAAAGATTTATTTGAACTTAGCAAGAAGGAATGCAGTCTGAGTGGTGTGCTTGTCTCATTTTGAAATGATTTGATAGAGAATAATCTAAGAAATTATATATATAAATATATATATATGCATATTAACAGAAAGGTTAAAAGAATTTTCGTTTTTGAACTAAGTTTACATGGTGGAATGAATAGTCTGGTGCAAATTTTGCTTGTGGAGTAGGAAAAAGGAATATTAGAATCTAGAAGTAAGGTCTTCAGTCTCTTCAGTCAAATTTTGAAGATCATTATTTTTGATGTTATGTTTCTTTTTTCAAATTAGCATTTAAATATTATATAGCTACTTTTAACACTCCAACCATCTGTAACTAATTTCCTTTTCTCAAAAATCTGCCAACATCTGTTTATGTACAATTACAATTGCAGACATGTAGACTATTACCTTAAATTTAATATTTGTCTAAAAGCTCAGGACTCTGGAATGATATTAAAATTAACTTGCAATTTATTATGCTTAGACATTGGTTTAGAAAAGTGGATCTAGTTACACAGCATGTGTGCTGACATACTGTTAAATCTCAAAGGCAAGTTACCATCTTATTTTAGACATTTAGGTACAAATTAGTACAAAAAAGTAGCATTCCCCAAACTTCATCTTTGTTATTTGAATGTAAATGATTTTAAAATACTTTAAACTACTTGAACTTCTGATTCATATTTTTAATAATTGAGGCGTATTTTGAGAATATTCCAGTGATGTAGAGAGGAAAAGACACTCAACAGAGAAAACCTGTGGTGATTTAAGAACAATCTTTCTGTTTTTCTTTACTTCTACAAAAATGATTTCTTCTGTTTAAAAACATATTCTTCTTTTAAGGGACAGAAGTTTAAAACTAGTTATAAGTCTATGCTTATGCACAGAGATTACGAAGTGGCTCATGAAGTCTTATTCTCAGCAGTAAATAAACTATAGAAACAATTTTTTTTTTCATAATTTCACTTAGTATAGGCTAAACTGTAAAACGCAATCACTGTGAAATATTTGTTATAAGTAAATTTTAATTACACTGTAACTTTAACACTCAAATACAACTATTTTTTTTCCTATTGTAACATAACATGTGAAGTGTCAAAAAAAAAAAAAAAAAGAAAAGTTTATCCTTAACTTCTTAACTGCATATTCAGTAGCTACACAAAAGAGAAGGAGAAAGTGTTTCTGAAATTATGGAAGATAGTAAAACAAGATGCTACTAAAATTTTTCTTGTATGTCAAACACACATCTGTGATTGTAATGGATTGTGACAAAGATGTGAAGATTTTTTTTGCTGTCATTGGCACTTACATTTCTGTTAATTACAGCCTGCTCTAAATATATAGCATGGATGCAGGCATGCGATCACGAGGATAGTAATATTAGCTCAGGAGGTGGAACTTCTGTTAATTATTCCATATTCTTAGACTCTGCCATAATTTTGAAGTTTTTTAGGACCTTGTTGTTTCTTTGAACTCTTCCAAGTTGATTTTATCTGTACTTGACAAGACCACCATAATGCAATGATAATATTTTACCTTGATTTAGAAAAAATGTTTGAATTCAGTCAGTAACTAAGTGACTAGTAGCTTGTGAAATTATGCCATGATCAAGCAAATGTAGTCATTAAAGCATATTTAATTTGGGGTTAATAAACAGGTAGTAATGAAAACTATTTTCAGCTGTAATGCATTTTTTCATCTACATAATGTATTCAATCTATTGAACATCTACTCTGTTTATTCATTTAAAAATCAGCTGTTAGTTCCACAGAGACCAGGAATACTGGCAATAAATGTTTGTACTTCAACAATGAATCTGGACTCAAAAATGATTATTTTAAGTTGTTCTTTCCTAAAATAATTGTAATCAAACCATCTGTAACTGGACCATTCTGTATATTGTTACTAAGCATTATGGAAAAAGAGAGGAAACTATCCTGAGTTTCTCTGTTAACTTTCAAAGATTAACACCTACAGTTTTACTGACTGATCTCTCAGGTCTTCTGTAATAGCATTCCTTCAAATGCCATTCTACAGTATGTATCACAAAGTATTTAGTATTTCATTGTGAGATACAGAAGTATTAAATCAGTTATAGAGTAGCTGGGGTTTTGTTCATCCACTTTCACAGAAGTGGAATTCTGGTTGGTTTTTGGACAAAGCTAAGATGGGAAGAGAACACATGACAGAAATCACAGAAGAATGAGCGAAGTTCCATTTCCTCTTCTATTTCATAACACAGCAAGATGAAATGGACATACATGCTTTCCATCAAAACACGAAGGGAGATTACCTCTCTTTCACTAATGAATTAATGTGCAAGATCTGCCCCACATTCAAAGAAGTTTAAATGTTAGGGTGAAAACAGGAAGGATACTGATTAGAAGTTTAATGAGGCTTTGCAAGAGGCATCAACTGATCCGAACAACAAACAGGCTTATATTAAAAAGGAATTTTCATGAAAGAGACATAATGATGTAATTACTAATGCTGATGATATGACCTGTACGAAATGCTCCATAGGGCCTATCAAGAGGTGTGCACTCTTGTGGAAAGTTTGTGGCTAAGTATTTGTGCAGTTTGTAACCTCCATCTGTTGTTGCTTTTCAGTGACTGGCTGTAGAGTAGCTCAGCATGTCTTGAGATTGATTAATTTTTTTTCATGCTGCTTTCATTCTTTCTGCTTAGTATTAAAAAGTGACAATATTATGCAATAAAGACTGGTCAGAAACACAGTGTGTATGAGGGCATAGTTGATTATTTTTATTTTACTGTGAAGGAGACTCTTGTGAGTCACTTGGGAGCAGTTGTGCATGCAAACCATTCTCTTGTGTTCTGCCTTGATCAATCACAGTCAGATTACATTAAGTAAATCTTGAATTGAGGGGGCAAGAGGGGAATATTCAAGCCAATTCTCTTAGTGAAAGACACTTAGCACTTAATCCAAAATGTGCTGATAAGGCTTTCTGCCCTTGAGCCCTTTCTGGGATGCTTAAAAATAAAGAATGGGCATGAAAAATGCTGTAAGGTTATTCCGTGTCAGTCTTTGTGTCTTTGGTGCTTTAAAAACAAAATAAATATTTGAATTTACAAGTGCTGCTCTGAGATTTTTGGAGTCTTGTTTTTCACTCCTAGAGAATTTCTACTGACATTTCAAAATCCTTTGGAACTCCATCTGAAGAATTGCTGTTTAGGAGCCTTAAGCCTCTTAAAGTCTGAAAGGCAATAGAATCTGAAAGATTTGATTTTTCTGTTTTAGTACCAAATAAAAACACTGGCAGTTTCCTTTTTCTCCATTTTTTGTTTTTGTTTTTGTTTTTGTTTTTTCATCACATGAGGCCTTGGCTTTCTATTTACCATAGTTTAAACAATCATCTTCTGTTTTCTCTTTTCTCTTCCCTTTCACCTTCTTTTGTATTCCTCTATTCGTGATTTTATTTATTTATTTAGGCAAACGAGTAATGTAAAATGATACAAATCCTTCTTGAAGAATTCTAATCACTGGTTTTATTAGAGATGTGATTGTTCAAACTGCAGTTTATGTATAATCTCCAGTCTGTCATGACTGATCTATATTCTTGTTTGTGAGTCATCTTTCCTCTTTTCATTGACTTGCACAGCATTCTGTAAGTGATTTCAAGATGGAGAACAGTATTCCATAAAATCTGTGTTAGTGAGGTGAATATTGCATTCCTAGGATGTTACTTATAATGGTGCAGTCACAGTAGGTAGTAAAGGAAACTAGGTATCTCTCAGGGATAGGATTTCTTCCTTGGCTACTCCAAAGACAGTGCTCGCTGGTGCTATAGTTTCTTAATTGCTTTTGGAGGTAAAAGAACTGACTGATCTACCAAACTTAGTAGCACTGAGTATCAGCATGTCTCAGCAACCAATGCAAGAGTCTGTAACTAAAGAAGGCTGAGTGGAATAGTATTGCTTACACCACAAACTAGGATTGTGCATGTGAACAGTGTGGTAGTGTGTGGTAAGGTATGCACCTACAGGAACTGTGCCCTGTATTTGCACATCACATTAAAAGAATGAATTCTTTATACTTCCTTGATATTTAGTATATTATATTTCATCATAATGAAAATACATAAAAGCATTTGGTTTCTCAAAATCTAATATCAGTGTAAATATTACAGATATGAGGAGACTTGAGCAAGAGCTGGCTGTACCTGTGATAGCTCTTAAAATAGGAGAATATAAAAGGAGATCATAATTAATTTTGTTAAATCTTGTCCAATCTCAAATGCACTAAAAACTATTTCTACACTGAAATCAATAGAAACATATGCTTTAAAAAAGCTTAGTCCAACTGGGTAGTTCAAGTGTATAATGCAGAACTATTATTAAGCTAACCTTTTAATTCATCAGAGTTGCTCAGTTGTAATACCAGCCTTTTCATGCACAACAACAAAGCATAGGTCTATGTAGAACTTCAGTGTGATGCTTGTGTGAAGGAATAAACCCTGAGAAAAAAATATTCTGCTGTGACAGTACATACTCTCAAGTACACTGTTTGAGTTAAAAGTCTAACAGCCTAGGTGCTGAGTCAGAGCCTTAGAAATCAATACAAGAATCAGCCAGCTTCTATAAACTGACACGGTCTAGTTCCCCACACAGTTATTCAGACTTAATTAGACACTAACTGAATTGCAATGGTGTCTTTATTCCCATTCACTGGCACCACTTAGCTCTACGCAGTTCCCATTCCATGTGTTCCTCATTGTAATGTATCCCATTCTGACCATATTCTATAAGGATGTGCTGGCTTGGTGTGGGCAAGAAGTGTCCAGAAACTGAAAGAAGAATTAAAGAAGGTGATGAAAAAGTAAACTTTATGTGAATTACTTCAATAATTTGTCAAGTTTATGTCTTATGTCATATATAGCATGTTTGCTATTTTTTTTAAATTGAGTAAGAAAAGTTTTCAGATTGTCTGTATAAACTCTCATACAATCCATGTGCTCAGAAGCATTTAATTCTATCATTTTGGTATGTTTCTGAGTGCTTCTTATGTATATAAAGCCACATGTAAAATCAATCTTTCCATTTCTTAATGTGAGTGAATGTTTCCTCTGTTGTTTGTTGTATGTCTATTTTCTCTTATATTTTTGAACTGGTTTTCCTCTGTGTTATTTATTGTAGGAGAGAGACTGACCATTAAGACTTTCTAGGCCAATTCAAAAGCAGTTATTTAGACTCCTGATTCCATTAGTGCTTACATCAGTTAAAGTGCCTGGAAGATCATGATGAACAGTATTCCTCTAACCTACACTCTCCTCTTTGAAAAACTACCACACAAAAACTGTTTTTTTCCCCTCTGATAATTTTAGGTAAGTGTTAAAACAGATGAAAGAACTGGAGCAGTGGGATCAGATAACACTGTCTGCATTGTATAATGCTGTATAAGCACATCTGTTCAGATAGAGAAGAGCCTATATCCTCAATGGAACTCAAATGTGCTGAAAAGGATTGGACATGAAAATCCAATTGCTTTCCATGAATGTGGCAGGATGAAATTGAATACTGAGCACTGCACAAAGTCAATAGAACTTGTTTCTAGTGAACTTATCCTTTCTTCATTTTGCTTATGCTAGGAGTGCTTGACTTTAGATCTGGCATCCACATACCTCACCAAAATATTTTTGATCAGGGAGAATAAAAAAGAAAGATAAAAAGGTTGACAATATCAAATTCCATAACTACACTTGCTATTCTACCTACTTACACTTCTAATAGAAATCAGAAGTCCTAAGGAGTAGGGTGTTATTCATGCCTCTTTGTTAGAATGATAGAATCATTTCTATCATTTCTATTTTTCAGCTGAAAAAAAATCCTTAAGGCTATCATGTTCAGTCATCAACCTGTCACTACCAAGTCTACCATTAAAACACATCCACACATCTCCTAAAGTACCTCCAGGGACAGTGACTCCACTACTTCCCTGGCAGCCTGTTCCAATCCTCATCACCACTTCTGTGAAGAAACTCTTCCTAATATCCAATCTAAAATTCCATAGTACAATTGAGAACATTTCCTTGAGTCCTATCTCTTGTCACCCGAGGAAGGAGACTTTCAGGTACTTGTAAATAGTTATTAGGTCTTCCCTTAGCTTCCTCTTCTCCAGATTAAACAATCCCTGTTCCTTTCGCGGCTCCTCATACGTCTTGTTCTCCAGATCCTTCACCAGTTCAGTTACTCTTATCTGAATGCATCCCAGCAACATAATATCCTTGTTGAAATGGACTTCAAACTGAGCACAGTACTGGAGGTGTGGTATCACCAGTGCTGCATACAAGGTGACAATCACTTCCCTGGCCCCTGGTTGCCACAATGTTTCTGATGCAGGCCAGGTTGCCTTTTTGACTACCTGGGCGCATGGCTGGCTCGTGTTTGGCTGGCTGTTGACCAGCGCCCCCAGGTCCTTTTCTGCTAGGCAACTTTCAAGCCACTCTTGTCTGTATGGCTGCATGGGGTCATTATGACCAAAGTGCAGCACCCAGCATTTAGCTTTGTTGAATGCAATACAAGTGGACACAGCTCATTGATCTAGCCTACAGATCTCTGTATAGAACTTAACAACTCTCAGACAGATCTACACTCCTGCCCAACTTGGTGTCTTCTGCAAACTTACTGAAAATGCACTCTATCCCCTCCTCAATATGATTAATAAAAAAAGTATTGAAGAAAACTAATCCCAATACTGAGCCCTGAGGAACACCACTTGTGACCAGTCGAATTTAACTCTTCACAACCACCTTCCTATCTTCACCATACTGTCAACTTTTCACCTAGTAAACAGTACATCCATCCAAGCGATGATCAGCCAGTTTCTCCAGGAAAATGCTATGTGAAACAGTATCAACAAATTAGCATTAGAAAGATATAATTGAAGAAGGAAGCAACATCATGAGATTTTGATGACCAATGTGTGAACACTGTATTCCAGTACTGAATTCTACTGAACATAAAGAAACATTCTCAGTAGTCTGCTCATAACTGAAATTCCACTGGGGAAGATTCAGTGAAACATATTGAACACATTTCCAAAGCTGTTAATCTCTTCCCAGACAAACCAAATGCTGGAGTTGATGTTTACCAAAGTACTCAGCACTATTTCTTTCTGACTGAAATAAAATCTTATTGGTTTAATCAAAACAGTAATATGGTTGCTTTTGCTATGTTTCTAAGCTAACAAAGCAACAAAAACAAGACCTGTCTTCCTTTTCCAGTGCATTTTTGAAGTTGGTTACTTCCACCTTGTTTCCTTTCCGTTGTGTTTTGACACCGCTGTTCTCCGTTATAGTGTGATTTCAGATCTAATCTTCTGTACTTTGATTCAGCACAAATATCCCACTGTATCTTTCTAGAAATTTTTGAAATTCATTACTAACCCTAAAAATACTCTTATCAAAAGTGTGGGAATCGAATGCTGTTTCTACATCAGAACAAAATAAGAATTTTGTTAATTTCATGGCCTCTGCTACCATTTGGGTCCTTTATTAGAACTAATAGTTCTTTTCAGGGGCCTTTCTACTTTATTGGGGTTCTCTGATAAGTTTTCATTGCTAATCCCCTAGGTAAATCTTCCCCAACAACACATACTCAGTATATAAGTAAATATAATACGTATGTATTATATATATATATACATTATATATATATATACATTATATATACATATACATAGAGATTAGGTAGATGGAGTGAATTATAAACACAAAGACTGAAGCTCCTGTCTGTCCAGCCAACTTCTGGGTCTTCAGTTAAAGGCAAGCTAGATGTAATAAATATCTTTAAAAATCAGAAACCCCTTGATGTTGGAAAACTACTAGCTTTTGGTGCTGGATAGACAGGACCTGAGTAATAGAGAATTAGAGGAGAAGTTAAATAATTAAAAACATATATACATAAGCTAGTAACAACTTATGTATAGCCAGCATTGAAAATATATGTCACACATATTGCAAGAGTATCCTGTACAAATTAAAAGGACAATTCATTACATGCCTCAGGGAGTGCCTGAAGAATGTATTGAGGCACCTCCCCTCCGCACTCTTTGTTTAATGACTGAAGAAAATCACCATATCAATATGAACAAGAAGAGTGTTGAGACATCTTGGAGAGGACAGGACTGGCACCAGATAACAAATAAATTAACAAGTAATTAACAAATGTAAACCTTCTGATGCGATTGTGAACCTGGAGTACTCAGCCAGTGGGGAAACAGGGGAGGGAGGGAAAACAGGGTATAAAAACTGTCATGTTGTGTCCATAGATGCGCTCTCCTGCTCTCCGCCATTGCAATCACGAATAAAATCTGCTTTTATCAGAGATACTGTCCTGACAAAAATTATTTGGACATTTCCAACAAAAAATGCTTTAAAATATTTTCAAAAGTATGTCATATCTTATGTCAGAATCTTATACTGCTGTCACCCCTTGTAATGCTGGCTAATGCTATGTTTCTATTTCTTGTGCCTGTCTCTGTCAATTTTTATGTTGTATATTTAGATTGATCCAAGGGTAGTGATTTTTTTTTTCTTTTCTCTTTTTGAAGTTTATAGCAGAGCAGGTTCTTTATTCAAGAATAAGAGTTCCTTGAATTTTGTTCAAAGAAATCATAATTATTAAGAATCTGATAATGACTTTTCAGTGGTGATCTATTCATGATATATGATTTTTTAAAATTATTTTTATTTTTTAACTTCTGGAACTGAGAGGCATTTACAGATTAAACAATTCTCTTTTTCTCCACTTTTGTTCCAATCAGGTGTATTCATGTTTCCCCTTCCTTTTTCCTTTCCTTCTCCTGTCATTGTTCTTGTGTTTTTCTTTAATGAGAAAACTGTTAATTTCAGATCATACCTGAAATTAACTATGTATTACTAAAATCATGTAGGAGGTCACAAATGACTTCAGGTAGCTATGCTTCAATGAGTTATTACATTGTGAAATGTCCTAAAAATATTTTGTTCCTACACTCAACACAGTGTTGTCCCTTTAGGTCAGTAAACACAAGTGAGTGAAGACTTGGTAAGCACTGATCTTGCTGCTCTGTGTGCGAGGGACAGACATCAAATCATGTATCTGAATTGCCCTTAGAACTGCACTTTGTTAGGCTGAAAGATTTGTGGTGGTAATAAATATTAGATGTTATTAATTTATAAGATCATGCTTCTGAGATGTAGCTCATGTTAATTATTGGTACAAGAAAAAGCTGCATATGATATATAACATGCAGTAGGTCAGTAACTATTACCCAACATATATTTGTTGAAATGACACGTGAAGAATTACAGAGAATGGAATTTCTCCCTTTTGTTACATGAAGAAACATTATTTTCATTATTTTATTATACAGTTATCATTAACACAATTCCTGTAAAAACAAGCAAACAACAAAAAAGAATATATATATATACATATATATATATATATATATTTTTTTTTTTTTCTAAGAGTGAGAAAAGAAAAAGTACCACTAAAAACAATATGAAATGATGTCTCTTTCCAATTTATAGGAGGGAGAGGAGGATCTTTTAAGATATGTATACCCGGTGTGAGATTAAGAAACAACGGTTCAAATGTTGGTCCAACCAGTTTATTATAAATCCTAATCAGGGAGATGGGGAAGGGAAGGACGGTGACTATTATGAATTAGAGTGATGGGGAAGGGAAGGAGGGCAATAGAAAAGATAGGAAAGAAGCAAGAATTGTGTGAAATAGGGATAGTCACCACCAGGATCCAGCAGTGGTCCCGTTGCACGCCGTTTCGAAGGTCTGAGGCAAAAGCACAGGGAGAGAGCAGCAGCAGCATGGCCAGCCTTGGGCAGCAAGCAGGTAGCAGGAAGAAGAGCCAATCCGGGAGGAAGCAGCAGGACTCAGGTAGCAGGCCCAGGAGAGTCCATCAGCATGCAGGAATTCTGTATTGAGGAATCTGATGGCAGACACCTTAGTTCTTCTTCAGCATCATGGTAGAGCACAGAGCAAGTCCAGAATGGAGAGAGGCAGGTCATGAGGCTTCTCATGGCAGAAACCTCTTCTTCTTCTTGAGGAATCTGTTGCCAGAAAAACCTAACCTCAGGGTTGTAGGTCTACCTTTTATCCTTCTTCTTCTGCCAGCATGGCATCCCTCGGTGCTTGGGTAAGAGCCATGTGCAGCACCTCCTGAGATGGCCATCGAGATAAGCCCATACAAAAGACTGCTTCACGGCCATTAATCTGTGGCTTATTTCTCTCTCTCGTTGCCCCTGGCCTTGTCCATCTGTGTCCCTCAGACAAGGATTTTGCAACCCTTGCCCAGGACTTGTCCATCAGTGTTCTCCAGACAAAGGATTTCTCAATCCTTGCCCAGGACTTGCTTGGACTTGTTCATCTGTGTCCCCAGCAAGCTTTGAGACAATGATGTAAAAGAATAATCTTTTACAAATGAGCATCCTTAGATTCTTAATGTTGTGGTCTTTCAAGGACTGAAGCTATATTTGAGCATTCTCGTTTCTTTCTCAGAGGAATTAATATTATTATGAAGTCTCTGGTAATGGCGCTGTGTAGATAGTATCTTGACTATACAGTCAAGAAGAATATAGAATATATTTGCATTTGAATGTTTTTTATTCAGCTTTTTTTTTTGAAAAAAATATATATTTTAATAGAAACAATTCATTTTTGTTCAGGTATGCCAGTTAGAAGGATGCAGATATAATCAGAATTTCCCCCCTTCTTTTTCCTGCCCTCCCTTTTAAAAGCAGAGTAATGTAGTCAGCCTGGTCATAGTTTCCTGAAATTTGACCATTTAAGAGAATAAGAGACTCTTTTCCCTGCCAACATCTCTCTAAGCTTTGTAATGGAATTGTATTGCCACAGTGTTATTACCTTCCTTGCTGAACAACACAGTGTGTGAACTCCTTGCTATATATTGCTATCCAACTGTGGTCTCAACTGAGAAAATTAAATGGATATGGTAATTTAACAGAAAACTGAAATGTCTGAGAAATGCGGAAAAGGCTCTATTCAGACATGCCTTATTTTACAATGAAATAGTGGCAGGTTTCAAAAATGGATTCTCATTCTATTAGAATGCAAATAAACAGTTTTCCCCTATATAGCTCTGTCTAGTTATAGAATATTAACTTGAGATAAAAGCTGAATATTGTCATCTTTGACATTTTGCATTTTGATATAATTATTTTTTTCATAAATTAGTAACATTCTTCAATTATGCAGTGAGTAGTAATGAATCAGTATTACTAATCAAAATCATTTTAAACAGACATTTCTGATAACAGGAATCAGTGCAATATGGAAAAGGACATGATAAAGAGAATATCTGCAGCCTAGAAGGTACCCTTTACAAAGATGCCATTTTACACAAGGTGTTAAAAGAGGTAATGTTGGTGTGTGTATTAAGCACTGTAGCAGAAATCAAGTTCCTAATGATATAAGCTCTGATGAGCTGGCTTAAAGGTTGACGAAGATATATTAAGGCAAACTGACAACTGAATGCTTTTAGGCTGCTCCGCTTTTAGGCTTCTCCTTTTATCTGTAATATGAGAGAAGTGGGAGGGAAGAAAGAAGTGAAGAAAAAAGGGGGATAGGGATGGGGACAGAGAGAAGGAGAAAAGGAGAAGTAATGAACCCACCAACAGTGTGCTGATTATTTGAGATATTCGAACATATCGTTCCAGCTGCACTGTTGCAATCTTCATCCATTGAAGAAATAAAAAGTCCAAGTAGAAGTAAAGAACAGAATTAGACCTCTGCTAAGAACCTTGAGTTGGTGATTGACTCCCACCAGGAAAATGAAAGTATTTTGAAAGAAATCTGTTCTAACTCGAGTCCAATTTCCATGGTTCTCATAGGCTACAAGGCTGCAGTAATTCAGATCGCTGTTTTCCTTACCAAATATAGTGGCCACAGTCCCAGATCTTTAGTATTTGTACGACCCCCTAATAAAAAATTGTCCTCAGGTAGTCTGTAAGTTGCTTTGCATCCTCAGTGTATGTGGGAGCTCATGATATGGATCAGAATACTGAAAAGAGTGATGGTTATTATAGTTTTTAAGCAGACTTTTCAATGAAAAGCTCTTTTTCACCAGCTCAGTATTTTTCTCAGTGTGCTAAAAATTACACTGACCCTAACTTTTTTAAGTTTTTAAATTTCTTTCTATTCATTTTTGATATAGATAAATATGAGCTCTCTAGAAACCCTGTTATTTCTTTGGAAAGGGACCCACGTGGCTTTTGGCAAGATAAATGAATAGATGAATAGATGAATAGATAAATAGGTAAATAGGTAAATAAATAAATAAATAAATAAATAAATAAATAAATAAATAAATACAATTAAATGCTATCTCTGTATTTCTGTTACACTTAGTATATAATTTTAATTGATGGAATGGTATATCTTGCATATTGAGAGCAATGAAGTAGTTCCTTGTTGATAAATTCACTGGTTAATTGATGTGTTTGTTATTTTACTCTGTATATATAGAAAAATCCTGTTTATCAAATAAAGAAAACAGATTAGTGAGGGCTTTGTTCATCCACTGATGAGGGTTTATTACACAAAATTCCCCAGCATTCTCTTAATAATATGTCCCAAACTCCAGCTGTAGTGTCTTGTTCTCAAAAGATATATCTAAGTTCAAATTCACAAGTGTTTAGCTAAGATTTCCAGAAAGATTAACAGTCAGATGGAAAGTTCTTTTCTATAGTTTCTTCTTTTCTTTTCATGTGGAATAATCAGATTCAGATGTCATATATTTGTCTAAGTATCTTCATAAGGCAGTCAAGACCATAGGTACATTTTGTAGGTCTGAAACTGAACAAAGACTTTCATTACTTTATCCAGCACAATAAACTCATAATTTTTAAGATATTACGTTATATTTGTAAATATATCACAATATCAACTAAATAATATCCCAGTGAAAGTTAACTGCTTTTTTTTTGCTTTTTTTTTTTTTTTTTTTTTTGTGGGCAGTACAGGAGAAAGGTTTGATTTAATTGTGAGAAGTTTAGTACAAATTTTCATCAGAAAGAATAGAATCTTCTTCCCAAACTTCTACAAACAGCAACCTGGTGGTTGTCAACAGCCTTCATTGAAATTCAGTCCTGTGTTTAGGATCATTCTTGAGTCTATTTAAGCCCTCCAGCAGCTTTTAAGTGGGAAATTGGACCTGTGCTCTCATCTCCCCTGGCAGAATGGAGCTGAGAGCCAAATAACCCTGCAGATTTGGGAGAACTTCCCAATGAGAGGGGGAGTAGCTGATTAGTGGGGAAAGCAAAATATCCTTGAGTACAGAGACTGTCAGTTGCCAAGAAAGATAATCCGCTTTACTGTCAATAGTAACAATGCTGGAATGATTCTGCTAAGGCTCTGCTAAGACTTCATGGCTTGAAAATCAGCTTCAAACAAGTAGAGAACTTGAGCACTGCATCCTTATTTTAATTTTGCACAAGCAGGAAGGATCCAGCTTTCAGATATGTAGTGGACCTTAAATGTTTCTGCTTCTTTTAACTCATTAGAAAATAAGCAACTTAATACACACTTATTTTTCTTCACTTTTGTGTTTACCTTGTGGATGATCCCACTCTAAATCTGTGTGGGAAGCTACTTATTTTTATTTTGAATGAAATCTTAATTGTAGGCTTAGATACTTTTCTATGGTTATATATACTTGTTTAAGTCTATGTATACATCTCATACAAGGTTAGGCTGAAGTGTTTAAAGATTTTTCACTGCAGCTGTCCCATCTTCCTGGAAGGCCAGGAGATTTCTGCTGTCCTAGATGTGAATGAGACATTGATTTTGAGGAGATCAAAGCCTCTAGGGTGTTTCATAAATCAGGAAAGTGCTAATGAATCAACAGAGTTTTTACGTCTGGATGTCCTCAAAAGAGAAGCCACTTGCTTTCCATGGCAGCTGTTCTGAAGAAATAGAATCAATGCCAATCTTAACAGGTATAATGGGTAAAATTCAGGTTCACTGCCACCAGCAGGGCCAGAAATGGACCTGTGTGACAAACTTGATGATAACATTCAACCACCAAGCTTTGATTTGAGTTGCCTTTTGGATTTACTATGGTAGTTTGTAATCCCCAGTGCCCTCCTTAGTAGTGTGTAATTTAATTTTAATTTATTTCTTTGTGACTGTCATTACTAGTGATTCATTTATTCTTCATGCAAAACATTGGCTAAGTTCTTTTATATTTGCATGAATGATAACTGAATATTAAAGTTCAAGATGCATGAGGATTTAGGTGACATATATCACTAAGCATATTTTAGGTCCGTACAATTAAACTATCAGGCATAGCTGACTTATATCATTCTTATAACCATACATTGATACTCCAGTTACAAACTAAATATTAATTGGAATGCTGGCATTTTCCATGCTGCCAGACAAATGGATGTTTAGGAAAATGTATATGCCTCAAGTCACCGGAAGCTTAATTAACTGGTAGTTTCTATTCCACTAAAGTGCTATAAAACTAACCTGAATAAAAAAGTATTGGAAAAGACTAGAAATGAGTGTTGTTTCCTCTCGCATCATTAGAGGAGCCTCTTTGCAAGGCAGGCACATGCTAGATGAGTAGTAGAATTCTACTCTTCAAATGTGATGATGATTTTTTTTGCCATTGAGAAAGCCTGTAAAACTGTGTGCAGCACATCAACTTTTGCTTTAGTGTTTCAGTATACCAATAGGCCTGGATTACAGTTATTTTCCTCAACTAGGAGCTTATTACTTTTGTTGGATAATCAGCACATTTACTTCAGTCATTAAAATAGTTGAAAACAGTAAATGACCATTTTCTATTTGGTTGAATCTCTAGTTTCATAGTTGTGCACACTGTTATATTTTTCACTTGCCATCCTGCCTGAATAATTAAATGTGAGAGACTGATCTGATCTTGAATCAAACTAATTGTTTGTGGCTTCTGGGAGCTAGGGAGAGAGCTGGACTCTGTGCAGCTCACCTTGAAATATTCATGATTACTCAGGTCTCTTGAGGCACAAGAGGAAGACTGTGCCAACAGTTTGGAAACATTATGGATGTGGGAGTGAATGCATGGAATATCATTGTTATCAATGTATGTGTATCTCCCTCTCTTTCTTTGTGTAGATGCATTACCTTCTGTTCTCATTCATTCTCAACACTAACTTTAATTTTTTTTAAATTCTTCTCTGAATTTATTCATACTCACCATAAATCTGTCAGTTGGAAAGCTAAAATAATCCAGACAAGGAAGAAGAATGTACCAAATGACTGATATATCCAATTAAGATTTCTCTGTGGAGATCTGAAATACTCAAAATGTAATACTGGTAATCAGTCCACAGGGCAGAACTTCGTTAGATGAAATATTATTTTAATAAATGAATTCATCTCAGGAGCCCTTGATGTAATGACAAACTTTTTTTTTTGTCAACAGGAAATAAGGTGAGATTAATTGAGAAACATCACTCCTATTTAATACGTTTTCATTTCATTCTTGCTGGGCTTAAAATAACAGTTATTATATTATTTATTCTGTGAACTTAATTTTCCTGTCAGTTGCTTCCCTCTTCTGATCTGCAGCTTTTAATTTCTCCAAAAAAAAAAAAAAGTAAAAGTTCAGTTTTCTCATGCTCCTTTCAAACTAGGCACATTCTGTCTTTGTTCACTTTGTGAAAACTGTTTTAAAGATCTCAGACTGTTTCTTAAATATTCATTAATCTTCTGAGAAAAGCGTGCGAGATGTTGATAAAAGCTGCAAATGGTGATGACGAGTTAGGCACCTGTGCCATTGGATTGCCATTGAAGTGGTGTGGAGACGGAATTTCCACACTGCAGAAAAGTTAGTCTTTGAAAAGTAATTTATTTTGATTCTTAAAGAAAATTAGTCCTTTCAGTAGAAATATTTTGAAGACATTTAAAATATACTAATGAATAATCATCCTAGAGTTTCCTTGCACTGATAATACATAATGAAAAAGAATGGAACTCCTTTTGCTATCCCTAAGTGGCTACTGAACTCCCAAGACTGTCTAGACTACCCCAAATTCATGCAATTTCCCAAAGCCAGAGTCAGCTGTAGATACCTATGGAGCTGAGAGTCTACATAAAAGTTAAGGAAAACAGTTTTAAGACTTCAATCCTATACTGCTGATTCTTGATCATTTTCCCTTCTAACTTTAAAAATACAAAAATAAATTAGGTGTCTTGTATAAACCAGTAATTCCACCTCATCAGCAGATACCTACACAAATTTTTGAAATTTAACTAATCTACTAATCTATACCTATAACTTACTCATCAAATTCCAGTTTTGACTGATCTAGATTTATTTGTTTAATAGAGGGTGACCACAGAAGAATGGCTGTTGTTGGTAGACTTCTTTTATATTGAGAAGGAAATTCTTTCCATTTTTTCCCTAAGTTTCCATTTCTTACACCTGAGGACACAACACATAAACTGATTATACTTGCTAACAAGTGGGACTAAGCATTCTTATGAAGTTGAATAGTTAAACTTCCCTTCTTCCCTTTCTAATGAATGGATATTAATGGAATTTGTTATCAATTGGTCATTAAGTGTTTTATTTTCATTTCTTATATAGTTTCATTTGGTATGTTAAATGAATTATACAGAATTACTTCTCTGAATGCGCATTTCCTCTCCTTATAACCTCTATCTGTACTGCCAATGGTAAGGCTCTTTATTTTCTCCTTATCCATGCACTTACAATTTAATGTGAAACACAAAAACAAAAAGTACATGAAATCGACTTTAGGTGCCCTTCTCTGTTTTTTAGAATACAGTGATTAAATAATAATTCACAACTTCAATCAGATATCAAAGCACTGTGGCATACAATGGGATGGTGACAAAATCTTTCACTCCTCAGTGGCCTATCACTTTCTGTGTGTTTACTGTTAGAAATATGATGG
Source organism: Chrysolophus pictus (assembly GCA_037305975.1). Classification (NCBI taxonomy): domain Eukaryota; kingdom Metazoa; phylum Chordata; class Aves; order Galliformes; family Phasianidae; genus Chrysolophus; species Chrysolophus pictus. Next base: position 163,726,281 of record CM074576.1, read on the forward strand.
ACCTAAACTGAAAATACTATTATCAGATTTCTATCTGAGTGCACAGCATTCGGAATTCAGACTCGAGAAACTGGAACTGTTATTGTTTGCCTGGGCAGCTCTTGAGTTCTTGACAGATTGTGTAAGGAGAGCTTATGATTTTTTTTTTAAACGATTTTAAAAATTCTTTAAAGAGGCTTGGTAGCATATATGTCTTAATTTGAGGCTTTTTTTACATATAGCATAGTTAATGCAACACATTCTAAGCTATGTTTTCTGACCCTTGTTTCCATCATTTTAGATTCCATGTTCATTGCCCTGTGGAGGCTGAGCTTCCCTTGTTTCACAGTCAGCATGCCTTTGTTTTAGACATATTTTGCAGTGCAGTGTGTTACAGGTATCAGGACTTAGATGAGGAAACTTTAAATCTACTATATGAAGATTCCTTCCTTCCTTCCTCAATGCACATAAAAGCCTTGTCTTCCATACACTTGGTTACCTATATAAAAAATTCCTTGATATTTGCTTAGAATTATTGACTAGACTGATCACTGACAGACTAATTAAGGGGTTTGTCAAAGAAAATTTACACAGATTACTAAAGCTGTTTCCTGACTTATAGACTTTGGATTTTTTTTTTCCTTCATCTGTTTCCTAAACTTTCTACTTTTATTGTTCACTCTCTTATCCAAATTTCTGTTTATCCCTTTTATGAGGTTAGGTTTATCCATTCTGTTCTGTTTTTATACTGTTTTTTCAAAAAAAAAGACAAACTTTTTCCCTATTACACCAATTTATGAACTCAGAGATAATGTTTTCTGATGAAGAAATAAATAAATCACAGTTAGTGAAAAACATTAAGACAAAATAGCTTTGATCTTCTGCGGTATAAATATTCTTCTTCTTCTTTTCTTTTTTTTTACTCCCATGATCTTATTTCTTCAGTTGTCAGATTTTTTCTTAATTTTCTGTGGTAATCACATTCCCATTCCTAATCCTTATTTGTACTTTGAATTGTATCCTCCTGTCTCTTTTCTCTACATCTTTCTGTTTCTAATACATTACGGCCTTAGGCTTTCTGATAGACAAGGATGATGACCGCCTGCGCTAACTGTAAACTGATACTTATAGACTGGAGATCTCAGAATACAAAACAGATTCCTGCCTGTCTGTCATGGTTTCATGATTTTTGGTTATTGGTATTCCACATCATGACATCATGTAGTGCACTGTGAGTTAAAGAATTAATGCTCCAGTTGCAGGCATCTGTCACGAAGAGAAAAACAACTACATACCCCAGAGGACTTTGCATTCAGTGAGGAGATACAAGTTTTCATAGATCACCTGACCTGCCCTTTGTTTGGCTTTCTCTTGTCCTTGCTGCTCTACCCAACTGCGTGTCTCACCTCAGTGTTATGGTGAGGCCTTTTCAAATTTCAGACACTCATTCTCATTATATTTGATTTCTTAGCTTCAATTCTAATTATATGGTATTATAGTGTATTATCTTGCATTCTGATACCATATTTAGTAAATTAGTTTGTTTCTCCTTAGATCATTGCTGTTTTGTTTTGGGGCCCAAATCCCTACCCTCTTCCCCTTATCCCCTTTTCCAGAGGCACGGATCTGCGGATCCCTTCGCCCCACAAGTCACAAAACTGGGCTGAACCCTAGTTCACTGACACTGTCAAAAGTGGATATGAGATGAAAGCTTAAAACAATATCTGATGTATCTGAGAAAAGGCACATTAGTGGCATGTGGACACTATGTCCAGTTCCTCAGTTCCCAGTGAATTTTGGCTGCATAGATGTTCTTCCTCAAGAAAGAAGGCTGCATTATGATTATCCTAACCATTGGTTTGTAAGGTAGTCAACACTGTCTTCAAGAACTAAGAGTTAGTTTGTAATGTTAGCTGGTAAGAACAAAAGTTCCAGTGACGTGCTGTTTGCTTTCAGCTAAAACATCCAGCAGGTGCGAGGGTAACTACCACTGAATGCCTTCTGCTCCTGTATGCTCACCATTGTGGTTTCTCTATTGAACAAGCAAGAGTGAAGCAAAAAGCGCTAAGAAATGCTTTTGCATGACTGCAAAACTTGAAGGATGTGCTTTGACAGTGCTCATATGCAGAAGGCATTAGGACAATGGTAAATACAATAACTTTCCATGAGCTCAACTCTGGTGTGGGATGATGAGTTGGAGATTATATTCAAAATTGAAGGTGACAGGGGATGAAGGAAGAAGATGCTTGATTGGCTGCAAGCGTCTCACAAAAACTGGTTAAGACTAAACTTTTTGTTTCATCTCCTGCAGGATCCTCTAAATAATGTTCCTTCTAACAGCAGTCCTTCATCTCCCCCAAGCCGTTTTGGAGCTGTTTGGTCCATTCTCCAATATTCTCATCATGTATTTGCATGAAAAAGGACTGTTAATTCATTTCTTTCTTCATCTTGTCTAAGGACAAAACATTTGGATTTTGTGGAAAAAAAATAATCCTTTATGTTCTTCCTTGCTATAGGATGCAATTTGCATTTAGACTTACATCTCTAGTGCTTGATATAGCCTAGATCTCATGCACACCTAAGCTATGCAGAGCTACACTATTAAATTATGGATTAATATCATGGTAATAAATTATTTCTCTTACACAATTGCAATACTACCAGCTACCTATTTTTTATTTTTTCTTTTCCTTACAATCTACTTTTTATATGCTGACACAGTAACAGTAAAGACAGTGGCAAACCTGGTGAATGAAGAAATATTTAAGTTTGGCTTTGTTGTTGTAGAACTACTTAAAATACTGTAAAATACAGCTCTTGATGTATGTTTGATTGATTAACGTCAAGAGAAAATAGTATAACTTATTAAAAATAAAGTACAAATTTCTTTAAAGGTGTATCCTCCTTTTTAAGTAAAGCTTAAAAAATTAATTAAAAACTAGATGCAAAATAACTGTCTATATTATGACATTTCTAGGAACCTGATTAAAGAGTTCTGAGATTGAGATTTATGTCATTTTTGTTTTTCGAGTGTTATATTTCTTGATAGCATGTTGAATGACTTATAATGGCAGCCTGGTAACAAATTTCTTAAAAACAGCTGAAAATGAGAGATATTGCCAACAGAATCTTTCTGACAATGATGAAATCTAAGCTTTTCTATCCTCTTGATTCTTCAGAAACCTGGTGACAAATTGTCCTACTGCCAAGCTAAACTTCTGATGCTAAATTGCTCATGTCATGTCTTAACTAAAGATTATGCTGAGGCTCAGGTCATGTATTTGAAACAGAATTTCTCAGTCTCCATGGACATGTGTAAATATTTCATCCTCAAAAATACATGCTCACATTTGCTGCTACCACCAACCATTTCAGGACCAGGACCTCAAATCTGTATCTGTGTCCATACCTAAAATTGGCAGGTGAGTTTAGACTATTCAGATTCACAGGTATTTGTAGTCTAATATACTGTAAAGCCCAAATTTATTCCATATTCTAGTCTACCAAATATACTGCACCAGGATTACTTCTTTTCTTGCTACACTGACCATATCTCATTCTGGTTTTTTAATCCATTCATTGACTTTCAATTTTCTTTTATATCAAATTCAATCTCACAGTATGCCTTTACCTTCAACATTTCATCTATTTTTTGCTCATCTTATCCATCTCTTACTATAACTTCTTGTAACAAAAAGTCTAAATGCTTTTTGGGTCGGAAAGATCTTTGAATGTGAGACCAAAGGATGAATAAATCTTGTCATGTGATTTCAGTCTGTGTTTGCATAATTGATGGTAATAATAACACTCAGTTTAAAATGTACCTTGAAATGTAGACTATACCACTTTCTATTATTTAAAAGATAATTTCAGTTGCAGATCATTCATCAGAGTGATAGTTATAATATTAGGCTTGTTTTATTTAGAGTTATGTATAACAAGACCTACATGAGAGCAAAATTTCTTTATCAATTAATTTCACTATCTTTCATTTTTTTGCAAGTTCATCTGTTCCTTCTTGTTATGTGCAGCTATCATAGACAGACACGTATGCCAAGAACACTTAGTTTTCCTGAAATGACATATTTGAAGGTGCAAAAAAGAGACAAATATGAAATCCATCTATTTTGAGAGAGGAAGTCACTCTATTATCTTAGTCTGACAGAAGCTGACTGGGTAGAAGATCATGCCATTATCCATCAAGGCTGTGTCTGTAGTTATTTTAACAAACTTTGCATGCATAAAATGGTGGCCCTTAATATTTTATTCAAAAAGATAGATGTTCTGAAGGATATCCTGTCTTGTTCCTTCTTTAGGAAGGATGAATTTAGCATATTCATTTCTTTAGTTAAGAGCGTTTCTATTTTTCAATGGATTATGTACTTGTTCTGTGAGGTCCTTCCTGAACTAAATATTCAGTTTACAGAAGTTAGTGTTTACACCAGATTTAGTGAGAGAGCTGGTAGAAACTTGAACAGAAGGCTTTACAGTTTTAGAATTTGCAAGATACTTGTGAACAAGATCTGTGGAATTTATAGTCATCATTAACCAAAGATAAACTTTGTATTAGGCAAGGGTTTTTGTGGGTGGGAAAAGGGGCACAGAAAATAGGAGGGTGCAGCCATGGAGGAGCCCATGCTGTAGCAGTGGATAAAATCTGAAGGCCACAGCCCATTGAGACACCTCATAGGAACAGCCTGGGAGCTGCAGTGTGTTGAGGGTCCCCCAGTGGGGCAGGTGGCTGAGGGAGCTGCCACACGCGGGGACAGAACTGGAGTAGTTCCTGAATGTGTGTCCTGTAATATGGAGCCTTGTTGGAGCAGTGCTGGGGGAGCTGCAGCCTGTAGGAAACCCATAAAAGATCAGTTTGGGAAGGATGGAATCCTGTAGGAGGGACCCACTCAGAGCAGAAGCACTGTGAGCTTGGAGAAATGGCAGAGAGAAAGCATTAGGGGCTGACTACTGCCCCCATCCTCTGTTCCCTTTTGATGCGTGAGAGGAGGAAATAGAAGAGGGTAGATGAGAAGAAATTTTTTTTAGTTGGCTTTTAGTTCTCACTGCTGTAGTCTGTTAGTAACAGGCAATAAATTACATTAATCTTCTTACATTGAGTCTGTTTTGCCTGTGACGGTAATTGGTGAGCTGTGTCCCTGTCCTTATCTCAACCCTTGAGCTTTCTTTCATCATATTTTCTCTTCCTTTTCTTTTTGAGAATGGGAAATGGGAGAAAGTGAGGTAGAGTTTAGCTACCTCTGCTGTTAAACCACCATATAATTCTCTTACACTTTTTCAGTTTTTCAGTACTTTGAACCATGTAATTACAATTGCACAGCTTAAAATCATTACTTTTTGCACCTGCAGATTGTAACTTCTTTTTCTTAACCAAACCTCCTTACTTTATTAATTTTATAAAAATTCTACAAACTACTGAAGAAACCTGCAGCATTTAAAGAGATAATTCCTGTACTTAGCTTTTCAAAACCAACCTTGAAAATTATTCATCATAGAATCACAGAATGGCCTCGGTTGAAAAGGACCACAATGATCATCTAGTTTCAACCCCCCTGCTACATGCAGGGATGCCAACCACCAGACCAGGCTGCCCAGAGTCACACCCTCGCCTTGAATGCCTCCAGGGTTGAGGCATCTACAACCTCCAACCTGTTCCAGTGTGTCACCATCCTCTGAGTGAAAAACTTCTTCCTAATATCTAACCTAAATCTTCCCTGTCTCAATTTAAAACCATTCCCCTTGTTCTGCCACTATCCACTCTTGTAAATAGCCATTGACCCTTCTGTTTATACACTCCCTTCAAATATTGGAAGGCCACAATGAGGTCTCCCCAGAGCCTTCTCTTTTCCAAGCTAAATGAGCTCAGTTCCCTCAACCTTTCTTCATAGCAGAGGTGCTCCAGCCTCTTATGGATGATAAATAAAGCTTGGAAAGTGTAGACTCACCCATACTGAGGATAAATTAAGACTACTTCTTCCTTCTTAGCTCCTATAAAATACTACTTTTTTGTCTTTTTTTTTTTTAACTCAGATCTAACTGAATATGTTATTTTATTTGGGACAGTATTGTGCATATTTTAGTTAGAAATACAGTTGTCTATAAAAAAAACCTAGATGTGATTAATAATGTATTGAAAATATTTCATTTTCATTGTATAGCAATGTCTAGAAAACTCATAGTTTATAGATGCTGAGTCTTTATCAGAGCACTTAATGGGAGTACATAGGACAACATTCATGGGGCTTTCACAGAGCTCACAAATGTTAGCAGTACTCACCTTGCTAAACAAACCTTTGACAAAAATGTAGTGATATTCTTATGTTTTTTTTTGAGAATAGTAGATAAACCAGGCTACTATATCAACTTTTTAAAAGACTTTTGGAAAGAAACTAGATTTTTCAGTAAGTAATAACATGGAAATGGAAATAGAATGGGAAAGGAAAGGGAAGGGGAAGAGAGGAAAAAGGGAAAAAGGAAAGAAAGGGGAGGATCAGAGAGGATGTGAGAGGAAAGGGAAAGGAATTAAGTTTGGCCATTTGGTTGCACATACACTTACGCACTCAACCCCCCCCCTCCTCTCCCCGTATTTTTTTTTCTTTTCTTAATGTGACCCCATTTTCTTACCTTATGAAATTGGTAGCTTGATATTTTGAAGTCATTTTTGTTGTTCTTTTCAAGTTTATAACTTACATTCTTATAATAGGGAAAGAAATACAGCATTTCTAAAATGAACTTATTTTGCTTAAGAAATACCAACAAAAATCAACATTCAAACTTTTCCATTCTTTGTATCTTGTTACTTCCTTTCAATCAAAATTGTTAGAGATATAATCCAAATCAGCAAATAGCTTTGATTGTCCCCAGAATAGAATTTCTAGCAACCAACCATCTTCTTCCTTACTCTCCCCAATTATGTCTGTTTTATTTTTAGATAATTATTTATCTTTGAAAAGAACTTCCTGTTTTACTAAGCACTATTCCTAGAAATACCGGATGCCAGAACATCTTATACATGTGGAAAGACTGCAGCAGCTAGGACTCTGTAACCCAGAGAAGAGGTCTTAGTCAACAAGCTGCTGATGACTCCTGCATTGGCTAGTCATCGTGGAGATCAGACAAAATGACCTACAGAATCCCCTTCCAACGTCAACTTCATTCTTTATATCTGTAAAAGGGGATCAATCTATGTCTGACTTTCAAAATATTTTCCCATTACCCAAGTGCTGTGTTCTGGGCTCTCTTACTTTTTTGAAGATATTTCCTAACTTGAATGAATTTAAAGAGTTGAAATTCAAGTAACTATATGATTAAAAGGTAATGGATTTAGAGAATTTCTCATTTTACTGGAATATATTTTCTAAAGGATTGTGTATGCTGTATTACATACCCAAACAGAGGATGAAATAACCTCAAATTTTAATATTTCTAGAAATTATAAAGAACATTAGGAAAAATTCATTTTAGTTCTTAGAAGTAATTGTCAATCCAAAGTCTTACCAACATAGAAAAATCTTTGTGTTTGAATGCTTATCTTCACATTAATAATGATTTCATTAAAAAATAAATTAAAAAAAGAAATTGGCCCAAACTTAATAGATAGGAAAAATGATGTATGTTGATTTTGTATGTTCAGACAGCATAGGCACAAATAATTCTTGCTTTTTACTATAGCTAATGTTATTCTATTTGAAGCTCTTGAGTGATTAGGACTACGTGCAGAGATGAATGAGTCAAATAGAGGTGTATGTCTTGATGATGAATCACCTATTTAATTAAAAAATATAAAATGTGAGCAGAACTGACACATTTGAACACAAGAAAAATTTGAAGAAGTGAAATATGGAGTAATTTTTTGAAGAAAAGGAACAAGCAGTTCCACAATGTGTCCTACTGAAGAAGAGGCTATTTCTCAGGTGAAAGCTGTTTTGTAACTATGGGATTTTTGCATGATGAAGGACTACTTGACTGTGCAAATAGGTAAGTCCAAGGAATATTTCCTTCATTTATACAGTTAGAAGACTATAAATAAATGACCATCTTGTGAAGATTTGGTCTTTGAAACATGTCTAATTATTTCAGCAAAACCTCTATCCCCACATAGTCAGAATTCTAGTGAATGTCAAATGTCATATATCAAAAATTTTAAAAACAGGAAAAAACCTCTTTGGAATTAGATCTATCAAAGAGGTTCTGTTGTGTGAGAGGTTGTGCTGAGTTTCTCCACGGGCCAAGTGTGTGGTTTATAAAAAAAAATTACAGGGACATCTCTTTCTTTTCTTTTCTATGAATTATTAATATCACTATGAGTTCACATACTTCTGCCAGTGCATTTTTCAAAAATAAACATATAACTGGAAAGATTTTTCAGATATCAAATGTAAGAAATCAACCAAAATAAGATCATGCAGTCATGAAGAATAGCTTCCAAAACCTATTTGTTTATGTTGTATATTAATACAACTTCACTTTTTATGGTGGCTTCAGAATCATACTTGGGAGCACAATCACAGCCTCAGCTCTTCTTTTTTTTTTTTTTTTTTTTAACATGTGTAACATTGCAATTGATATGTATCATCTTACTATGTAAATAAACTAATAATAGCAAAATGCAAGTTTTTAATATTTTTTCTTAATTAAAGCACATCATAGGTCAAGATTAAACTGAAAACTCTGTTATCTTCTATGCATATTTGATTTAATATATTTTATCTTTTTTTTTTTTAACTCTGAGTTTAAAAACCTACATTAAAATTGCTGTTTGAGGAGAAAAGAGTAAAAAATGAAAGAGAAACAGAGAACCAGTATTTGCACGATATATATTAGATCCTTAGTAAAATCAGTGAGCAAATTAACTAAAGGAAAAATTTAAAAAACCAACAACAAATAAAAACAATACCCGGCCTTTTAAAACAGTTTTGTTTTTTTTTTTCCCATGTCCAGGTTATAAGCTCAGGCCTCTTTCTTTGGACAACCCTCCCACATAAAGATCAAACCAAACCAGAGCTGACTGAAGTTTCTTCTATGGATGAGGAAAGAGAAGGCAGGCAGCTTCTCAGAGAGACCATTGATGAAAGCAGAGTATGCAACAATTACAATACTGAGACTTTCTGTACATACCTTTTCCTGCCAAATCAACCAGATCCTCTGATTTATTTCCTGGATTTGCTGAACAGCAATCCTCAGAGGCTCAGATGCTCAGTGGCTCTGATGGAAGAGTTCTCTATAGGCTGTAGTGAACTTGCCCAAGTTTGTATGTACACGTACACAGCACAACAGATTATTAAGAAAACTATTGCAGAAAGAAGAAGAGTCTTTATAAATTACAGTTAAAGATAATATCTTGTGTAATCAAGATAGTACAAAATGAAAATATTTAGATGGATGATGCTGGAAAACAATAAAGAGAGCCATTCTCATGTCAGAAAGCGTATCACTTTCTCTTACATTTCCCTTGTAGTGCTGAACACTGATTGTAGCATGGGTTTTTCTGTAACATTAGGGATAGCCAGTAAAATCCATTTGAGGACCTTTACATAAGTCAACGAGAGAGTGAGAAATCTCCTATTTTAAGTCACTGTCAAAAAAGCAAACCAAATCCTGTCCCCTCAGTCTCTAAGGAAGTTGGTTCCATACTGTAAGCTTAAAAACCTTCTCATGAGACTATACAAGACTTCCAGTTACCTTACAACTTCTCACAAACGGGATGTAAGTCTCCTTGGAGATATGCTGCTGCACCAAGTCACTCTTTGACAACATTCAAAAGAAAGATTTTAATGAGGTTTCTCATGTTCTGATGGAGTTGGATCTTCTCTGCTCCCAGGACAAAATTTGGTAATGTAGGAACATTAACATCTATCTCATGGCAGAATGAACACCTGGGATTGTAAAGTTCATGGCCATTCTGGTGAGATCATTTTAAAATTCTGTCTCAGAACAACTCAGTAGGGAAAAAGATGACCGTTGTTCTTGTGATGGTCATCGAGCTGTTTATAATCTTACTAAGCTCCTTCTTCTTTCTATCAGAGGATTTCTTTCGGAGTCTCACTATTCTGGTGGTTAGAATCATCTAATTTCCATTCTGAATCACAGATAGCTGGTATTTATTTGGGTCAGCTAACTGAAAAAACTTCCTTTCACCATTTCTGACAGTTTCACACATCTTTTCACCTCTTATTTCGCAGCATTAAAAGGACCAATTGCTTCTGCCACCCTGTGGGAAGAAGCATATTTTCTCTCTGCAAACATACTGAAAGAATAGAGCTGAAAAAAAAAAAAAAAAAAAAAACCCACAAAAACTGAGCAACTAAACAAAAGCTTAAGTCTTAAAATTAGATTCAATTTTTGCTGATATGTTGTTGCTTTCTGTTTGAAATAGTACTTAGGAATCCAGAAATGAGATATTTTTAAAGACCGCACTACGTGTACATTTCAGGACACAAAATGTACTGAAAGAAACCCAAATAGGTGCATTCGTATATGAAATTAAACATTTTCTTAAAGATTGAACTAAAATGCCCTGAAATAACAACTTTGACCTTACAATTTGTACTCATCGAAACTTTTTCTTTGTTCCAGTTTAGATGAAAAGAAGTTATCAGTGGAGTAATCTAAGGGTTGGTTTTGGGATGGGTGTTGATCAATGGTTAAAAAAATTGTACTTTGTACAATTAATACTCCTCTGAAATTGCCTGATTTTTTAATGGTTCATTGTTAATAGAAAATATATTCTATGCACATAGAAAAAGACCAATTCTAACATAAAGAAAAAACAAAACAAAACAAAACAAAAAAACAAGGATCTGACACATAGTGGTTTAAGCACTCACTATTAGAGTCAACTGAAAGGTAAATGGGCGTAATCTTATCTAACCCCAAAAGTACCACAACTGCATCATTTCATTTTGGGATATTAACACTCCCTGGAGTGCCTTCATTTTGGTTTTGCTGAGCAACTTTGAGTCTACATTGTGAAGGAAATACCAGTATGTGTTAGTTCTTTTATTGAAATATCACCACGTCATACATGCCAACAACAACTGAGACAAGCAATTGACAAAAATGGTGAAATGGCCAAGTGGCTTTTTTTTTTTTTTTTTTAAATATATACATATATAAATTATCAAAGTTCTAAGGGGTGTGTGTGCATGGGGACACCTGGATTAATTCCCTGGAGGAATACCATATTGTACAATCTCACGTTTTACTCTTCCTCATACACAGTTTGTTTTTCTCTGGCTCACAGAATAGCAAACACTTTGCTGCACAGCTCTGCAAAACAACTAGAGAGTGAACTAACCCCAGTGAAGCTGCACAGGCAATGGCCTTCTTCGAGGAGAAGAACAGCATCATATGCTTCCCACGAAACTGTGTGTCACAAGAGGAAGATTGAAATCTAGCTCTTTCTAAAGAAGTTATTGTATATTATATAGTACTCTCAGCAACAGCATGAGGGCTGTCATTTAGAAAACATCTCTGTTCTCAGCAGTTCTTATCTGTATCCTTCTCATTATATCACTCACTTTGGATCTCATTTTAGTCTTTTAATCTCTTCTTGGTGTCAACTAAGGAGTTTAACCTTTTGACTAAGAATTTTGGCTCAGTGCAGGGTGTCTTCAGATGCCTCAGGCATTTGTTGAATCTAGTACTCACAGAGGATTAACTGTAATATGAACAGGGGTGGAAATTGGCAGGGAAGATCTGGATCTTACAGATTAGTAAATATGCTACTGAGGCACTAACTTGATATAGAAATATAAATGTGATTCTAAGTATGATATATTTCACAGGATATTTTCAGTAGAGACAGATATACAGGAACATTAATGCATTTATGCATTGCACTGATAGCATTACATTCAATACTGGCTAGAATTTCTTTGTTTTAAAATGTATTAAGATAGAGCTTCATCATTCATGCTTGTCTTTCATCCCAGAGACAGAACATAGGAGGTGTTTCTGTAGCTCCCTAAAACATATTCCAAAGCAGAATGGTCAGAAGCACTTAATTGTCTGTCTCACTTGGGAAGTCCAGCAGTGAGCTCATTGTTATTGATGCCACCTCTGTGTTGGTTGTAAATATGAAAATATCTGAAAATATGTATAGAAGTATGTATATATTCACTGTAAAAAAAAAGTCAGAAGGAAAAATAAAAGTCAACAGCACTTAGCATGATGAAATTTAAACTAAAAGAAGTTGTTCATCTTCTTAGGCTTCGGAGTAAAGGCACATTTTTCCATAACAACTTAAGTTTTTGAGTCTTTTTTTTTTTATTAAAAAAACCAAAACATTATAGACACATTAGTGTGACTGCTAGAATGAAACTAACTGAGAATTACTAAATTAGAGAAAAATGGATGGAATTTGCTTAATTAATCTACAAAGTTTTAATTAACCTCTCCAGTGGCCCAATTAAGGTTCAGAAGATATATAAGCAGATATCCTTAAAATAAAACCACAAATTACATTAAATTGCACATCAGTTGTTTCCACCAACTAATTAGTTTCATTCCTGGTTTAACAAGCTAAATTAGAAACATCAGATATTGGAAGAAGGAAGAATAATCAAAATATTGTGAAAGAAGCTTTGACTAGAAGAAAATATGCATAAGTTGCTCCAGCTGAATGGAAACACATTGAAGATTACTGGAAAGGAAAAGTTATTTTAGGAAGGTTATTAGATGACAATAATAATATAATCCATTAAATTTGTAATGTTGTAGCTGTTCCCATTTTGAGAAAAAGATATTAAGATTTTGTAGCTACACAACACTTTTAAGCTTTGCTTTCTCAGAGAATCAGCCGTATTCTAACAGTATTTCTGAACTCTGCCCTTGTGACCTATCTTTTTTACTTTGCTGCAAACTGAAACAATCCAGTTGATTTATGTTCAGTGTACTCTTAGGAAGGTGAAAGTTTCTGTCCTCAAGTGCCATGTAGTCTGATATGATTGCTTCTTAAAAGCCCTTGATCTCTTCTAGGTTTTTCTTGTTTTGTTTTTAATGATTGGAGCCTTTGGTCATGATATTTGTCGATGTTTTATTACCAGAGGTTGGAAAAATATTTGTATGGACTCTTATGCGGTCAGTTGAATTTCAGAGAGCAGAGGTTTGGCAAAACACTCTGCAATAAATATTTATTTCAAGGAGATCTTCAACTATGGAGATTTGGATCAGGAAGTTCCTGTGCAAAATCTACCACATAAATAGTTTAGTCATGTTAGTGACTTCAAGTGAAAGTGTCAGCTATGCTGAGATAAAAGAAAATATTTGGTTCGGAACTGAATGTAAAATAATTGCAAGTCTTTGAGTGCTCAAAATTTTTGAAAATCATTTTGCTATTATGTGCTTTGTTTGGATCTAGGAGATTGACTTATAGCTGTTGTATTTATAGTTCATTTACAGATTGGGTTTTTTCACTCTTGAAAGATGACAATAAACAATAAATTTTCAGGATCTACAGGCTAAGTAAATCAGAGATGAAAATGGAGGAGGAGAAGCTATTGCATGATAAGCAATTTTTACCTTACATTTTTAGGTTCAGGAAGTTTAATTAAGATTTCATTGGATATTATGTATTTTATGATATCAAGGAGATTTCAGAAACAGTTATAACAGATCATTTTCACCATTCTCTTTCAAAATAGGCACCTAAAATTAATTTATGTATCTTGCTCATTTCCTAAGATTCCTTAATAGACAATGAAGATACAGAGGCAGAACATGAATTATTGCACTTCTCTGAGATATGTTTCTCAAAGTGACACAGATGATTCCCCTCAAGAGTTGATCACTGGTTGGTTGATGTAAATGGAGCATAACTTGGTTTGATTGTTTATGCCACTTCTCTGTCACTAGAAATATAAAAATTCTAAGTTTAGTTTCAAAAAAATCCATCTTGATCAACACCCAGCAGAAAAAGCCAGATTTTCTGTGAATAGCCAGCAGAAATCAACACCACCAACTAGATTGTAGTCAAGAATTCTTAGTATGTTAATATCTGCTCAAAAATGATCATGATAAAAATACTTTCTGTCCAAGCAGCAGATACGTGATCTTAAATCTCCCACATTTTGGTTTTTAGTTTTTTTGTCTCCTGTCTCTATCAGAAAATTAGAATGAAATTATAAGAAACCATGTTGTCTAGCACAGAAAGGGGAAAGTAAGACAGTAAGATCATAGTAAGAGAATCAAGGTATTAAACAACCTTTCAGCTACCTTTTAAGATCTGTAAAGATAATTCTTGGGCTCATAGTAACTGGACTATGAGTCAAGTGAGCAAGGAGAAACTCATAATTTTTTTTCATAGAGTTTTAAACCCTAATAGTGTATTTTTATTTTAAAAATATATTTATTTTTATATAGTTATATATAAAAATTTACATATATATTTATTGCATAACATATTGTAGCAATTGCATGGATTTACTAGACTTACATAAAGATAGAATTGTAGTAATAGGATGGCCTTGATTATTTCCTTGAGAGAATGACAGTGTTAATCAATGCATTGTACAATAAAGTGCAGCAAATGAATGTCAGATACAGATTTTTGTCAAACATGTGAAGCAGGCAGCTAGGCTGGAACTCAATAAACTCCATTTTCAGTATTTCTCCCCATGCTTCCTGATGTGAGTTTAAACTTCTACTCTGCCAAGAGACAGAAAAGTTCATTACTTGTCAAAAAACTACTTGAGGCTGCCTCTCACCTTGCACGGCCAGGGAATAGACAGCACTAATGAATGATCAGTGTCATTCTAAAATACTATTATTACTCCTAAACCGTATACTTTTCTTTTTACAATATAAATTATATTATAATTACAATACAAATTACATTGTAGAGGCATGAAGCAGTAAACAAGAATTAATTTCTGTGCCTACTGCACTTATCATTTGTTCAGTAATTAGTTTCTCTTTCAGATTCTGAGTGACTCTCTCATAAAGAAAAATCTCCTGAGTATACAAAGGTTAACTTTGAAGTGATCACAAATACTCAGCTAACATTATAATTAATAGTAATGCTTAAAGCACAGCAGTGATTTGTCATCCCAGTAAGGAACCTTCGCTAATTAGCTAAGGTATTGGCATTATTCAGGTTATTTAACTTTTCGCTATTCAATCAACTGGGCTCATGAAGCTGAATAACACCTCTTTAAACTATAAAGTTAAGAGAAAAGTTGACTTTCTAATGCTTGATAATCCATAGAAATAGATCTTAAACTTAATTTCATCCTGTCAGATCCTCAGACACTTTATAAAATATTGGCCAAATCACACTGTTACGTGGATGTAAATCTTCCATGGAATCACAAACATTTTTACGCTGTTAACCAATTAAAATAAAAATAGTTCCAGGCCTACAGATTACACAGAGTAATTTATCTACCACGACAATTTGTTCAGTAGCAGTACAACTGATTGCAAAGTGAGAGAAATAGTGATATTAGACATTGTTTGATATAAAAAAGATATTCATTGTTTTAAGATGGAAACTTTTAAATTAGTTGAAGAAATGAAGAACTTTACTTATTTAATGCAACATACATGCATTTTACATTAGTTCATACAAAGTGCTGTGGGAATTTCTGACTGTGGTCAGGGTAGGTACAACCTGGCCTTTTCAAATATGGACTGACTCTATTGGCTAGCTGTAAAACAGAAAATGTGTTTAGATCATCATGACATTCAAAAATCTTGTGAATGAATCCAGGTAACCCTGAAAGTGAACTCTGCTCTAACTCAGAGAGCTGTTAGTAATTCAGCCTTTGGGTGCTGATCAATAAAAGCATTGCAATTCTCATTCCACATTATGACTTGTAGAAGAGAAGCACATATAGCAGCTGTGTATTTCTGGCCTTGGCTAGTCCGCATTCCTTGTTGAAGAAGGGCTTATGAGGCACCTGCTTGGATTTATGGATGCATCACAGTAAGGGAGACAGCAGATGTAGCTGTAATTTCTAGGTGCTTTCCTAACAATCTGTTCAGAGATTGAGAGCACATTTTTTCGACTATCTTTATTAAAAATTCTCAGTTATTTATATTTACTAGTCATCCTTTCAATAACAAGTTCAAACATCCAATTTTTGATTTTCTCTTTTATGATTTATTTTAGTTGTTTGAAATAATCATGAACAGATCAAGTGTCAAGGGTTACAGTTGCTTGCAATGGACTTTTTTTTTTGGTCTTTGCCAGAATAAGAACAGCATGAAACGTGTGCATGCTTGACTAATATGAATCTTACTGTAACCTTTGTGTGGAAAGGTCTTTTTCTGATTAAAAGCAAATCAATTTGAAAAGGTAATAATCCTTTTTAATGTCAAATATAAAGACAAAACTTGGAATACATATTTTTTATAACATTTTAAAGTTCAACCAGAAACTGCAATAGAAATAAGAACTGCAGAAAACATCATTTATTAAATTATTTTTGTTATATTTTTATTTTCTGGATTCATATGGTGTATCTATTTTCTACTTTTTTTTTTTTATAATAAGCATTTTTGAAACAGATGAAAATTCTTGAGAATTGGGCAAAAATTTACATAATATGAAAGCAGAAGTTGAAATTGCTACTTAGATAAATAATGATGTCTGTATGCTAATTATTTTGAATGCTGCACACATATGGAAAGCATTGGCTGGAACCTGACCTTTTAGTAAAATGTGTTTTATGTTATAGCTTTAAAACATATTGCATTTTTTCCTAATTGTAAAAAAGATAACTTCCATTGGGAATTAACTGTTTATCTCATGACTGAAGTGCATTACCTTTTAACTACTGAAATGTATCTTCCATTTTTTTAGAATTATAATGTCTGGTGCGTTTTTTCTCTAAGTATGGGAGGTGCTGCAAAGCTTGGGAAATTGATTCTTTTTAATTGTTGTTTAGCTTTGAAATAACATAAGAATTAAACTGCTATTAAACAGACCAACTATCAGATTCTGTAATGCAGTGCTGCTACGGGATAGAAAACAGTTATTTTCTCTGTGGTAGGCATCACCAGACAGCCCTTTTTCACATTGTCTCTGAATATTAATACTGTCCTTTACGGAGATTGAAAGGTTTAGTTTGGATCATTTCTTAAATGTCATAGCTACAGATATTAAAATATCTGTGTCAGCTAACTTTTCAGCAAAATGTAGAAACTTACCTGAATACAGTTGTAGGGTTAGGTGGGAAAAGAAACGTGAATCTAGGATTAAGGAGACTTTAGGCAGCTAAATACAAAATTGTAATTAGAAAGAACCAGTTTTGTAAACAAATACCCAAGTGCCCTAATGCCTGGCTGTACCCAGAATGACAACAAAGAAGCACCTTCCTCCACAGAGATCCTATCTATAGGTACCATAGGTGCATTAATAAGATAGAAGATAAGACTAGCTTTTATTTTTTTTTCCTCCCAACATGGACAGTGATAAAGATGCTCTCTAGGGGACATCTGTTCAATTCTCTTCAGTTTGAACATTACCAAGTATAATTTTCTAATTGCTGTACTAAACATGGGCCTATTATTTTATCCAGTCTGCCATTCCTCTGTAAATTCAGTTTTATTTTGTTATTTGATAGTTTGCAGTAATTGATTTATTGAGAACTGCAAAATAGGAGTATGCAAAGATAATAAATATATATATTTTTTCTGATGAGACATACATTTCAAAACTCTAAGGCTCAAAGTGTAGGGATAAAGTTTTAGGGAAAAAGTTTTTGATCCAAGCATTTGAAAAATGTTTGGATCAAAAGAATATGTTTATAACAAGCTTTGAAGAAGTGACAAGGTAAAATGCTCTGCTGCAGAGGTTGATTTTGTATTTATGTATTTATTTGGCTAGACGGCTTTATGGAGTAAGCAAGATGATAACATGTTCTAATAAAGTATTTTGAGTACCTAAAGTAATTATGTCATATACAAAGTGTAAAATAAGCAAGATAACTTTTTCAAAATATAACATAATCTCAGTGGGTTGAAATGCCATACCTAAGCAATACAAGTATAGTATTAGGCTGAACTGCTGGCTGACAGCAATGGTAACCACAACATGCTAAGGGAGATTTAGAGAGTGGTTAAGGCAGAAAATTAATTATACCGGAGACTGATTATTCCTATGCTGACTGTAACAGAAATTCATGATGCAGACTCTGCATTTTAGAACCCCTGAGCACTTGTTGGAAAAACTGGTCTATTAACAGGAAAGGGGAGGTTTTTTTTTTTTTTTTACTTTTTTGTTGTTGTTGTGCATAGCGTCTGCTTTTGGAAAGTTTCCAAGCAGCTTTTTGGGAATCTTTGTTGTAATACATCCTATTTAACATCCAAGTAGGAAGGAAAAAACACCTAAACTGAAGACAAAAAATTTAATGTAGAAAAGGAGAATTGCAGAAAAATGTAGATGAACAATTCTAAGAGGGAGCTAAGAGGGTAAAATATTTGGATGTAGCATCAAGTTTGCTTTAAAAATTCCAGGTGCAATAAATAGAAAATAATAAATAAAGACATAAAAATAATCTTGTGCCTTTGTCTTGAGAGTCACAAGATGATTCTAAAACAGAGCAAACAAAACTGATTTTGTTTCTTTGTAAAAGTGGAAATCTTTCTTGAAAAGATTTTGTCAAGTTCAAAAAATATTATTTTGCAAAATCAATAAATATTTTGAGCTGCATTTTAAAAAGACAGAAAGTTAGTTTAAAAACATTTAAACTGGTTTTAAATGATGGAGAACTGATGCCTATAAATTAAGCACTAGAGTCATTGCATGTCAAGTAAAAATTCAAATTAACCAATATGAGAGATTTAAAAAAAAAGAAAAAATCAATGAAATATTTGGTAGGAAATCAATGAGTGGATGACTTGTTCATTGAAAACTAAAGTTAGCATGTATATCCTACAGTCTAAATCAGCACTAACAGAATTAACGTAGATTCTTCTCTGAAAACATGAGGTCGTGTGCCCCAAAAATCTAGTAGAATGTCAGGGATCATTAGGAAAGGAATTAAGAGGAAAACATAGTTATGAAAATAGGTTTGGATCGTAATGATGCACTCATATGTGGAATAATGACTGCTCTGTAGGTTATTCCATCCCAGAACTGACTCAGTACAAGTTAGAATATTAGAAAGAACAGCAGTTATATGAAGAGACATCCTCTAGAGCAGATTTGGAAAACTGGTTAAACAGATATGAGGAAAATCATAAACGGTATGTAGAAAGTGAGTAGAGAATGTTCATAGAAAGAGATGACTGCATACAGTTATATTATTAAATCACTGGTTTAATGTAAGCAAAAATAAATATTTTTCAATTTTATTATGGAACTCCTTGTCAAGAGGGCAATCACTAGTCAAAACTGCAGAGACTACAGAGGGAACAAATAATTCTATAAAGTGTGGGTCAGTCAGTCAGTATTTTAATTATAATTTTCTGAATATAACGTTTTTTCTTAATTGGAGTAAGAGAAGTTATTACAATTTCTAAAGCTGTATTGCAACAAATACTAAATTCTTAAATTGACATTCAGACCATTTTTATTTGAATGTGTGAAATAATGCCAATAACTCTAAGTAAAATTAAATTACAAATTGAAAGAGATGTGAAAAAGTTTTGTTGTTTGTTTGTTTGTTTTTCCACTTTAGTTTATTAAATATACATCCAGGAAATCAAGACTTTTTTTTTTTTTTTTTTTTAACAATTATTAATGAACATTTTCCAGCAACATTTTATTGTAACTATTATTTCCTACAGAATCCTGTTTTAAATTCAAATTAGACTTAAACCCAGAGAAGTTGTGGAGTCTTCTCTGAGATATTCAAAACCTGCACAGATACTCCTCCATACAACCTACCGTAGGGAATCTGCTTTGGCAGAGTGATTGGGTAAGATGATGTCCAGAGGTCCCTACCAACTCCTATGATTCTCTGTTTCTGTGTAAAAGTGCTTAAGGAAAAAAAAAAAAATCTTCAAACAGCTAGACTATCAATAAGTAGAATAACAAAAAAAATTATACCATCACTTGCAAAGAAAACAAAATCATTTGAAGTAGCTAAATAAATTGTTTAAAAAAATGGAAAAGTCGATTATAGAATAAAACAGGAATAGAAAATCAGAGATCTAGCAAAATGTAATTTATCATTTTAAATACTATTTACTAGTCTCAAATGAACTGTATAAAATGAAGTAAAAGCTGTGGATGCAGAATTCTCATATAATTCCTTAATGAGATATTCCAGTTTTTTGAATTCTTGAACAATTAGCAACACAGGAAGCAAAGTGGATATGCACAGCTACCTGTGGGAAAAAAATAGCTAGTGCCTGGTGAGAGTTTGTGCAAACAAAACCTACTGTTGTCAATATCATTTTACATTGCACATATGCTTCTATGATCTCTGAAGTAATGTCCTTCAATTTACATATCTATGGAATCATAGAATCATAGAATCACAAGGTTGGAAACGACCTGTAAGATCATCCTGTCCAACTGTTGATTTAGATGATTATACACCAGCAAAGGCCATGAACCATGAGAATTGAATCTTTGTGAACTGTACTGAGATTGTCAGATTAAAAGGATTTTATAAAACCAAAACTTATGATTGAAAATCTTATTCTTGAAGGCTGCAACTTGAGTACATAATCACATGGTTGCTATCGTCTATATCCACCATTGGAGCTAGAATGTTTTGAACATTCCATGAACACAAAATTCTTTGTGGGTTGATTTGTTTTTAAAAATTTCATCAGTATTGCAAATAGTTATGAGAAAAATGTGGGTGCTTGGAGAAGGAATAAGATAGATGTATTATTCAAATCTGTATGCTACAGATGTGCTACTCTACTGGATTTGGCTTAACCCATGGCTTTGGTAATTTTCCCATCTTTCTGTTTCTCATTTGGATTAAAAGTTGTGCATTTGTACATTGTTTATGTTCATATTGATAAAAAGCTCTGTGTCTGGACAGGTATAGTCTCTATATTATCTGTGATCTTTGACTTCCACCAACTCATCATAAAAATGATTTGCTGTATGAGAAAGAAAGTGAAAGTAGTCATTATTTTGCTATATGGAAGAAAGGAAGCATGGGATGTTTGGCCACTTCTGGAAGACTGAAAAGGGAATAAGAATAAAATTAATTTGCAAAGTTTCTTGCATCTACTGCCATGCACTGATAGTCCTCTACCTCTTCTCATTTTCATACCTCATAGTCTGATGGTGGAATTGAGTGGCACTAACAAGAGTAATTTCTCTTGTGAAACATGAGACTATTATTTGTTGCAAAGTACTCATTCCTAATATTAGGTCAATTTCCTGTCAGCTGGGGGGAAAAGCAAGAATAATGTTAAGCTAATGTTCTATGCATATGTTTATGGTTATGCACAGTGTTTATTTGTTCATTTATTTATTTATAGTTTTCAATTTTTTTTTATTTTTTTTATTTTTATTTTTTTGTCTGGAGGGTTCAGCTGAAATATAGGCTGCCTGTCTGAAAAATTATCACTGAAAATGATTTCTAGGAAGGTGGACTGATTGTATAGGTTAGACTAAGCTGTATGAGAAACGCTTTACAGGTTGGCCCTTTGACACCTACTAATGCCTCAGTCTAAAAGGCAAAATACACTAAGAAAACCAGCTCGGAAAAGTTGTTTTGCAATGCACATAGAATGAAAGCAGTAGGGAAAGTCTTTGTGAAAGCTGAGGTGTAACAGTGTAGAGGCAATTTCTGTGAAAAGAAAAAAAAAAAAAAAACAAAGCAAGAAAGTAAACAAACAAGAAGAGCAGAGAGAAACACTCATGCTACTTCTTGGATAAAATTCAAGCTATAATCTTTTGTTGTGAGGAAGAGAACTTCTATAGGATACACTAAGGTCCCAAGGAATGCTTGCATTTTACTTCTGTTTGTTAGAATCCCCAAAGTGCCTTGGCAATCCCTGTGTATTTTACACCTATTCTTTATCTCTTTAACTGTGTTTAAACTGAGCTGCAGATTTTCTTCATACCCCAGTATCCCTAGACACTGACGGAAACAATGAATTACTCTACCTAAATCCCACAAAACCAGATATTCACTGTCTGTTGTGAGTTCTCAGAAGCCCTACCAGTCCATATAACTATCTTATAAAGACATGGAACAATTTCATTTCAGTATTGATCAGAATACTCAGTGGAGGGGTTTTAGGAGACAAAAAGTTGTTTTAAACTATTGCTTTTAAAACCTTTTTCAAAGAAGTAGAAAATATCCTTTGAAATGAGAAACATTCTAAGAAAATTTTTATTTTGTTATGAATTAAGAGTTTGCTTTTCCTATTAATTACAGTAGGAACTTGCTTATTTTTTTTTATCTTGTGTTGCAACGTTCAGAGTGTCTGAAAACTGAAGGCCTTACTCTAATGCTAAGGTGGGACATGCAGTCATGGTGAGCAAGAGAGGAGAGAGATCTCATGACTTTGCCAGGCATTTTATCTCCTCTCCAAATGCAAAGTCCTGTGGGGTATGTAGTTCTTCTCTTCTGGGACAGGTACTCAGAACTGGAACATTAACTCCCAGTGCACTACATGATGTTATGATGTGGAATACCGATAATCAAAAATCATAAAACCATGTTTCATATAATAATAACTTCTAAGTGATGATAACCCTAAGCAACCAAACAGCTGCCAAACAAAATAGTGGAAATTATTTGAAGTCAACATCAGTTTTCTTGAAGTCATACCTTAAGAGAATCAAAGCTAAGCCATTCCCTTGCCTTTGTTGATTTACCTACCGACACAGTATCTAAATGATTTATAATTAAAATACCCAACAATCTGAAACAGTGTTGTAGACTCTAGCTTCTTCAGAAGACGAATAGTTACAATTTTTGTTACTTATTACTAAAAACTGTACGTAACAGAAGCACAAATATCCAATACTCACTGTTCTAGATCAAATAGAAATAAGAGCACACTCATTCTGTAATGATTATCTGTAAGTTTTTGTGTTTTGTAAGTTTTTTTCCAGACTAATGGAAAACCTTGTCCCTTTAAGTTAAACAAGACATTTCAAGCAGCTACACTATTAAATATAAAGACGTTAAACTGTAAATGAAAGTGTTCATTCTTCTTGAATACAGCTATTTTGAAATTGTTCTTTCTTTTCTAATTATGTCTCATTATTTCCTTATGTGCCCTCTTCATTATATTCTGTTTTTGTGCTTCTTTTTGAGATGTTACACTGCAGACTGTCTGTCCTTTAAGTATAAGCCTCATGGCTGTCACCTCTGCAAGGGCCTCTAACATCTAACACAATATTAGGAATAATTAGCAGTTAATGCCTACCACATTCAACTTATAAATGAGAAAAGATTGTGCTCTTTGGAAATTTCTGTTATACTGACTTTGAAACATTGGGACGAAATTTATTTGAAATTTATTTGCCCTAATTCAAAGTTTTTCAAGTTTTGTCTGTGGGACAGAGTTTGGTAAAAGGGAATGTTTCCACGTCCTGTCAACATTTGGAACATGAGCATTAGCATCTGTTCCCATCTTTTATAAACATATTTGATATAATCATAACACCATATGTTACCAATGGTTGACAAAACATGATTAATACACAGTACGACCTCCAGTCTTATACCACTGTTATGTAGTTCTTAGCATCATTTCACTAAACACTGACAATAAATTTTTGCTTCTGAGACATATAAATTTTGAAAGAAGAGAGGAGAATTTATTGAAATAGATGCTTAACTCTCTCTTTTTTTAATTTTTATTTTTAATGTAACTAAGAGAATTTAGTAATTGTCCAATCACTAAATAGCTCAGAAATTTATAGCAAATATGCAAATTTTTTATGGTTCTATAGTACTAACAGAAACATATAATAAAGCTCTTGAAGCTGTCTAACAGACTATGTGCTTACTTTTATTTTCACTCAACCAAAAGGACCTCAAGCTATCTAATATGCTATGCATTTTACTTCTCTTTTCACTCACACAACTGTTTTTCATGTTAATCTGTGGAACTTTTAGTTTTATAATGCAGCAGTTGCATATCCTTATTTAACTACAATCATGGGGCCTTGATCCTGCTAATGTCTTTGGTATCACATGTAATAAGAGAGCTTCTAAGCAGTGCTTGAAATGGAAACTAAGAAGTCTTAGCAGGAAACCTCTCTTGCTACATGTTACTTGCTGTTTCCTTGGAAGAAGAGACAATATGCACAATATTGCACTGTGAGAATTTCCAGAAAAATTGGTCTATTTTTGCTCATGCCATAAAAGATGCCATGAATCTAATTGTCAATGGTTTAAGTGCTGGTTTGGCCCAGCTCTGTGACTAGCAGGGCAGAGGTATCTCGCTCCAATTTATAGGAGAGAAGGGAAGTTATTTGATATCTGTATACCCGACGTGAGATTAAAAAACAATGGTTCAAGTGTTGGTCCGACCAGTTTATTATAAATCCTAATCAGAGAGACAGGGAAGGGAAGGATGGTGACTATTATGAATTAGAGTGATTGGGGAAGGGACAGAGGGCAATAGAAAAGATAGGAAATAAGCAAGAATTGAGTAAAGCAGGGATAGTCACAGAATCACAGAATCACAGAATCACAGAATTGCCAGGGTTGGAAGGGACGTCAAGGATCATGAATCTCCAACCCCCCTGCCACATGCAGGGCCACCAACCTTCCCACCTAATGCTAGACCAGGCTGACCAGGGCCCCATCCAATCTGGCCTTGAACACCTCCAGGGACGGGGCATCCACAACCTCTCTGGGCAGCCTGTTCCACCACTCTCTCTGTAAAGAATTTCCCTCTGACGTCCAACCTAAATCTTCCCTCCCTCAACTTAAAACCATTTTCCCTCATCCTGCAGTTATCAACCCTTTCAAAGAGTTGATTCCCCTCTTGTTTGTAGGCTCCCTTTAGGTACTGAAAGGCTACAATGAGGTCACCCCGCAGCCTTCTTTTCTCCAGGCTGAACAAGCCCAGCTCCTTCAGCCTGTTCGCATAGGAGAGGTGCTCCAGTCCCCTGATCATCTTCGTGGCCCTCCTCTGGACCCTCTCCAACAGTTTCCTGTATTTTTTGTACTGGGGGCTCTACACTTGAATGCAATACTCCAGATAGGGCCTCACAAGAGCAGAGTAGAGGGGAACAATCACCTCCCTGTCCCTGCTGGCCACCCCTCTTCTGATGGAGCCCAGGATACCATTTGCCTTCCGAGCCACAAGGGCACACTGCTGGCTCATACTAAGTTTTTCATCCATCAAGACCCCCAGGTCCTTCTCCACAGGGCTTCTCTCAAGGACTGCTCCTTCCAGTCTGTAGAGATGCCTGGAATTCCTCCAGCCCAAGTGCAAAACTCTGCACTTTGCCATATTGAACCTCATCAGGTTCACCTGGCCCCACCTTTCTAGCCTCTCGAGGTCCCTCTGAATGGCATCCCTTCCTTCAACCGTGTCGACCGCACCACTCAGCTTGGTGTCGTCAGCAAACTTGCCGTCACCACTAGGATCCAGCAACGGTCCCATTGCATGCTGTCCAGGTAGTCTGAGGAAAAAACACAGGGAGAGAGCAGCAGCAGCGTGGCCAACCTTGGGCAGCAAGCAGGTAGCAGGAAGAAGTTGCAGGGTAAGTCCAGGAGGAAGCAGCAGGACTCAGGTAGCAGGCCCAGGAGAGTCCGTCAGCATGCAGGAATTCTGTATTGAGGAATCTGATGGCAGACACCTTTCAGGGGAGAGCAGAAGCAGCATGGCTGGCCTTAGGCAGCTAGCAGGTAGAAGGAACAAGTTGCAGAGCAAGTCCAGGAGGGAGAGAGGCAGGTCATGAGGCTTCTCATGGCAGAAACCTCTTCTTTTTGAGGAATCTGTTGCCAGAAAACCTAAACCTCAGGGTTGTAGGTCCCCTTTTTATCCTTCTTCTTCTGCCAGCGTGGCATTCCTGGGTGCTTGAGTAAGAGCCATGTGCAGCACCTCCTGAGATGGCCATCGAGATAAGCCCATACAAAAGACTGCTTCACGGCCATTAATCTGTGGCTTATCTCTCTCTCTCGTTGCCCCTGGCCTTGTCCATCTGTGTCCCTCAGACAAAGGATATTGCAACCCTTGGCCAGGACTTGTCCATCAGTGTTCTCCAGACAAAGGATTTCTCAATCCTTGCCCACAACTTACTTGGATTTGTTCATCTGTGTCCCCAGCAAACTTTGAGACAATGGTGTCCCTTGGTGTCTCTTACAGGAAGGATCCTTGGATCCGCACCTCTGGAAAGCGGAAACAGGAGACCCCAAATAATTAAAAACAGCAGCAATGATCTGAGGAGAAACAAACTAATTTTCTAAGTATGGTATTGGAATGCAAGATAACAAACTACAATACAATATAATTAGAATTGAAGTTAATAAATCAAATATAATGAGAGAGAATGTCCAAAAGGTGGAAAGGCCTCACCATAATGCTGAGGTGAGATGTGCAATTGGGTCGAGCAGCAGAGAGGAGAGACAAAGGAAAAAAGGGACATCATGTGACCTTGCCAGGGATTATATCTCCTCTCTGAACGCAAAGTCCTCTGGGATTATGTAGTTCTTCTTTTCTTCCCAACAAGTGCCTGGAACTGGAACAGTGACTCTTTAAATCCCAGTGCACTATATGATGTTATGATGTGGAATTCTGATAACCAAAAATCATAAAACCATGACACTGATGTTGCCTATGAATAAATAGAACAACAATGCTGAGAGACAAAGAATATAAAATAGAGGTTGTGAAATTTTGTGTACAATATCAGGAATGCTCTGGATATATTTTGGGGATCTGAAAAGCAGCACATATTTCAGTTCTTCAACATTTATAATCTTATGTCCAGATTAATATGAATATCCTGCATGAGGGCATAGAAAAGTAAATAAAATAGAAACTCACCAGCTTTTATCTTGACATAAAATGCAAGCTTTCCTTAGAAGCCTTTAACCTGATTGCCATCTTTCTTCATTCACAGCAGTGAGCTGTAAAGAGCTCTGCCTGTACAGTGAAATACTACTGTATAAAAAGGTTATCAAAACGCAATGTTTGTTTATTGAAATCCTTATCAACAAAATGTCAGTGTTTTTGAGAATGTAACATCTGTACTCTGAATTCTGTGTCTGAGCAAATGGTTTCTTTTAGATTTAAAAATGATAATGTCTGTTGAAATAAGTCTTTGTCTGCATGTTTTCCCCCTAAGGATAGGGAACTCTAGCAAAATAAAAAAAAATAGTACCACATAACTATTGCTACATAGTCTGCTTTAAGAAAATCTATCCTACAATATTCTCAAAACTCCTCAACTAAACCAAGTGAGATTACTTTTTGTCTGTTAAAATATGCATTATTTATGCTAAGAGTCAGCCTTTAGAACATGCTTTACATATTAAAAATCACAAGAACAAAAAGACCAACTTCTGACAGTAGTTGTCTCATTACAACTAAAAATAAGCAGCCAGAATGTTTTGCTCCATTTCAGCTTTTTCTCTAAATTCCATTTCAACATCAAACCGCAGGAAGAAGAATATATATTAAGAACAAAAGCAACACTAGAGAGGGATTTGCGAGCCTGATAAAACAAACACAAATAAGCAAACGAAACTCTTGTTGTTACATGAAGAGCATTTGATGAAACAAATTGAATAATTTGCAGATACCTCTTAGGTCAAGGAGAACAATGTTGCCCTGTTTGTGAAAACATACTGAAGAAAACATCTTTTGCCTAAACCAGTACATTTTCTTTGTTCTTCAATCCAATTAAACATCAGTTTATCTCCTTGTTTTCTCAGATAAATGGTCTCAGTGCTTTCAGCTTGAGTTGCTCATGTAAGAAAGATTTCTGTTTATTCTTCGGTTAGGAAGTTTTCCTAGTAAACAATGGGAGGACACCTTGTTTATCCATACACCAGAGATAACCCCTTGCAGCTCTAAAGTCTGCAACCTCTCTAACTTCTGAGCAATTGGAATAGAAAGATGTTTGGTGCAGTTATTATTTTTCCTACATTTTAATCATCCAGCTGTAAGAGGGAGGGAATGATGTTCTTGTCCTTCACAGATCAAGTATCTATGTTTTCAGTAGTCATTTGTAGGAGATAGTTAATTGAAAATCCAAAGAAGTCCACCAGAGAAATCCATTACTATGTAGGAAATGTAGTTGCTATTCAAAGACTAGCTATTTTACACCTATTCTTTCTTATTGTAATAAGCAAGTATAAAATAATAGATGTTTGCATATAGTATGAACATTGTTTTCTTGAAGGAGTTTAACAGAACAGATCAGGCTCCTGCAAGAAGAATGAGATTATATAATCTATCGCTCACCTCATTTTCTAAGCAGTGCTACAGATAAGGCATCCACTCATAAGGTCACCCTTTTGAACACTTGAAGTGGATCTGTAGTTCTTTTATCTTTTCTCTTTATGATGGGCCTTGCTTTACTGGATCCACACTCATTTACTATGCCAAGAACAGATATTGAGACTCTGGGCTTCTGTCTTGGTTAGAGAAGAGGCTTAATAAGGTCTCCATCAGTTGAAAAATCTTTGCTTTTCATTCTCTTTGCTTATACTTAGTAGATACATTCAGAGGGAAATTTTACTAATGATTTCTGCCCTATTTCTGTCTCTCTCTCAGGACCCAGTCCTGACCTTTTAGTACTTTCTCTGCTTGCTCAAATGGCATCTTCAAACTCAGGTTTTTTAAGGGCATGACTTTATAGATTAACATGCTTATTCTAAAGGTTTTATGTGCTAACATCACCTTTATGCTCTTAAGGGTTCTGACTACTGTCTTCAAAACAATTCTGATCTATCTTTTCTTCTTTCTTTATTTTTGCCAAGAAATGGACTTTTCAATCTCTTTATCTTAATGTCAGCTTTGTTTGTCTTCCCTGTTGCGGTCTGCAAAAGTCACTGGCTATGCTCGGCTCAGTAGCATTAGATTGTATTACAAGCATCCTGACATTTTACGTAAATAATGTAAGCAATGTGGTGTCCTAGAGCATAGGATTCATTTCAGAAGCCTTTTTAAACCTTTGCTGGGAAACTGTAATTTCAACCTCTTCTCCTTACATACACTTGGCTGTTCTTCTAGAAAGCACTTTCAAACAGTTCCTTGTACACCTAATACATGAAGGGAAAGAGCTGTCATTCTAAACTAATGCAATTTATGCTTATGGAATGCAATTTCTAATGAATTTACAAAGGAGGAAAATGTGTATCAATACTCTGAAGTCTGTATCCTAAATTTCCTGGACTGCTAATATTGAAATAACAATCCAAAATTTGTGATCTTATTGCTTTGACCTCAGATCTAAAAATGCTTGCTAAGGCTCTGATTTCAAGAAAAAAAACAGAGCTGCTGCCACCTCTCCAAACCCATCCTTTTTCATTTATTTGTTTAGTTTTTAGTTTGTTTATTATTTTTGTTTACTTATAGTTTAATTTGCTGCAAGCTCATTAGTCTGTGATGCCAGAAATGTGTCAGACAGGTAAGCACCACCACTGGGGTAGGCAGAAATTCTCACTTGATACTACTCTTCCTGCAGCTTACTGCAAAACTGTGCCTTTACATTTTGCAGTCTCAGTTCCACGTGCACAAATAAGATGTTACTGAGATTCAAGAGATCTCATTCATAGATTTTTAGAGAGTATGAATTTTTTTTTTGTCTATCACTTAGCTAGTCAATAGTCACAACTATGATGATGTAAAAACTCAATCCTTCCAACTTTGATATCTGTAGAAATGTAAATGGAATGTTTACAATTTCCTAAAACTTGACCAATAATGCTCTTTCTGGATGTGCAAGCAAAACATTGTTAATCAGTAAGAAAATCTAGACAAAATGTTTTTTTGTCTGTCATCTTTAACTACGCTTGTTGATAATAAGATCTGTGTCTGGTGAACCAGAGCAGCTTTTTAACAGGACTGCAGCTGTCCTTATCAGGTATATCTATCTTTTTTTTTTTTTTTTTTTTTTTTTTTGTCTGCATTACTGTTTTGTCACATGCCTATGATTTCTATTTAGAAAATCAAACGTACTTTCTACAGGTAATGCCTATGAATGCACCAGTGCACAGACTGGGGCAGCTTACAGCCCTAGGCAGTATATGTTCCACTTGAATGGCAGATGGACTTCATCCATGGTTCTGACCTGTTCTTGTCTGTTTTCTGGATTGTTTTGTTAGTCAGTCATAAACTAATTTACTTTCCTGGGATACTTCAGCCTTAGGCCTGGAAGAAAAGGCCAGTGCTTAAGAACAACCTTCATATGTTCATCAAGGAGATTTTTACAAAACATTCAGAAAAAGTTTAAACAATATCACATTTAACACTTCAGTCTTAACAAAGTCATTTAGTTAAATATGATTATGCACACAAGATAAATATCCCTAGAAGTAGAACCTCAAAGAGTATATATTTTCCACTTATAAAATATAAAATATTGAGTATTTGCACCAGAAATTCAAAGGAACTTGATTAAATGACAGTTTGAGCGGCAAAGCTCATTTGCTGAGCTAGTGGAACATTTGTTGTGATTTAATCTGGCAAGCAGCTACATGCCACAGAAGCAAATGGTAGGGCTATGTTTCCACACCTGGGGCAGTTGATTTCAGGTGTACTGAATGCCCCTTCAAGTGAAAGCAAACTGTGTTCTTTACTCTGCCACTGAAGAGACTGAGAAAAATGTGTTGGTGTTATCAGTTGTGGCATACCACTTGGCTGCCTTTGACTCCAATTTGTATTGAAATTCTAGCAGGTCTGGAACAACAGCACTCAGCAGTGGAATTATTTCATGCTGGCACTTACTGACCATTGTTAGACTCTACTCTCCATTGCACTTTCACACTGGTTATATGGGACTATTGAAGGATGAGCAAGTCTTGTTGATTACTCCAGTTGATGAATCAGTTTATGGATGGGTATCAGGGAGTCCCATTTGGTGCAGTATTGCCACCAGTGCACTGCTATGGTAACAGTCAGCACCTATTCTTCTTCTCTTAGCAACCCCCACAATAGAAGGGTCCTCTGAGAGTCAGGGCAAGGTAGACAGCTGCTTAACGTTCTCCATCTCCAAGGTAGATATGCCAAAAATCAACAGTACCCCTTTGGGTCCTTAGAGTACCCTCTCCTGAGATAATCGATATCAAGGGTGCACGGAGTTGCAATGGGATATTTTTGCCACTCATTCCCTGTTAGCCTCATTTCAGTTTACAATACAGTTAGCTCTTGAAATCCCCGTCACTCCTGAAATACAGCTGGGGTCTGCTCTTTATAACTGGATGACAATAGGGTAGACTGTACACAAGCATCTACTAGAGCCTTATACTCCCATGGTTCTGATGTGCCTAGCCATCAAATCCACACAGTCCAATAAAATAGATTGTCCCTTTCTTTCACCTGGCTGGAGACAGGGCCCCTCTATTTCTAGCTATTGTATTTGTTACTCACTTCTCATGTATGAAAACTAGAAGGCTCATTATCAAACTCAGAATAAAGGTCAGGCCATCTGCTCTGTCTGGAGTACTGCCCATTGGAAAGTGGAGCAGCCATTTTCCTGGAAGAATCCTCTTGTTATTGTTTTCCCTTGCAACTCTCATACCTGTGCCTGTAATTTCAAGGTGTTTTCCATCTCACTTCATCAAATCCTCTCCATGTTCATATAGGTGAAATCACAGAATGGCACGTGATATGTCCCACTATATCCCTTCTCCTGAGCAGAGGAACACTTACTTCTAATAAGCCGGATACTAGTCTGTGCAGGTGGAGAGTAGGGCATACTGTCTTTGAATTGCTGGAACTCCACTGACAGTTTCTCCAGAGCTGAAATGCAAGCCCATAGGGAGGAAGAGAGACATTCTTCATATTGCTGGAGCTGATCACCCAATTGATCCATCATTTGCTCCTCTCCATCTTTCCAGGTCATTACTGCCAGTGATTTGGCATACAACAGTGGTGAACTGTGTACAAACTTCTGCCATGTGGATTGAGTACACTTGAGGCTATCTGGATTTTGAGATAATTGATCACTGCTTAGGTCAATATTATACACGACCTCCAGCACATCTTATTCCCTCAGATACTGAATAGCTCTTAGCATAATGGTCTACCTGCCTGGAAGATAACTAGTACTGTCCCGGTAGGGAAAATTTTCCTTCACAGATGACAGAAGTTGCATCCAGAGGAGAGAATTTTCATATTTTGCAATTTCTTTGCCAATGTCCCCTTCCCTATAGAGGGATGTCAGTAGCCTGGCTTCTGTGCCCAATACATCCAGGCTATCAACTTCATTATCCCAGCATCGTAGCAGCCAGGTGTCTGGACAATGGCTGAAATCTCTCCATATATCTTGCAGCTAACCTAAGTATAGCCTTTGGGAGTTTACTCATTTATAACCTCTATCTCCCTCCCTCACAATGGCCCCTAAATGGAGTGGTCTTTCTCTTCTTCCCTCCTTACTAAATGAGTTTACTTCCACCTCAACTGTTCCTACTTGTGGGCAGGGGTGATGGATGCCGATATGGATTGGTTCTCTGATTCAGTCATGGGGTCTGTTGCAGGAGTTGAGTTGGCAGACATTTTCTTCCCTTTGAGAGTGCTGAACAATGTTGAATAGTGTGTGATAGGTGCAGGTCAGATCCCAGCACAGTGCAGCAAGCTGCAACTCTTTGTCAGGATCAGGGCACACCATTTAAAAATATACTGTTATCTTTTTGGCATTCTGCACTTGTTTGAGGGTGAATTCCAGACCCATCAACGGTGATAATCTTGATAGATACCTGCCCATACTCTCCCACACACTTTGCCATCCACAACCATTTATGAGATATGGTTTAGTAGCTTGTGGTAGCAATGGTAGTGGGAGGATGTTTGGCCTAAATGATCTTGTAGATCCTTTCCAACCTTGTGATTCTGTGATTCTATGATTCTATGATTCCATGACCCTGACTCAGGGAGGATCTCTGGGTGGTATTTTTGAATTGTTCTTTAAATATGTATCTACATTCTGATGTTACAGAGGAGATGATATTTAAAACCTTAAAATGTTTCTTCTCTCTTTGTCAATGGGTTCTTTGTTTTCACCATTTGTGCTGTGTTTTCTTGCTAAAACAGTATGGTGCTATTCCAAGAGCTAAAATTTTTGTATTACATTAATTCATGCTGTTTGAACTACGCTTACAGAATCCCCAAGCTGGCTAGAACTCAAAGAGTTGTTGAACCTGCCTCTAACTGGAATGAAGAGAATTCCAAGTTTACATTTTTTACCTCAGTCTTCTGTCTTCCTACTGTGCCCACCTCTGAAAACAGAGCACTTCAATAGAATTGAAAGGACAAAAGATAAGAGGAGCCCAGAATATGCATGTTCAAGTTACTACAAGTGTTACTGTTGTCTTGTTACCCTGTGGTATCACCTATGTCATCTGTTTAACTTGTATTGTGGAGAGTGAGTTAGGATAGCTCGGTAAACTGAAGATACTGGAAGAAAATAAAATAAAAAGATTGCTTCAGAAGTGAGCATCATATTTCCCTGTGTTTGAGTAGCTGACAAGTTCACTTGGAAAACCAGCTGTGGATTACTCTGCTTCAGAAAACTGTCATAAGATTTTTACGTCAGTATTTTCTGTGGTTTCAACAGAGGTGTATCAGTAGAAAATGGAAGATATATTGTAATAATTCAAATTGACATAGGTATAATAAAAAATTTTATATTTGCCTAGAATTATTAACATTTGGGCACTATTTATACTATTCAGTGTTTTTTATTACTTGGGGATTCAGGTAGAATTTTCACCTAGATAAGTAACTTCAGTATTAGAGACTAAAAATATGAAAACTAAATACTGAAGAATCTTTTTTTAAATGGAAATTGTAATCACTGAAGTTATAAGTACACACTTGTATCACTTTATTCCTATTTTTACAACTTTAACAGATGTTCACTTAGTCAGACACTTGTCTGTTAAAAGAAAATGATTGTTTTTTACTTCTTAATACCTCTGTTGAGATTCAGTCAAATATTTTTTACGTTGAATGTGCTAATGGAATAAACTGTGAAAATAATAGAATTCTACTGGAAAACGAACCTGGTGGAATACATCTTTTAAAATGAAAAATTGGATATGTATCAAGACAATATAATATTTCTCTTAAAGTAATTAGATGCTAAAAAGAAAAACATGTAAGTTCTAAAGGTTAGAAATTTAATAACTGCACGCTGCAGTTTGTGAAATAAAGAAGTGGTTTGATAAAAGCAGGACAAAATGAAGTTGCAAGAAAACAGTTTTGTTTCTAATTTGAGACTAGAGTTTAACTTACATTTTTGAAGCAGTCTGCCAACTTACTGATAATTCTACACACAGAGGTTACAGATTGTACAGATTGTTACAGATAGAAAAGTTTGGAAATGAAACTGATATTACAGCTAGAAACTAGGTTGTTGATCTTCAGATTCATACTGCTGTGGTAATAGTGAAGTCTGCCTAGCATAAATGGGTGTTGGCTTCACCTTTTTCAACATCAACGCCACAACTCTTATTTTATGTTTACTTAGCATTTACTTGTTCTTTCATCCCTTTGATCTGAAGATCTGAAAAGCAGTGATAATTTTGAATAAATAAATTAGTTGTTTTCTTTCAAAAAGAACAAGATTAATGAACATGTTACTTTAAAGGTCTGAGTGGAGGTGATTTTTAATCATTTATTTTGAAAATACAAATGCTGTATCCTTGTAGAAGGTTTATAAAATTTTGCTGTGGCTCAGTGTTAAAATAGCAGCTAATTTCTATTTCATGATATTATTTTCTGACATAAGCAGTTCTGAGTTTTTTACTCTTCAACATTTGTCTTTTGATCAAAAGCAATGATAAGTCCAAATTCTTAATGATTAAAGATTGATAAAATTTTGAAATCCTGCCTTTTTAAATTTGAAATAGATAGATTGGTTGATAACAGTAGCTTATAGAAAACAGGCTAATCTTTTACAGATGTACAGAATGACAATTGACATAATTTAAATAAAATAATTTCTTTTCTTGGCTGGCATCATAAATTGAGTTTAATAAGTGGAACTACCAATTCCATTCAAATGCTTTTGTTAGCCTTGCATATTACCCCTTCATTCTGAAAATAATTTACTGTTCTTTATATTTAAGCAGTGAAAAACTCTGATGCTATTTTTTCTTTCTTTTGACCTTTACTTTCTTTTTTTTTTTTTTTTTTTTTTTCTTTAATACATTGCCTCTGTTTTATGTGACTTAATACAAGCAGATCTGAACAATTGCTTCTTAGGAATGTTCCTTGGCTGAGGTTTGCGCACGTGCTACAACTTCATGGAAGTGCATGTTATTTTAGAAGTATGAACCAAAAGAAGAAATATGACTTCTGCAGAAAAACCCTAAGTGAAAAGACCAAGCACAGACAGGTCAAAAAGGATATAAAATGGGTGTCAACATTTGCAAGCACTTAGATTCTATTGTCTGCTAGTTGGTTTTATTATATTGATGGGCAAGTGATTATTTTCTTCAATTCATGTCAGTAACAATCCTAATATATATCTCATATATTATATCTATATATGTATATATCATATATAATATCTACATATTATTTATATAATCTCATACATTTCTGTAAGGAAGGCCATGCTTCAAGTACTGCCTTAGTGCTCTACTGTCTTGCAGAATTACTGTAGTTCTTTAATAAGGTGCCATGCCCTTATTAGATAACATGCCTGCCTCTCTCACTTGAGAAAATGAGGTTGTACACAGATTTAGGGATGTGTGGTCTAGGTATCTCTGTGCATAGCATTCTGCGCTGGGTAGACAAAAACTACAGAAGCCTTTTCAACTTGCTGGCTGAGAAATTAGACCCAAAACAAAGCTTCTCAATCAAACTGGCACCAGGAACATATCAACATTCTGTGTACCCCCCAATAATGTAAATTCTCTACTTTTTCAGGGAATAATTTAGATCTAATGAGAGCAGGTTTCCTGAAAGTAAATTGTAAGGGAGTTGCCATAGTGAACTGAGCAATTCATCATTCCCAGCAATGTGAAAAAATGGAGAGAACTGGAAAAATGTCAGTTGGTGAATGCAAATCCTCTTTCCCAATATCTTTATACAAGATTGACTTCACATCCAAAGTCACTCAATAACTGTTGACTATACTGAAATAAATATAAAATGTTTGAAGTAAGAATCCTTATTAACTTTGTGCACCAAATGAATACAAGGCTCCTGTTGTTGATTCCAGTACTTAATAGACCCTAAATGAAAGGTGACATTTTGGAAAAGAAAAATGGCACGATCTTTGCTCTGATCTTATGTGCTACAGGATATAAAAGCTCTCTGCCTGCAAGAAGAGAGGCAAAGGTGAAATAGCCTTTATTATTGACTAGATCCTCACTAATGGAAATATTCTTTATTTAAACACGTAGTCTCTATCATTTATATAGTATGTGAAAGACTATTATCTGCAAAAGCAAAAAACAAACAAACAAACCCACACAAAACCATTTCCCTATGACTATAATTTATTCACTGAACTATAAAATCAAGCATACTGTCTCCAGTAAAACCATTTTTTTCCTCCTACATTGAAGTTTCCCTTTAACTAAGTCTGTGTTTTAAATCTCCTCTTCCCCAAGACCCATTTACTGAGTAAATCAGCTCCAGCTGATTTTGACTGCTTCAGATACAGAAGGCAGCTTGTTAAGTGAGTTCTTTACCTATATACTACATTTCAGCTTATCCTTAAGTGAGTCAGCAAAAGCTATTTAGGCTTTTCCCTGCAGGATTGACTCCTATAAATGTTGTTATTGTTTCAGTTGCTTGTGTTTTCAAGTCCAGAAGCCAGGGGCTAACGGTAACAATTCACAATAGAGCAGTTGGAAAGCCTCATTAGGAAGTAACAGAAAGAATCAAAATCAAATCATGAATTCTACCTATCTTTTTAATGACTTTTTCTTACTGTATGTGACCGATATCAGAGATCACCTATTAACTACTGCTGAAATTTTTCAAATTCTAGCTTCTTATATTCTTCCTTCTCTGTGTTGATAATGACATTCCTTGTTCTCAAAGCTTGCATTCTGCCCTTTTCACACAAATTCTGACTCTGTTCTTTTCTCTTTTCATCCTCTAATGCATGCCAAAACACATTCCCATGTTTGTAGAACATAGGACCAATCTTTTTTTTCATTTCTTTCTCACTTTCTCATGCTTTCCAAGTTCTTCCACTGACCCTTACATTTCTCAAAAAATCTTTCTTTGAGATATTGCTGTATTCCTGTTATGCCTCAAGCAATTTCCTACTAACTACTCCGCAGATAGCATTTGTTATGTCTTTTCTCCCTTAATTTTCCTATTTTTTTCTTATTTCAGTACTTGCCATCAGTGATCTACAGTAGTTGCTGGCATTTCATAGTACTGAGTATGTGCTTAGGTTCATGTTCATCTTGCCTATCATTATAGTTACAAATGAAGAGACTTGCTCTATGGACTCTGATAGTCTGATGTGAGAGAAAAAGGGATGTAAATCACCAGATGAAGCTGTGTTTTTCATTTGAGTACCAATAGGAATAAAGTGATAGCCACCTTGCTTAGGTGCCTGAAAAATGAGATGGAATTAGTCTGGGTTTTGCCTTTACATTTGACTGTATGGTAAATGACTGCATTATTGCACCGAACTAATTAATTTATTCTGCTAAAGTGGTCTCAATACAGTTCTGCACAAACCTTGTTGTAATGAAAAAGGAAGCACAGTCTTTTTGTAGACACGATTAAAAGTAGATATGCAGTATTTATAATATTATAAAGCTGGTAGTTTGGAGGAGGCATATTCCCAATTTTTCAAAGTAACAATTGAAGTTATAGTTTCCTACAGTGAAATAAATGCTATCTGAATTACCCATATGTCATGCTTGATTTTTTTTTTCCCCATTAAAATTAGTGTAGAAATCTAGCTTACAGACATTCTAAATGTCACCTGGAAACAACAGTGCTGTGAGTGAGACAGAGGCAGAAATGGCAGGCTAAGTACTAGGAGAAGGTAGCTGGAGGGGGAAGTTCTCTCAAAAGAAAATATCTGAATAAATTACTTTAAAAGTTTTCTTTCAATTTTTAAACTCTTTCCTCTTTTCAAATGAAATTTTATTATTTCTACTGAATAAGTATAGTAGCTCTGAAAATAGCACACTACCAGATATCAGCTTTATTTTCTGCTGGAAATTTTTTTGATATAATTAGGCAACTTTTCTCAGAGATGTCTGAGGAAATGACTAATGATTAAAGAGAGCCATAGAAAAGAGAGGAGAAAGTAAGATCATTTTTGTGGATAATTTACTGATTGCAACCTTCTATGAGTTCTGAGTTCTGTTCTATGCTTCCAACCAGCTTTTATTTCTCAGCTTTGTGTTTTCTGATGCTTGCAAGGGAATACCCTGAAAAAGGAACATGATTTTCATTAATACCTCATAAGGACTCCCAGTATCAACACTCAGCTTGAACTGGCTTGAAGGAGCCACAGGCATCGACAGGTTTTGCACGACTTACAGTCTCCAGATTTGTTGTGTCCATAAACTATTCAGGGGACTGAGTTATCTTCTAAGTTTTGGTATTTCATTTTTTTCAAAAAGAAACATATTAATCTAATTTAGGTCTTATTTAGCTAGTGTCATTTGGGAGAGGAAAATCAGAAAAACTGACATCTATGGAGAACCTGTTCTTCTGCATTTCAGGTACATTCAAACGCTACATATCCTTTAAATGTTATAGTATAAAATGCTGTTATGTCAATTGTATTGGAGATCCGATACTGTGTTGGCCTTGAAATTTATTTGCACAGATTGATCAAAAGTGAATGTCAGAAAATGATGTGTCAGTCACAGCTAGAAATATCTTACAAAGGCTTTTTAAACCTTTTGGGTTGATGAGAACTTTACATTTCTCTCACTTTTCAACCTGTTACATGGACCTTTTTGATATCACGGTTGGATTGCTGCATGCACTTGATTGTGTGCTGCCAAAAATGTTCATCTATCATCTGCAGCTAGAGCAAATTGCTGCAAAACCTAAATATCCCCTTTATTTATTTCTGATTAATAGAATATAATTAACTCGGCAAAATCTAATTTAACCAAGACTTTCTTCAAGCAAATCAAGTGATAGTTTTGGCAGTGCATATGGCATAGTTCTGTTTTCACTTTTAGAACTGCTTATTTACATCAATAGGAAGCAATTACGTCAAATGACTTCAATTATATGCAATATGCAGATCTTGAAAGAGTATTTACAATGAAGGGATTATGTAGAAAATATAATAAGTATCCTAACATGATGAATGTTTGAATAGTAGTATTTTTCAGTGTTTGGTATTTTCTAGTATAGACCTTTGTACTTAGATTTCTTGTAGATACTATTCTTATTTCACCTCTGTGTGCAAACCAGATTCTAGTTATTCCCATGTTAAACTGAGACAAAGTTCAGTTATTTACCACTTGCACTTGCATTTGATATACATATTTTTTTTAAATGTAAATCAACAAAAGTTTCTTATCCCCAAATTTGGATTTAAGCTGAAAATCTACAAGATCTTGACTGATTCATTGCAATGAACCTTGACACTGTGGACAAAGTTCAGAAAAGTTTTAGATGAAAATGTGAGCCATATGGCCAAAAAACTGATTCAAATATATTAACAGACGTGATACAAAGAGTTTAAACTCAAAAAAAGAATCTGTAAGTGAGTGCAAAATTTAATTTTGGTAATCAAATTATATATATATATACACACACATATAATTCTTCTAACCTCGTATGCCATCAGAACTGTTTTGTACATTTTATATCCTGACCTTGATCTTCGTAGAATGAAACTGAGTTGAGTTAAAACAAACTCATCATTTGCTAGGAGACAAATATTAGGGAGACTATGTTTGAAACAGATCAGAGAGAGACCTTGTGCTAAATTTAGTAGGGCTAAGGTTAAATGGTATTGATCAAACATTATGGCTTGAGAGAGTGATTCTGGAGAGGTTTCATATAATTAGTATTATATAAGCTCATTGGAAAGAAGTGTTAACAATGAAGGTATTAGAAGCAATACTGACAGCCTTTGCAAATGCTATGCAGATCTTTGGTTTGCCTTTGCACGACTTTGCCTATCTCTCCAAAAAGATTTTCCGATGCTGAGAATGTTACGGCATCCATGTTTATTGTGAAATCGTTCTGAAAAATTGCTTGAAAATAATTCTTCTCTGTAATGCAAAATCTCCACATGGTATTATAAAAATAATCAATAATAACAAGACAAATATGTAAGCTCAGTTGTGGGTATGAAAGGAAAATTATAAGAAAAAAGATTTAAAAAGATGCCAAATTAGAGTGTAAAAATTTCTGTGTGGTATTTCTGTTAAACTGTGCTATTTGAGGAACATAAAACATGACTAAATACATCAGCAGGTGTGATGTAGGTGTAGTGCAATTATACAGTGACATTTTTGCTGAAGCCTTTAAAGTGTTATTATGTGCTGGCTACTGATATAGATGTAGACCAGATTAGATATAACTGAAGTATCTGTTATCAACTGAAAAATACTTTTTCCCTTAAATTGTAATACTTAGGGGGAATGGATTTATTCTGGTGAAAATTCAGACAAATGATTTTAATTCAAAAAAGAGTACCACATCTGGTTTAAGATTTTTTGTTTTTATGATAATGTTCATTTTCAATAAAAACATCTCAAAACTTAATTCTGATTGTGTTTTATTTATGTTTACCAATGTATAATAATTATATGCAAATAATATTATTTGGACAATAACAATACTTGGTAGAACAAATTCTCAGCTACAAAACACAACTTTTCAACATAGCTACAACTGTTAAATATGCATTTTCATCAGCAATGAACAAGAGCCTGTATTCCACACTATGAAAGTCTGCATAGCCATCTGGAATATGACTTCTTTCATGTCGCTGTTGCCACTAAAAGGTACCACCCACCATCTCACTGTGCTCATATCCACTGTCTGGTCTGCATAAATGTTCAGCAGTCATCAGTGAATATCAGTGGATGCCATTTTTTTCTGCATGGAGGAATTCAGTTCCATGCCTTTGCTTCATATGCACTTCTATGTCAGACTGCCCCTCTGCTGTCATCTGTAACATGACAACAAAGTGGAACAGTAATGGTAGGAAAATTCAGCTTCCACTGCCATACCACGGACATCCACCTCTTACATTGTGAGTCTACATCATTAATTAGGAGGCATTACTTTTGGAGCAGCCCTCATAATATGCCATCAACTTCTTTCAAGCTGTGATTTTTTCAAGGTAAAATTAATTTGCTAACTTCAGTTCCTAACTATTTTCCTGCAGATAAACGTTTCTATGATGTCAAGGGGCCTAAACACTTTCATAGTTATCACAAAGGACTGTAAAATAGTATCAACAATACCTATAGCTGTCACCAACAGTTGGCAGACTCCAATCTCCTGTCACATGTAATGTGAAAATATTGACTAACTCAGTAAAGGAGTGGAATATTTTTTATTTACTCCTAAGGAAGGATGAATAAAATGCGATTTCAAAGATAATTCTGAGAAGCAGAGGCATGTAGAAAATTTTCTATCCACATTTGAATATTTTCAAGTAATCAGAAAGCGGTGTACAGTCTTCCAAAGACACAATATATGTAAGTTCCAACATTCCAAAAATATGAAAAGACAGTTTTCTTTTTCACTCACAGTAATGACTTGCGGTGTTTCTTTCTCTCTCTTCTGAGTCACTAAATAAAAAGGAAAGCGATAGCTGGAAGAATTTAAAAAAGTCTTCAAAATACCTCTGATGGAAAACAAACTTTTACCAGCAAGTATTAATCTGTCCCTAGACTCTGCAGCTCTTGACCTTAAGTACTTTATCATAGAAATCATCTTTGAGATATTGATTGAAAGATAACTTTACGCAAATGATCACAGATTGTTGGCAGTGGTAATTATGCGAGATAACTTATCATGGGTATAGATGTAATACATATAATCAAGTATTCTTTAAAATAAAGAATGATATGAGCAAATATTAATAAAATGAGTAAGAATTTCTCTGTATTCATT
This sequence comes from Chrysolophus pictus, assembly GCA_037305975.1. Taxonomy (NCBI): domain Eukaryota; kingdom Metazoa; phylum Chordata; class Aves; order Galliformes; family Phasianidae; genus Chrysolophus; species Chrysolophus pictus. The sequence continues at coordinate 163,768,368 of CM074576.1, forward strand.
TAATTTTCTATTTTCAGTTATTAATGTGATCAAGAACCAAGGAAATAGTTCTTGTAAGCCATGCTGTACTTGAATAGCTTATTTCAGGAAACCTTCCAAATGGGTATTTTTTTCTTATGAGTTAAAGAAGTAAAACTTAACTCTTGACTAAGAAAGAATGTGATTTCTTAGGAGTATTTCCAGAAATATTTGGGAACAATACTTGACCCTGTAATAGTAAAGCACATTTGGAACAAGTAAATTTCTCCTTTTCCTTAACATGGAATGAAAGAAAGCACATTAAGGTGACAACTGCAGGACCAGCTTTGCCAAATGGCAAGAGATTAATGTTTCCATTATGTGAGTAATTGTTCCCTTGATTGATCTTAAGACCTTTCTAACTTTCTAAAGTTAACTCTGCAGCTACTGTGATGAGATGCAGACCTAATTCAACAGCAAGCATGAATACTGGTTGCAACAACAGAGCAGAGAAAGACCATAAAAAGTTTCTAAGGTAACTGGATTATTAGTGGTATAATGCAGTGGGCTATTATGCCTAAAGCTACTGGTAACTGAGTTTAGAGATAAAGTGGTCATGTGCATTTCTGTAGGTGAAAAGCCATGGGTTACTGTTCTGCAGTGAATCGATATGGATTTTTAAGCTAGCTTAATACGTACACTCTTTTTTTTTTTCCTTTGGTGAAGGGGTCAATCTGGAAATTAGCTCAATCGTGTTACAAGTGGCAGCTGTCATGTAATACTGATAACTACCTGAATGCCAGCAGGGATGTGAATAGAGTAGGTAATGTAGAATTGCATTCCCTGTAAAAATCAAGGAAGAAGAACAGGAAAAAAGTACAGTGAGGAGAGAAGAAGGAACATGAAAAGGATTGTATCATAGAAACTGTGCTTTTGTTGAGAGTCTTTGCTAACTATTTGGCAGTTTTGCATAGCAATACATACATGAGTTCCGGTACATGAGATAATTCAATCATGAAATGGCAGTAGAACAGAGATGGGAAAATATCTGTTTATCTAAGAACGCTCATAAAATCTTTTTCTGAACAAAAGGCCCATTAGCAACATTTTCTAGAAACTTTTCAGGTCCTAGCTATGATACAAGGAATCATGAAATGAGTATTGTGCATTGGCTTTATCACAGAATAACAGGAGGTCTGCAATAGCAGCTGGCCATGTGAATGAAATGATGTTCCAGAAGCAGTTTGATTTGGGTTAAGACGATGTTATTGGAGTGTGAATGCCAATACCTTAATATTATGATCATGTGATAAAAAAAGAATGGAAGGAAAACAAAAAATGTGGCTGTGAGTTGGTATTCCTGTAGTACGCTGTTAGTACTCTGAAAATAAACAAAAATAAAGGATACAAACAGATTTGTTTCAAATAACCGCTCAGGCACAGGATCTGTTACTTAGTTAAACAGCACAAGAGACTGGATTGGTGAAAAGTATGGAGTAGGGAGGGCCTAGCAGTGAATTCAGTGCAGCTAGATGGTCAAAAATCAGCCTTCGGAAGTAAGTGATCTGATATACTACGGCAAAAGAGCTAATACAGGCCAGGCCTATACTGATTAATAAACAGCACCAACATAAAAGTGTGCGCATGCTTATTCTGCTGTCATCCTTGTTATCCTGTTCTCTGTCACATATTTTCCTGTGCCAAATTGCAGCAGCCCAGAAAACACTCAACCATGGTTTGAATTACTACACATAAGATATTATTTCTAGTAGTTCTTTTCTCTGCTTAGATTGGTCCCTCCTGATTTGGAAGAAGACTATTTAGGTGTGAGAACATGAGTCATACAAGGCGAAAGGGTCACAAGGTTATATATTAGATTCTCAAATCCTGCTCTTTGTCACAGTCCTAAAATGAGCTATGAGATTTTGATACATTCACAGCCATGGAACAGATGAGAGACTGGTACCCACACATAAGACATAATTTATATAGTACTGTTTTTGTAAGATTTATAAACAATCGCCTACTGTTTGGTGACTGTGCTTTCTTTTATCCTTTGTCAGTCAGTAAATTGAAAGAAGACCACTGGGGAATTAATTTCCTTACCTGTTATGTTTTAGAGCTCCCTTGCACACACAAGACTCGGGCTTGTGAAAAGGAATTGAAAGACAAAGATATTGTTGTATATATAGCAATGATCCTGAACTGAAATGCCAAGTTCTAACACCTTTAAATTCTTCAGATTGTGAAAAACTGTATTTTTTTCAGAAAATATTTCTACACTAGATTCTCTTATTCTTTGGAATGTCTCTGTAAAGAACACTGTAAACTGACCACAAATATTATATCATATTCATTTTTTTTTGAAGGGTTGACAGGTTATTTCAAAAGGCCTCTTGTCTAGCAATTAATTATTTGATTTAATAATATATAAACAAATAAACACATCCTCTTTTCCAGTAGACATTTCTCCTGCTTGCTTTTGCAAAGTTTATAGCAAGTGTTTACTGTTTTAAAAACTGATGGTTCAAATCTAGCACAAACCCAAGTGGCACTAACAAGCAAATTGTTTCAATTTCTGAAACCTATTGTAGTAATTGCTTCTGACTCCAGAGACATTCCCTAGGCAAGAGCAGTAATGATAATTTGGTAACTTTCTTTTAAATAGACTTCGTTTACAAGAGTTAGCAGATATTTCTGCCTTTAGGGCTGAGGAGAGGTTTATGGACTGAAGTAATAGCTTCTCACTTTTAATTTTTCAAAAGAGGTTTGCTTTAGTAGTGAGCAAACAGCCCCGTGTTTTTCCAGATGTTATTTCTTAATCATTAAAATTAATATATATTTTCAATCCTGCTTCTTTATGAGGTTCCTAAAAATATGTCAGGCAAAATCCTTGGCAAAATCCAGACAGACAATTATTTAAGTTTCATATTAAAAAATCAGCAGGGACAGATTTATTTCTCTCTGTTGAACTGTGCTTGTTCCTGTCCCAGTTGCTGCTGATGACAGTGTGCTACATTATTACTTGCTGCCCAGTCTGGAGCATTGAAAGTCTTATTTGTGGAACAAAATCAAGTTGTAAAAAAACCTATATTGAGCAAAAGACAATATCTGTATTAAACAATTCATAAATGTATGCTAGAACTAGGAGTAGTTAATTGATACCTTTATGCTCCTTTTCTGTTCTAAGAGGTCTCAGGTACCTTTGACAGACAGGATACCATAAGAACCCTAGGGAACAATACATTATATGTTCCTATATATTTAGGAATCTGACCATGTATCTTTCCCTGCCACAGATATCGTCAGAGATACAACAGATGAATAACCTGTGGCAGTCAATTACCAAACCACGCTTCAGTGTCCCGTGTTTACTTGAAGCCAGATGAAAGTAAAGGCTTCAGTTGTTTTTGCTGAGTGCTAAGATCATTTTTTTTTTTCTAGTACCTAAGTTCTAATAAAGCAAATGAGTTTTTTTTTTTTTTTTCTGAAATAGAGCAAATGAATATGGAGAAGTAGAACTAAAGAATAATTAGAACAGTAATATGAAATCTAATAATGTTATCTGCTTCATCAAAACTAACAAGTATAGTATGACTTTTGATACAGTTTTGTAAGAACCAACCCATGTTTTGACAGTCTACAGTGCAAGAATTTTTAATGAGAAGAGTGCAGTGAGAATTCTAAGCAAGCAATTAAAAGAGAACTGTGGGTGGCTCACAAATGGGTGAAATGTTTAAATTAACAGACTGATTTAATTGCAAAATACTACTCGGTCATTTCTTCTTTTCTCATGATTTATATAAAGCAGAAACCACTTTCCAGCCTGTTGCGGTTACTTGTTTTCTATATTTAAATAAATAAACCCCATGACATCCCAGCTCAGTATATACTCTGCAGGAATATTTTGAACATCCTAGTGTTTTCTGCTGGCAGAACTGATTATTTCTTCAAATTGCAGTAAGCGTAGCAGGAATGCCTATCTCCTGCAGGCCTTTATGTAAAGCAATACTGGAAAAATAATTATTTCAAGGAAAGTGCATACAAAATGTCATTTCATTTCTTCATATTTGAACTTCAGAATTTCTTGGTTTGTTTTGATTTGTCAGATTCTTTTTAATTTGATATAATAGAATTAGAATCATCAAGGCTGAAAAAAAGACCTTCAAGACCATCATCAAGCACAACCATCAACCTGACCTATCGGGACCTATCATTAAATCATTTCCTTTACCACTATGTACATGTCTCTTAAATACTCCCAAGAACGGGGATTACACCATTTCCTAGACAGCCCATTTTAATGACTGACCACCCTCTCTGTGTAGAAATTCTTCCTAATTCTTCTTAATCTACACCTCTCCTGTCATAACTTGAAACTCTTTCCTTCCATCTGATCACTTGTGACTTGAAGAAAGATCAATGCTCTCCTTGTGCAACCTCCTTTCTTCAGATAGTTATAGATAGTGATGAGCTCTCCCCTCAGCCTTCACTTCTCCAATCTAAACAACCCCAGTACCCTCAGATCCATACAGGCTGTGTTTTCTAGCTCCTTCACCAGATTTTTTTTGCTCTTATCAGCACATGCTTGTGTACATCATTCAGTATATCGAGGGAGTATAGGATGGAATGAAAAGTGAAGATGTTATTAACACTCTCAACAGAGCTTGCTGCTTGCTCCTCATGTTAACACTGGACTTAGAGATAATAGAGGTAACCTTTGATCTTTTTAATCACATAATAGTTAGCATTTTCAGAACAATTTTGAAAGACTTAGATACTTCCTGTTAAATATTCTAATTCTAGAGGGCACCTTTTAAAAAACTGTTTCCATTTCTTTTCCTATAAAGTAAGAAAAATGCAAAGCAGATTTTTTGAAACATAGATCAAATCTAACATATAAACTTATTAAAAGCAAGAATACTGCTCAAACCCTTTACTGCTTATCTTTTTCCTTTTTTTTTTTTTTTTAATGTACCTTCACTCACTCTCCCTTTTGTTCTTGAATAAGGTATTTAAATGATAGCCTTTTACGTACAGTGGCTCCAGTTAACTCCTTAGTAACTGGTATAACATCTATGGGACAACATGCACTCATTTTTTACCCAATTGCTCTTCCTGTTGAGCGAAAAACCTGAAATGGACTGTTTGTGTTGCAGTTAAAATTATTCTTGGTAAAAACAGCAGTGTTCAAATTTAGCACAGTGGGATTAGCAGCATCTCATTTTCAGAAAAGGTTAGATATAATAGTATAAAAATTTGTGGATCTATTTAACAATTGAAAGAAAGACTCTGACTTGAAACTGAATTCTGGAAACAAAATGGTCCTGTGTTTAAAATATAGGACAAGATTTCTGATGTTGACAACAGTATGATGTGTGGATATGCTATTTATTTTCTCTCAGGCTTCCTTTCATTTCTTATACATGTGTAGGTCCACAAAAGGGGCACTGATGTATCTTCTTATAGATCACAGTTCGGGACTATTCAGCACTCATTTATGAAGGGGAAATCATGTCTGACCATCCTGATAGTAGTGAAATGACTGGTTTGGTGGATGAGGGGAAAGAAGTGGGTATTGTTTGTCTTGAATTTAGTGAGGCTTTGACACTGTCTCCAATAACATTCTCGCTGACAAACTGATGAAATATGGTCTGGGAAATTGAAAAGTGAGGTGTATGAAAAGTAGTTGAACCTCCAGACTCAAACTGTTGTGATCAGTGAGTGGTACAAAGCCCAGCTGGAGACCAGTTGCCAGTAGCGTACCCTTGAAGTCAGTACTAGAGCTGATACTGGTTGACAACTGCATTAATGACCATAGTGATTTTGTGATTCTGTAATCTTTGCTATTCTTGAGAAGCTGTAAGTGGAAAAATTGTTATCTAAATTAAGAATGTGTTTTGGGAGTCTTTCAATATAGCAAACCTAACTGTTTGTTAGATTTGTAGTTGCTTTCAATCTAAGATAATGTAATAATTGAAAAAATAATATTATTAATGATATCCAAACTGTCCACTATACATACTATCCTTAATTTCAGAATTCAGCAGCCACAAGATGGAAAAATGTGATTATTAGTGCAATTGAAAAGTCTGCAACTTTATAACTTCATGGAACAAATGTATTATTGTATGATCTATAACTACAAGTTTGTGTTCTATCAGCGTGTTTCATGAAGGTGAGTAATAGTAAAAGAGAATATTTGTATTTGTGCTGTAATGTTCAATTTTTTCACCATACTATTTCAGAATAATCTTTTGCTCCAACTTTGTATATTGCTGTACTCTCAAGAAACTAAGGATGAGAATAAGGTAGCCAAGAAAAAAGATTGAAATTAGAATCAGCTTCAGCTTTAAAAGCATAAATTTAGACATTTACATGTGCAGTAGGTGAATATTGTTTTACTATACTCAATTCCAAACATGTTCATATTGCTCATGGACTCTAAAATTACTGAACCTTCTGGTTAATTGTTTGTGTCTATTCCCTAGATTTTATTGCATATTCACCTGGATGTCCATTGCCTGCAATGGGAACTTAGACATCAAGCTCACCCAGAAATATTGTATATATGTTAATCTTGAGCTGAATCCTATCTATGGAGATAATGTCTAAGAAGCTATAGATATAAATCCCTTATATCATAAAATAAGGGAAGGGAGGGGAAGGAAAGGGAAGGGAATCAGGATTCCTCTGTTGTGATCTTTACTCACTGAGTTGGAATTACTAATAAAGTTATTTGCTTCATACTTAATAATCCTGTCATGACAGGATTGTACACAGATGCTGAGAAGAAAGTCATGCTAAAGTTCATGGCATTGAGTATTAATTGTTTCTGTTTGATTCTTCTCCAGGAAGATTTGCATGTTTTATCTCTAGTATTTTTCTCTCAGTACAGAAAGAAGTTGTAAGGGAAATTATTTAGCACAGACTCCTCAAAAACAAAACAAAACAAAAAAAAGAGCAAAACTGTCTGATTAAAACCTTCTGTTGTTCATTTGGACTTGCATAATGTGGGTGGGCAGCACTTGAGGGTTGGATTCAAATGAAGACTTAGTACTTATAATTTTATTATTAAAATTATACATGAGATCAGCAGAAGTCACATTCACTTACTGGGCTGACCATTTTTATTTTATCTCAGAGAGTAATTTCAATTCCTTGCCCCCTCCTAGGCCTTTGCATTGGTAAAGGCAATATGCATTAATAAATCTGTGGTGAAAATGTCATTTATTTATTTTTGAGTAGTGAAGGCTAATCCTCAGTGTTCTGCTATAATAAATCACAGTTTGTCCTACCAGTGTACAAAGACAATGGAGAGACTGGATTAGTTACAAGGATATTGTCCAATTTTAAGGTTTGTTAAGCATCCTGAAAGAGGTAAAACAACTTTGGATCAATGCCTGCTTTTCCTCTCTCTTTTCCCCTAATTTATTGGTGAAGGTATTCAGTAGGACTAGCAAAGCCTGTGTAGGAATCCTCTCAATTCCATTATGACTCAAACTATTTTTTCTCCTCTGTATCTTGGGAAGGTCAAAATGCCTCCAGAGATCACCTGTGGCCTTTTGTTTGTAACAGCATTGCAGCTCTACCTTATGAAGGCACTCTAGATACTGGGACTTGGACAAGTTTTCTAGTTTGAGGCAAGGTTTTTATTGGGTAATTTGCCTTCACTTCTGCTTGCAACAACACAATGAAATTTCTTTACATTCACCTTCCTTATACTGAGAGCTCAAAGCATTAATTAATATGATTAAAACCAAATCTCCGCAAACAAAAAGACCCCAGGGAACCAGAGGAAGTTCAGCAGGTAGGGGAACCCCAAGAAGATTGCTAATGGAGAACCCTGACTAATGTTCCCATTGCTATCAATGGGGAATGACCTAGCTCTTGTCATGGTGGGAAGTCCACTGAGGCAAGCCTAAGACACTCCTTCCCTAGATGCATACTGACAGGGGCTGCCTATGGGCTGTAGGACCTATCATGGGATGCAGGGGGAACAGAATTTTGGGAATATTTAACACTCATCATAGGATGTTTAGTGAAAGGATCAAAGGCAAAGAAAGGAAGGTGTCAGGATGTCCCTGGGAGAAACAAGCTTTGGAAAAGAAAGGGCAAAGGCAAAAAGGGGGATATAAAAAGGCTTTGATATAAACTAAGACTGATCTGTACAAGTCTGGCTGAACTTTGTGCCTGATCACTGCAAGCTGCACAATATTTTCACTAAATCCCAACTATCTCTTTTGTGGGTATATATGAATGCCAGGGAAATTCAGGCATGACTACTTGGTGCTAGCTCTGGTTACTAGCAGCTGGAGTGGAACCAGAGCCTCAGAGCCCTGAGGGCATCAGGTGCCAGGTAGTCATGAAGACATGGCTACTGACAGCTAGATGGAATGTCAAACATTGGTTTTTGGAGAGACAATTAGTTTGTATATATCCCATTGATAGATTTTGATCCTGCTCAGTCAAAGGGGAAGAACAGGATTGGCCTATCTGCACTGTTCATATTTGTGTGGATTTGCTTTTGTTTAGGTGAATGCCACTGTTTCTTGTCTTTATTGATCTGTGTGGCTGGCTATTTATTGATAATGTGTATGTAGAGGTGTACACGTGTGGTCTCCACCTCATTTTTGAGGTAGGGACATAAAACTGCAACAGTGCTGCAGACCATTTTGTTCAGCAATCTCTGACACAGAGACCCTAACAAATCTGTGTGTGTCAGCAGATTCAGATCTGATTGTAATCAAAGCACAAAGTAAAAAAAGTAAAAATAGACACATAATTCCCTTGAAATGTAGTTTAAGCAAAGGTATTTATAACTCAACTGTCTCAGTTTCTTATCTAGACTCTATTCTGGTGATTAAGTCAAGCAGGAATAATCCCATGATGACCTGCAAAAAGAATGGACAGAAATAGATACACAGAAAATGTGTGTGTTTGTTTTTTTTTCTTAAGTTGCACATGACTTCTCATAAGCCAACAGTTGTTACAGATCTGTTCAATGTCTAGAAATTTCCTTTATAAAGTGTAAATAATGTTTGAAACATTCTTAGCTTTTTCTTGTTCCTGTTGTGTTGAGCTCATGGAATCTGGGGGTCATGTTACCAGTATGTTTTTAAGCTGTGTGCAATTACCCTTAACCCCGTAAAACACTGCACAGCAGGAGAGTATTTATGATCTGTCACAATGAAAGCCACTGTCTTATGCAGCCCAACAGGAGTCCAAGTATAATGCAGCGGTTACGAAGAATATGAAGGTACAGTGTAGGGATAACATATTTAAACATCACATTACCGTGCCTTTGAAAATAGCTTTTTTCATCCCCTTTTTTCCACTTTCAAGTTAAGCTGCATGTGTCCTCGGTGGGTTGCTGAAGTAGAAATTTTGTTTACTACCTATTATTTTCTTAGCAAAATTATCATCCTGCATCACATTATTTTGAAGGATTATTAACCTTAACTACTGAGATCCAAGGGCACTTTACAGGTTATTGCTCACTTAGTCCTCATGATGTCAGATAATTTGTTTTGAAGATTTTTTTCTTTTAAGAACAACCTACCGCATAGTTCTACATTAACTTCAAATTAAGTCTTCATGCAGTTGAAGTTGTTGAGGTTGTATATAATGAAATGGATATATATTCACACCATGTGAAAATAAGACTGCCATTAAAGTGATGCAGCACATAAGAAAATGTTACTTTGTTTGATAGCAAAGCCCTTTCACAATATGGCAAACAAATGTCAGTATGATAAATGCAGAATTTTAGTGTCATTTAACGACTTTTTGAAAACACCACGTCACTTTTTCCCCACAATATCACTTTCATTGCTCCAATTAGAAATGTGAACAGTATTAAAAGTGAAAATTATAAAAATAAAGTGGAATATATTCTCAATTTCTTTTCCCTCATTTTGATGTCATTCTGCTGATCCTTTTCTCCTTCTCTCTGTTTACAATCTTGCCAATTTTCAAAAGTGATTTTTTAGTTTTTTTCTTTTTTAGTGCTTCATATGAAACACATTTCATGAAGGTTTTCATAGGATCATAGAATGGCTTGGGTTGGAAGGAACCTCAAAGATCAGCAGGCTTCAACACCTCTGTTGCAGGCAAAGGCATCCAACTTCCATATTTAATACTATACTAGGCTGCCCAGGACCCCATCCAACGCAGCCTTGTTTTATTGTCCCACTTTTTTTTCTTTTTTTTTTCTTTTCCCCAGGATGATAATTAACATTCATTCTTTTAAGCCTATCATTTCAGAATTGTTAACTCCAAATTATATGATATTGTTAAAGGGTCAGGGTCTGTAATTATTTTCACATCAGTTCTGATGTAATACAAACTTTTTGTAATGAGTACTTTATGCATTTGTCTGGAATGCATCATGCCCATGATTAGTATCATGACTTTAGCATCAGAACATATCATATACTGATAGTTTGCCCAAGCTGTCAATGATTTACAGCCAAACAAGTAAATACTCTAAAATGCTAAGCACTCTCTTTAATTTACGAGGGGATAGAATATCTGGTAATGATTTTGTCTCAGCTGACTAACAACTTAGATCAATGTCAGCTGTCACTTGATTAATTATGTACATAAGGCAGCTGATCACAGAAAATTTCCACCTTTTCCCCTCAGTATTTGTATTTGTTCTTCACAATTAGTCATAGTCACTCAACAGCTGTGTATGATGGAATCAGCAAAACAAACATTAGCAGGGTGTTAAGTACTGGGTAAGATAAATTGAATTTGTTTTGTGCAATTTAAGGAATGATAACGAAGACATCAGATTTTTGAAAGTTAAATATATATCACTTTGCTAACTTGAGAGAGCTGAGATCTTCCCCTTAAGAAGTTGTTATACAGCCTTTAATACATCATTATTTTTGTTGATACTTACTGACTTTGATCCTTGCCTTTGCTAATAACATTTTCCCATCTTTTTCTTAATTATACCTTTAATTAATTTAGTAACGTAAAATTCAATGTTGGGTTTTTTTTTTTTTCTGTTTTGTTTTTTTTTACCCTGCATGGGCACTGTGTATAAAAACTGCAGTAGGTGCTCAGTGGCATTCTATTACTGCAAAACAGTAAAGTAGCATTTTACAGGTCACTTTGGTCCAGTATGAGTAGCATCATTCAGAGGCTCTTTGTATTTACTGTTGGTTGCAGATGTTCTCAATAGTAAGAAGACAAAATATAGGTAAGAATATCAAAGACTTCAGTGCTTGTATGTTATAGCATTGCAGTAGTACAGCTAAACTGCATCCTGTCCTGCAGGCAGAGCTTAGATGTCTGTCCAATTTCTACAGAGCTCACTTCTGAATTCCTCAACCCATACACTCAGTAATCTGGGTAAGAGAAACCTCACTGCCTTTGACCACAGAACTTTTAAAATGTTCTCTCTGTGAGAATTTTGTGTTCTCCTCAGCAATCTGGCTGAACAAGTAGTATGATTGATCTGGTTTGGTACACTGAGTTCTGTACAACTTTGTTACTACAAGTGAGCAATGACTTGTGGCATGTGTCGTATTTTGGAGCAGTGAAACAGCAGCGGTTTACGTATGTAGCAGAAATGCTAAGTGATGGCCTGAACAAGTGACTGAGCACCTGGTAGAAAGGCAGGTCCAACACAGGGTAGTTCAGGTACATGCAATGCATCCGAGTGACCAGAAGAGGTTGGGCCAGGATTCCCTCCTTCTCAGACCTCATTTAAGGGGTGGCAGTGGAGACAAGGGCATCTTGATGGAGATCCCTGCCTATCTGTGGACTTCGAAGGTTAAGAAGATTTTTTTTTTTTTTTCCTTTGGTTTCAGTGTCTATGACTTCTGTATTAGAGCATATCCTCACTTGCTGCAGGCTACTCTGTCACATTACAGCATTACAACAGCTCTGTGAAGAACAGACCATTTACACCTACTGCTGTGATTTCAACCACAAGTGAATTATTCGCCACTTAAATTAAAACAGCACTATTTACTGCTAAACCTTATTTTGATTGTGCTGCAATTGCTGTAACTATTTTTAAAAAAAAAACTTAAAATTGAACTTATAAACCTCTAAATAAGGATTGATTCATTGAAAATGGGAAACCTGCTGTTTGTTGAAGGCATAGATCTCCACATAAATTTAGCATTGTTTATTATTACACTCCTTCCTATATTTCTTTCTTTCTTAAATCTTTGTTTTCCCCTTCAAGTAACTTCCTTTCTTCAAACCTTTCCCCTTTATGTTTTAAAGCAAATAGTAGTAGAAATCCTCCAAATACCCTATGCATTCCTTCATATGCTCTTCATAGCACCAGCAGTGCTACAAACACTGATAAATATTTTGAAAGTTTTTTTTCTGGCTTTTCTATTCTTTCTGTCCTGGCTGATTTTCTTTATGAACAGATAACACTGGCATGAAAACTAAAGCTCCAAAATCAAATTTTTGTAGCACAAATTTGTACATGCTCTTTAAAATTTTATTTCCCACAATGGATACTGAAGCTTTAAATATTAATGTGATTTTAATATTGCATAGAAAAAGACAGAAGGTTGAGACCTTCTTATATCTTAACATAATTCCTACAAAGTAAGAACCAGTTATGTATTATCAAGACTTGATTTAGCTAGTAGCATGTCAATGAAAAATAACAAATCTGAACACAGTGCCATAAAGTGCTGAGTTACTCTTTCATTATTCACTTCAATCTCATATCTTCAGTGGCATGCAAGGCATGAAATACATTGTCAAAAATATACCATTCAGAATACAGTGCCATTAAATATTTTATCCAATTGGCAACGGTGATCCAAAAGGATTGAGCATTAAACTGAGCCCTCTTAAAAAAAGTGACATCGAACTGTGCTTTCCAGCCCTGCTTCTACAGATAAGTCTTCTGTCAGCAATTTCTTTTTAAGTAAAGCAATCTCTTTCTCTCTCTGTCTTTTGGTGAGTAAACTAGAGAATGACTACCTTTGCAGAGAGGCTGTTGAATTCCCTAAAACATGAAAGGGATCTCTTAATTTCTTGCTGGCATGCAGATTTGACCTTTAATTAACAATTACTTTCTCATGAGGTTAGGTTACAATATTTTCTTAGATAGATGGACAGTAAGCAAATCCTAAGTTATAAATAGATATGTAGACCTTACATATCTTAATTAGTACTTCAAGGTTTCCTAATTTTGTCAACTCTTATTAAAATGATTCTGCTCTACACTAGTTTCTTAATTGTATATCTTCTCTGATTATTCATGCTGCTTTGCCTATAGCGGTTGGACATCTCACGAAGATTGTTGTTTTCCTTAACTAAAAGTCTACTATTTCCTCTGGAAGATTGGTCCTAATCTATTCCGTATCACTGACGCTTGTTTGCATTATAGCTAATACGTTGTTTCTGAAGACTGTCTAAATACCTGTTAAAGTCTCTCTTGCATTTGGTACAGGCAGAGAACAAGATAATATGCTGTTTGCACAAACATAATGAGATCCCCATGAATCTGTAGTCAAGTTTTTTGCAAATTTTGTGTAAAAAAGTTTTTTAAGGAAGGAATAATTCTGTGGTGACTTTAAAATTCCTCAAACTTATCTATTAATATATTTTTTTTGTGCCAATGTGATGGACAATGTGGGAGAGTTTGCCTGAAAATCTGTCAGGTCACTTTTGAAGGAGTCTGTATTGCAGCCTAGCCAAGGCTTAAATTACTGAGTGTGAACTTGCACAAGTTTGTATGGTATTATAATATGAACATATACATACAACCTTCCAATTTCATGGGAAGGAGTCCCTAACTTGCTTAACCTCTCATAATTTAATGTATAGCCAGTCAGTGACTGTAGACAGAGAAGGTATAGAAACTTTGATTAGTTTAATAGCTGATCACATATAAAGATGTACCTAATATTCAGATTGTCAGCATATGTGTTGTGGGGAGTCTTGACTGACAAGTTGATGAAGCCTTCACAGGGAAGGCTGCATAAAGGACTTCTGTCAACATCCCTCACACAGTGAATGCTCTGCTGTCCAAGAGCTTTATGACTGAGCTGTATGCTTTTCCAAGGATCCCAATACATTGTTTCAGTTGTTAACATAATAATACTGCAAGGTAGTGGAACATGGAGTAAAAAGTCTTCTCTGAATTTACTGAATTTTTGCTTCCCAACAGCTAGCTGTGATGCATTTTCTAATGAGCCTGAATTAATGAGTTGATAATGAGTCAACAGTATAGATGTTAGGGAAGTTGATTAAATCTTTTTGATCAGATTTTCATAAAGCTAAGGGTGACTTCGTAAGCAGCTTGACTTGGTGGTGGGTGTACTTTCTGTGTGGCTAGGATCCTCTAGTTGCTATGTTGTTTTATTGGCATTGCTCTTATTAATAAATGACATATTGCTATTTCTGGGCTTAGAAAATATTGTTTAGCACTTAGTAAGTGGAATAAACCCTTTTGAGGTCTTGGGGTAGAACTTTAATTCAGAACTGTTATGAGGCTTTGTGCTTGTACAATGATTTCTGCCAGGTCAGAACTATGCAAGAGAGATTATAGGAAGATGACATTTCTATTGTTTATAGAGGGATGAAAACTGCTTTAAACAAATATCACTGCAGCCTCTGTGCATGTATCTATTGCCTATGCAGACATATTAGGTGCATGGGGCAAGGATTTCATTTCACTGCATCAGAAGCAATGATTTCCTACCTTGTCATTGCAATTCTTCACATGTTTTCAGCTTTCTCTGTTTTCAATATCCTAGTAAATTCATCTCTCCAACGTATTGCCACAGGCTACAAAAGATAACAACAAACTTCAGTTGAGATTCACACATAATGAAAATATAAAAGGTAGTGTTAATAGTCACAGCCATTCAAATGGCCCTTTTACCCATGGGCTTTGCATGTTTTGAAACAAGCTGAGACAATGACATAATATTGCTTTTTTTTTTTTTTTTTTTTTTTTACTTCCTTTGCGGCCTATCTTGTTTGTAGTCACTAAGGAATTTTTCAGCAAGAAAGAAAAATATTAAAAAATCCAGAAAAAAGTACAACTTCAGTGGCACTTCTGAGTATTTCCAATACCTACTATGCCTTTCCAGTATAGGGAGTTGATTCCTAGATTTCTGATTAGGGTTTAAGCACCAGGCAAAATGACTTTCTGTAACAGTACACAAGGTACCATTATGTGTGGTATGAGTTAAGAGCATACAAATGAATGTATTTCTATATGATCACACATTACCTATTAAAGAAATTAATTCAGTTTCTTTGTGCCTATTCTGTATTTTTCTTTTGCAGCGTCTTGAAATTTTGTCCTTGGTGTTGTATAAGTTAAGGATTATTATATAGATGTATAAAATAGACTTTCTTAAAGTAACTTGTCATGAATACGTATATGTTTACATGATTATACATAGTGCTTTTAACTAATTAATTTGCTTGCGTACTGCATGATGCCAAAGCTCTTCTAATGATGGGGTAGTCATATATTACCAAACAGCATGTACTGGGTTGCTGCAGCTAGTCTGCTTCCCAAACAGAGGTTGAGTAGGTCTATATTATAGTAGTAACATCAGTGACACATGCTCTCAGAAATGCTGAGTTATGTTTAACCAGTCAGGCAACAGTAAGGGTATCATATTAAACAGGTCACTGTTAAATTGTGTTCTGATAATAAATATAGTTTCAAAAGAAAACTACAAAGCAGGGGAAGTGCTGCTTAAGTCTGGCTCCCATCTTTGGATGAAGTAATATAATGGTGACAAGAACATTTTGGCTTGTGTATGGTAAGCCACTGGAATGCATGTGCTGCAGTAATCAGGTTATTTTAGGACTCTTTTTGTTCAACAGAAGAAAGATGGGGGACCTTGTTTTCATCCTTGAGTTACCCCAGAATACTTGAGGTCAATGTATGTTGAGTTCTTGCTGAGGAAATGATTTTTGCATTATAAGAACAGGAAATATGGATAAGTCACCCAGAAAGTAATTATAGTTAATGGAGAGTAGTAGTGAGGTTTATTTAGTGAGTTAATAACAACAGTTTGTTTGCAAGAATAAAGCTCTTTTAGTTTCAATCAAGTAGGGTTAGGCTGCTACTGAGAACTTCTGAAAGTGTTACCTGGAAGTAGTATTCTACCTTGCATATGCAAGTATTTAAGAGAGTATCTATGCATTGATAGTCTCAACATCTGTTAACAATCAGAATAGCACTCTTGTACACAATGTAGTTTGCCTTCTATTTTCAGTGTTTTATAAGGGGGAACTATCCTCTAAGACAAAAATGAGTTAAATACATAATTATTTCACTTATTTTGCTAATGTCCACAATTAAGCCACCCTAACTCACTCTCTCACAATTTTATTTTTATTTTTACAATGTATTTTTATTACTAATACATTATAATCATAATTGAACATAATACCATGTTCAGGGGACTTGGGTATATGGGTGTTAGCAGACAGAAAGTAGTTACCCTTTTACCCTTATTCTGTTCAGTTCAATAAAATGGAATAAGAGTTGTAGTAGGATAACAGGATTATTGTAGAGTCATCATTTCCTGCAGCATTTATCCTTTAAATTTGACCTTTGGACGAGTTCATTATGCCAAAATTGATAGATCATGCTCACAGGAAAAAGTCATCTGGAATACCTGAGAGCTATTGAGCTAACTAAATAAACAGCTCCAGAGATAGTGCATGTACATATTTTAAAAATATTTGTGTATCTATCTATATGTATCTATACACATGAAACAGGATGTGCCTCATAACTTTCTCATAAGGACGATTTGTGAATATAAATTCAGATTTAATTATGATGGATACTAGCAGAGTTTAGAAATAAATAAATGTAGAAGTATGCCAACCCAACATGAAGACGTGTCTACATACTTGTAGAAAAAAAATATTTTTTCCTTTTTTTCTGTTCCTGATCAAAATAATAGATGGGGCAAAAAACAATAGGAATCAAGGAGAATTGATGTGACAGCTTCAGTGGAATGGAAAGACTGTGAAAAAGCAATGCACTCAGTCTGATCAATTCCATCAAGGTATCTGCTTTCAGGTTCTCAATGAGCACCAAGCCAGAATTCAACTTCAGAATTCACTTCTGAAGAAATACAGAATATTCACAATGCTAGTGCCTTCAAGCAATTGTAACATATCCCTCTTTATAACCCAATGGCTTGCATTAGCTGCTGCATCAAACTTGGCTATAAAGTTCAAATCACCCTTGCTATGCATTACCCGAACACATTTCAACTCTTTGCAGGAAGCATGAAGGTCATACATAGGTTTCCATCACTTGCATTCTAGCTTCTGTAAACAAGCATATCACTGTCTAATTCATTGTATCAAAGTTACCATCTGTTCACTTTAACGATTAAATGATTTAATCATTTGGTTCTTATTTGAAAGTTAATCTTGCTGGGGATACTAACTTTTAGAGAGTTCAATCTCCTCTTCAGCTTGCTGGTTTTCTACGTAGAACCTTAATAACTTTTTTTTTTTTTTTTAAATAAATCTAGTTTCTTACTATACATCTCTAAGTTTTGAGGTTGAAATAACAATGCCAAGCTGTAGCATAATCAATCAATTAACAGTAAAGAATTGAGAGAAGGTTTTAAATCATACAAAAACCTTCAAGCTTTAAAAGAGTTTGCAAGTAATGCTTTTTTTCCATGCCACATGTCCTTCCTAGTCCATGGACAAACTGTGCTGTTTCTGTGAAAAGACAGTGATGGAAGTACTCCAAGTGTGCTGAAGTGTTGATGGGTGCCTTGGAATAAATGCAGTGAATAACTGTTTGTATATCTGAGTGCTTTGGAAATAGTCTGGTTGTTGGCTTTTTTTTTTTTTTTTTGCTAATGTCATAATCAAAAAGAATATAGCCAATAATGTCATGTAGTAGTGTGCTGATTAGGACTCTTTAAACGAAGAGAAAAGAGACAGAACACACTGAACGTTCATCTGCAGACAGAGATATTCAACAGATAAACATGTATGATTCATTTTCTACATTTTTACTGCAATATTTGCTGGCAATCTATGAAATTAATTAATGTTCATTGTGAAAACTTTCACTCATTTGTAAATGACTATTTTCCTTAAATTCACATGTACTTATTTTGTAATGAATAGGTATAACTTTATGACATTTTGAAAGATGTAGGGAATACCGGAATTTAATTTTTAGAATGCAGTACTAATCTGCTTTTGTGTTTTATATTTTCTTATCACTGTATATAGGTTGTATAACAAATAAAGAATCCCATGATTATTTCTAGGGACCAGGTACTTCAGATTATTCTGTATGAGTAAAAACTCCTCTTCTAGAAATGGGTTTATGAAATCAAGGTCTTAAGAAGATTCATTTCTGCGTTAAAATGAGTGTCTTGCAGATTTTATCATTTTAAAATTAGCTGGGTCAAGACTGCTTCTTATTAACATCTTTGCAGACCTCAGTTAAAATTTAGATGAAATCTCTTCCAGCAAAATTTAAAGCTCTTTATGGTGGGGCTTCTACTAAGATTTTTCAGATCTTTTTCTTTCTTCTCTGTTCCATGGGAAAGTACATAATTAAAACTGATACAGATTAAATTTGAAGATGATTTTAAAACTGAGATGGATTAAGATTACAGAAAGATTAAGGGGGGAAAAATATTATTTGAGATAACAAGGTTGTATCTTTGGGCTATATCATACTTCATTATTTCATCCTTCTTTAGTTGACACTCAATTTTGATGGGAATGACACTGGGAAGATGGGAAGGACACTGACTGTGGAAAAGCATCCTTGATAGACTGTTAGATAATTTTGTATGCAGCTCCATTTTTTCCTGTTTCTTTTCTTATCTGAAAATCAGTATATTTATTTCATGTGAACTTAGCCTTTTTTTTTTTTTAAAGGAGTATGTTATAGTCATATTTAGTTAATCATATGTACATTATAATAGCAAAATCATTGTGACTTGAAGGTTTCTACATTGCACCAGAAGACCTTTGTACTCCTTCCTCATATATTACAACATTCTGAAGAACTGCAATCAAGAATAATGTTTATAGATGTCTAGCTACACTCTTTCATACCTGCTACTGGAATCTTCAGTTTCTTGTCAAGTATGTTTCATTTACTGAACGTAAATGAGAAAGCCTATGGAACAGTGATATTAACTGATCATTCATAAAAACTGTTAGAGCTATCAAGATAAACACCACCTGAGAATTTTTTATGAAGTATGAATGTATTTGAAAAGTCTCTTAATACCTTGATAAATGTTCAGACTGATTATTTTTCTGTAGTCAGTAGGTAAACGACTTTTTGATTTTTAGCGTATTAACTGTAATGGCAAGGCCAGTTAATTGTGTAGTGGAATGTGTTAGCATGACTAAAATCAGCAGATTCAGAATATGATTACTTCAGGTGTACTTCTCTAGAATAGAAAAAAGTATGACAACAGAGAACATAGAGAATTGGCTGGATTTAATCAACTGTTGTGCAGTGAAAGAGAGCTAGGGACCTTCTGTTTTAATGGTGAAATAGGGAGTCACAGAATCACCAAGGTTGGAAAAGATCTACAAGATCATCCAGTCCAACCATCCACATACCACCAATAGTACTCACTAAACAATGTCCCTCAACACAGAATCCAACCGTTCCTTGAACACCTCCAGGGTCAGTGAATCCACCACTTCCCTGGGCAGCCCATTCCAGTGCCTGACCACTCTTTCAGAAAAGTAGTATTTCCAAACGTCCAGCCTAAATCTCCCCTGGCACAGCTTGAAGCCATTCCCTCTAGTTCTATTGCTAGGTACACGAGTTACCCTTCAGGTAGTTATAGAGAGCAATAAGGTCTCCTCTGACCCTCCTCTTCTGCAGACTGAACAATCCCAGCTCCTTCAGCCACTCCTCATAAGGCCTATGCTGCAGACCCTGCACCAGCTTTGATGCCCTTCTTTGAACCCACTCCAGGGCCTCAATGTCTTTCTTGCAGCGAGGAGTCCGAAACTGGACACAGTACTCGAGGTGTGGCCTCACCAGTGCTGAGTACAGGGGGACAATCATTTCTCTGTTCCTGCTGGCAACACCATTCCTGATGCAAGCCAGGATGCCATTGGCCTTCTCGGCCACCCGGGCACACTGCTGGCTCACATTCAGCTGAGCATCAATCAATACCCCCAGGTCCATTTCCTCTACACAGTCTTCCAGCCACTCTGCCCTAAGCCTGTAGCATTGCCTGGGGTTGTTGTGACCAAAGTGCAGGACCCGGCATTTGGCCTTGTTGAACTTCATCCCATTGGCTTCAGCCCAGCTATCCAGCCTGTCCAGATCCCTCTGCAGGGCCTCGCTACTCCCAGGCAGATCGACACTTCCAGCCAACTTGGTGTCATCTGCAAACTTACTGAAGGTGCACTCAATGCCCTCATGCAGATCATCAAGAAAGATATTGAAGAGGACAGGTCCCAGCACCGACCCCTGGGGAACACCATTCGTGACAGGTTGCCAGCTGGATTTAGCTCCATTCACTACACTCTCTGGGCCCGGCCTTCCAGCCAGTTCCTTATCCAGCTAAGAGTGTACCTGTCCAAGCCACGGGCTGCCAGCTTCTGCAGGGGAATGCTGTGGGAAACAGCATCAAAGGCTTTGCTGAA
The DNA here is from genome assembly GCA_037305975.1 of Chrysolophus pictus. Taxonomy (NCBI): domain Eukaryota; kingdom Metazoa; phylum Chordata; class Aves; order Galliformes; family Phasianidae; genus Chrysolophus; species Chrysolophus pictus. The sequence continues at coordinate 163,788,966 of CM074576.1, forward strand.
ATCTAGGTAGACTACATCAACAGCCTTTGCCTCGTCTACCAGACGGCTCACTGGATCATAGAAGGAGATCAGGCTAGTTAAGCAGGATCTGCTCTTCGTGAACTCATGCTGGCTAGGCCTGATCCCCCGGTTCTCCCGCACATGCTGCCTGATCTCATTCAAGACAATCCGATCCCTAATCTTCCATGGCACCGAGGTCAGGCTAACAGGCCTGTAGTTCCCTGGATCCTCCTTACAACCCTTCTTATAGATGGGAGTCACTTTGGCAAGGCTCCAGTCTTCTGGGACCTCACCAGTCAACAAGGAGCACTGATAGATAATGGAAAGCGGCTCGGCTATCACCTCCACCAGTTTCCTCAGTCTCTCGGTTGAATCCAGCCCCATGGACTTATGACAGTCCAGTTGGAATAGTAGGTCTCTGACTGTGACCTACTGAGTCGTAGGGGGTTTAGTCTGCTCCCCAGCCGGGACTACCAGGTCAGAGAGTGGAGTGCCCTGAGAATAATTTGTAAAAGGGTGTCTTGTTCCTTTTAACCCCAGCAGCCATGTTGAGTTCAAGCTTGGCTTTTGCCTTTCTGATTTTCTCTCTACACATCTTAACCACTTCTCTGTACTCTTTCTGAGTCGCCCATCCCTTCTTCCACAGGAGGTAGATTTTCTTTTTCTCCCAAAGCCTCAAGAATAGCCCCCTGATCATCCACGCCGGTCTTCTTCCCCACCAGCTCACTTTGTGGCTCAGGGGGACAGCCAGCTCCTGTGCCTTTAAGACTTCGTTCTTGAAGATCAACCAGCCATCTTGGCCCCCTTTATTCTCGAAGACTGAAACCTAGGGGATTCCACCTATTAGCCTTCTGAATAATTCAAAGTCCGGAAGTCCAAGGTTTTACTTTTCCCCCTCCTGGCTCCACCAAGGATCAAGAACTCTACCATTTCATGGTCACTTTGTCCAAGACAGCCCCCGACCTCCACATCTCCCACCAAACCTTCTCTGTTTGTGAACAGCAAAGTGGGACAGCTCCTCTCGTCGGCTCTCTCACCAGCTGTGTCAGAAAGTTATCCTCCATACAGTCCAGAAACCTCCTAGACTGCTTCTTCTGTGCTGTGTTGTATTCCCAGCATGTGTTGGGGAAGTTGAAGTCCCCCATGAGGAGAAGGGTGGACGATCGTGCAGCTTCCACCAGCTGCTGGTAGAACTCCTCATCTGTCTCTTCATCCTGGTTCGACGGTCTGTAGCAGACGCCCATCAGGAAGTCTGCCTTGTCAGCCCTTCCCCTGATCTTTACCCATAGGGATTCGACCTTATCATTCTCAGCCTCAAGCTCAATAACATCAAAGCACTCTCCAATATGCCACCCCTCCTTCCTTGCCTATCCTTCCCAAAGAGTTTGTAGCCAGCCACTGCAGCACTCAGTCATGGGAGCAGACCCACCATGTTTCCATAACGGCAACTAGGTCATAGTTAGCTTGTCACACAATGGCTTCCAACTCTTCTTGTTTGTTGCCCATGCTGCCTGCTTTCATTGACATTGTGTCATTGTGCTTTCATTGAAGCCAATATCCAAGTTCATATTGACTTGGAAGATTTCGGCTGTTTTGGAGACTACTCATCTACCAAAGTAAAACTGCAGAATTATTATTATCTCTGAGTGTCTTTATTATCTCTGAGTGTCTTTCCTTTCAGATGACAACAATAGAAGGCATATAATTTGAATCATAGAATAACTTGTGTTGAAAAGGACCACAACGATAATTTAGTTTCAATCCACTTCTATGTGCAGGGTCACCAACCACTAGACTAGACTGCCCAGAGCCACATCCAGCCCGGCCTTGAATACCTCCAGGAATGGGGCATTTTCTATGAATTTCATAAGGTACACATTGGAAAAAAGCTACAAGTGTAATCTGACAAGCTTTAAAAGGTTCATCACATACTCCTATGTGATGACATTGTTCCCTATGTTGACATCTCTTCCTGTTTCAATATCTGAATAAGTGAGAGCAGCTACAGTTTACATACACAACTCATGCACCATAATCATGTATTAAAGTCTACTTTCTTTAATCCAGGGACTAGTAGCTTCAAAGTTTTCTGTGACTTCTTTAATTATTTGGAATCTTATCATTATTATTTTACCTTAAGAAATATAGTACTTCTTTGGGAATGTGAGGAATAAACCATTAGAAAGCAATTAATGCTCATTTATTTTCTACAGGGAAGATCTAGCAAAAGATGTTCTCGTCTGGTTCAGAATATTGGATTGCTATACATAACTATCAAAAAAGAAGGGAGTAGATGTTTTCCAGCTACATGTATGTTAATATAAAGTAGTGAATAGTTTTATAGGAAGGATGGGTGAGAGGATGGGATTCTCCCGGGGACAATCCAAAGCTTCCAGAAAGTGAGAAGCTTCTGGGCAGACTGGGTCACCTTCCATCAACAGGATTAAGGGATGAGAAAATCTGCACGTAAACTGAATATTTAAGCCTATTGTACCTGAGCCTGATGACTATGAACCTGTAACAGCCTTGACGTGCCAAACTTTCCTGTTTCCCCACTGTACTCTGGCACTAAGTACTCATCAATATCTGTGTAGTGATTACTATCAGAGGAATATTTCAAAAATGTCTCTTATTCTTTGTCTTAAAGGACTAAGTAGGTCAGTTGTTCTCCCAACTCTACTTCCTTCCCCTTCCACCATCAATTTGTGTGTGATACGTTTCTTATGACCAAGTGTTTTGCTTGATATGCAGTTTATGAAGGATTTCATAAACAGCAGTTTTCCTTGTGAAGCTACAGCAAAGGCTTAGCATACCCAGTCCTATTTAATTCCTTACAGACAGTGTGGCTATTTTGACATCGTCAGTATCTTTTTTCAGCCAAGATTTCCAACAAGTAAAAAATAGGCTATCTGAAGCTGCTAACAGTTTCAGAAGTAGTCTTAACAGAGTACTACCTTGAACAAGCGATGTTTCTTCACAGCTTCTCTTTTTCTTACACCAAAACCATTTTCCAGATGAGATGGCTGCTCCACATTCATTGCAATTTTCACTTAATTTGGTCACAGTCATGGGAATTAGTGTAGCCCTAGGAGGACTTATTCAGTACCATTTATTAGGATGATTTGCTGTGATATAAACTGCAGATCTTCCAGTTTTGTAAGATGAGGACTGTAAGCTTTCTTGGAGCTAGGAACATTCTTAGGAATACTAATAAGAGAATCCCCTTTTTTGATGATTATCTTGTCCAAAATTTTTATAAAGATCTTTCTAATCTCTATAAGGTGCAGATGTGTGTGGTTTCTTTCACTTCTGTGCTTGATTTTTTCCTGACGTGGTGTATATTTGTGCAGCAGACAATATTCAGACCTTTCCAAGATCTTTTTACTATTAAAAGCATATGCACTAACTTTCCATAGACAGGTGCATTTCTGCTTATGACTGTTACTAGATACGCTAGCATTTTTTACTTTTTAGGTCAATGACTGAAAAATATGTTTAGAAAGAAAAAAAAAAAAGATAATTTTTTCCTGCATTTTTTTCTTTTTCTTTTTTTTCTTTTCCTTCCAAATTGGATATCTTTTTTTGCTTTTACTAGGAATCCACAGGGGAATTTTTTGGTTTGATGATTTACAGAGGAAGCTCTAATTCTTGTGGAAGAGGTCAAAATTAGGTATTTTATCTTAGAACAAACAAGCGAGAAGACTGATACTCAGCATCTGGGGTGAGCAAGAAAACAATTTGTCTAAATCTCTGTCCAATATGATATTTTTAATGAGTAAATTTTTATATTGAAATATCACATATCACAAACATTTCTCACTTAAAGATTTTGCTATTGGAGAAGTGGTGGTCTTCATACATTTCCACAGTTATTCATTTGGTTATATTCCTGGAAATCTACACTGCCACTTTAGTCTATTCAGTAATTCCCATTCATTCCACCAAGGACTGCTGAGAACATTCACATAGCCTCTTTCAAAGTTTAAATATTCATAATGAAAAAGGAAAACTTTCCACAGTACCAATACCCATGATGTGTTCCTAATGCATGTCAGTACATTGGAGAGCAGCCCTCAAGAGTCTCTTTTGTTGATGCTTGGACGAGGTCTGCAAAAGGATGAAGAGTTGCCAAGCAATTTTATGGTTAATTGAGAATGAGATGCTCTTGAATTTGGATTTGGAGTCTAATTTTAGAAGCCTTCAGTCACTCCCTGCATGTATTTTTCTCTCTCCACTTGACAAAGAAGGATTCTGAGCAGATGACTCTTGCCAGACAGTACTGGTCATGAAGGTATTCTTTAGAACCTCATAAATAAGACATTTATTTAATTCATTTTTAGCAATATATTTTCCCTTCTATCTGTAATCTATCACATGACCATAATGCATTTCTGTTAGAATAGCTGTGATTCTATTTTGTTTTAAATCATAGCATTCTAGGTATTATTACAATTTAAAGTGAAAAAAATAAAAATCTTATTTCACTTGTCCTCTGGAGTTTGCATATTATTAATACTTACAGTAAAAAATGTCTAGACAATTTAATCAATGTTTTCATTTCTGAACTACAATGTAGAGCTGCAAACTTTGACGTTGATTTTTTTTTTTTTTTTTTTTTTTTTGCCATCCCAGTATTATATGAGGCAGTGTAGGGTGAAAGAGGTACAATTGATTGGTTGTTTTCTTTTAAATATATAATACTCCTCTATGAGTTAAATTTTCAGATGGAACTTGTACCTAGAGAAAAGTTTCTTGTTGCATTTTTAAGCAAGAAGTTTCAGATGGTAGAAAAAATCAGAAGAAGCAGACTTGCAAGAGTGCAGAACAAATTAGAACTGGGAATAAATAATTTAGTCTATGCAGAATTTTTTTTTTTTTTTTAAGTATTCCCTGATTTTGAAAAACACCTAAGTGTCTGCTTCAGAATGCCAAAATTGGACTAACTTACAGTACATTTGAAAAATCTTGCTTTTGTGATACGGAGTGTTTTTTAAGAAGCAACTTTATATTAGTTTTTGTTTTAGTTTGTTTGTTTTTTACTTAATTCTGACGTGTTGCTAGAGTGTTTCTGCCAAAGTAGTTAAATTTAAAGGTGAGTTCTTACAAAGTTGACTATATCTGTTATGTTTCTTCTATTACTATTAACATTTCCTGAATTTTGTAAAATAATTTCAGAAAACAGGAAAAATTTATACATTGCAGATGAAGTATGAATATTGGCAAAATGTCTATATGTGAGGAAGAAATAACAGTAAAATCATAAATATCAATAGTTTTATATTATGTCAGAGGAGACAATAATGAGGGCTTAAATGATAGCATAATTTTGTGCATAAGCTGATGTAGTTTGTCTGGAGTAGAATAAACAGAGGAAAATACCTGTCAGGAAGAAACATACATTGCCTCCTGCAGTTTTCATGGTTTCATATGCTGCTAATAGTTGTTATCTATCATATGTCACCTACTGCTGATTGGTCCAATAATTCTTATCTCCTATCTACATGAAAACAGAAAATTGCTCATCTAATAATTTAAAGACTGCGTTATAAGAATGACATGCCTGAAATATACATATTACTTGCTAAGTAAACAATTAAATGACTTTTCAATAAAGTAATTTGATATTTACATTAATTTCCTAAATTGGCAAAAGAATAAAATTAAAACAAAACATTTTACAATTGTTGAACAGTTTCAGTTTTACTTTAATGGGACAAAAACCAGATATGAAAAACTGAAACAGAACAACCACACACATAATCCACTGATAAACACTTGTGGATGTCTAGGAGGCTTGAATTAGGTCTGCTCCACTAATGATTAAGACTGTTCTTCTCCTAGTCTCAAGAAATATATTTTGGATCCAGAAATATATAGATTTAGTTTAGTGGTAGATTTTATAGATTTTATTTTAGGACTTATTTTCCTTTTCCAAAACTGTATCTTTCATCTGGAAGGAATATAAAGTCTCTGCTAATGGATTCCTTATGTATTATTTACCTTGTGGTTACTGACATAAAGCAAGTAGCACTTGTTACTCTTTCCAACTTAGAAAAAAAAAGACCTCAGTTAATATGGTATCTTTTTAAGCATGGAGAATGTAAATACTTTTTTCATCTGAACTGAATGTGAGACACTAATGCTCAATCTTTTTCACATCTGTTGTGTTGTGATTAAAGGGAAAGTTTTTGTGTGTTGATATATACACAAATGTGAGTATATGTTTGTCATGCAGAAAATGGGCAGTTAATTATCTGGAGAATACAAGTTCAAAGAATAGTATGATCATTTTGAGATTTGAGATGAAATCTTGATGTCATTCTACCCAAGACAACCTTCAACAATTATCTTCATTATAAGAACTTCCAGTGTCCTGTCAGAAGAGTATTAATTTTCTGAAAAAGAAGGTAATCCATTAACAGAGTACTCAGATATGTCTATTATGGGAAATATAAGAGGCAGAAGGAGTGCGGTATGCCTTTATACGTGCAGCATTTCAGTGCCTAATGCATAAAAATTAGGGGAGTCTGAATTCACCAACAGTTTACTCTCATTTTTTGTGCCCCTGCAAGAGATCCACCATATAGTAGTTCTGAGGTATAGAATGTGGAAGTTACATGAACAGTATACCTTCAAAGCATCAGCAGTTGGGTACCAAGAAAGTATATTTCCAATTGTTAATGCATTTTAACAATGTGCCTGTAAAGCTACATTGTTGAAGCAGCTATGCTGTTAATGTCTTAACGGTATTTCATACTGAAAAGGGAGGCTGATACAAATGGGACTGTCTGTGTGTAAATATAATGGCACTGAGAAAACTGTATGTGATTGTCACATTATGCAGAGGCTCAAAGTTATCAGTAATGAATGAAGCATACTGCTGTGCTGGACTTCTTCCTTGTGGCTATTTTAGCAGATTAAACAATATCTAATAGAGTGCGGTCATCTGTGCTGATGAATTGTGAGAATGATTGCTAGATGGCTTTTGGCTCCAGGTGTCAGACTCTCCCAGATGGTTTCAGAGCATGCTGTGGGACTTCTGACATTCCAGGAACCACTCTCAATTGACAATTTGCACACAATCGTTCTCTGTTGAATACCAAGAATTTACCAACATTGACACTGACTGTTTCTAGTAATATTTAATTATTTGGTTTACATACAGACATTGGCTTTTGATACCAGAAGACATACATTATTATTCAACAGGCTTGATCTTATCTAGAAAATAAAGGGAGAACAAGATGGATTTCATTCTGATTTGTAAACTACTTCAGAGAATTACAATTCTGTACTCCAATTCTTTTTTACAGTATATTCCTGCAAATTTGCCACCTGCTATTAGTTGACAGTTCATGATACATCTGTACTATATTGTATTTAATGCAATATAAGAAGATAGATCTGTTTTTCAGTGTAAATTCACAGGAATGTCTGAAATTATAAAATGACTCTGGAATGGAAGTCAAATGCCATCAGCGATGCTAAAATGTCACACATTCTGAGCAACTGTATATAGCCAACAGTGAGGAGACAAAAAAGAGATCATTGCTAATTCCATCATGGTCATTTTCAATATTTTTAGATGAATAATAAAATGCCATTCACATATACTTTAACAAGCTCAAGCTGTAATACTTGTCTATCTTGTTTTTATCTATGTTTTTAACAATACAGAGGCTATATATGCAGATTTTTGTGTTACTTGACTTGTCCCAATGGATGCTTGCCTAATTTCTGTTAGTGGGAAAAATAAAAAGGGTATATAGATTTTTCTAGATTGTTTAGGAAAGAAAAGGTGCTTTCTGTTATTCACTCACCAACACAGCAATAGATAGCTGCTTGCTTAAGTTCAGTGACAATCTATTCAGAGACTTTCACACCTTTTTTATTAACATAACATTGATTATTTTTAGCCACTGAAAGTTACATGGCTAAATAAAAGTCTTCTGATTAAGCAAGAGTTAATGCTTGACTGAAGTAGAAGTGAATGTAATAACATTTTTCTGAATCTTCTCATGTTATTGTAGAACTGTAATTTTTAGTGAAGCTTCTGGAGCTGCAGAAAATGCATCATTCAATTCATTCTTTTCTCTATTCAGATTCATAAAAAAAAGTATATATGAATTAATAACAGTTCACTGGAAAGTACTTTTCATATGATTTTACAATTACATCCTGTCAAATTATAGCGAGAAATAGAATCTGCTAGTTCCCAGTTCCTTTGAGTTTCTGGTCTCATTTGCATGGTTTAACAATGATACAGTAATAGTAGGGGTAAAATAATGTTTTGATATTTTTTATGTTCAAATCCTAGTAATTTCTGGAATGTAAGAAAATATTTAAGTTTTGAGTGGCCAGTTCAGCATTGTATTTGTAAGATTTTTTTAACTTGCCATTTTCCAAGTAACACTTAAGAACACCAGAACTGAAATAAATTAGGTTAAAGGATTTGTATATATGTATACACACACACTCATATATATATATATATACACACACATATATATACATATATATACATATAAAAGTTTATAACATACATATACATATATATATATATATAACAGTTTTGTCTGTTTTGTTCTTTTGACAGCCCTCTATTTTTAATCAATTTCATTCTGCTCAGTGGGCAGAAGCAGCAAAAACCCTGAGAAAAAAAACCAAAAACACTGCAAGTATGCATTTGTGTTGCTGACTTCAGTGAGGCTAAATTTGTTTTTGATATATGAACACCTAATCTAATATTTTAGTAGCAGAAGAAATATTATCATTCATCACAGAAACTGGCACAGTTCCTGATGGTTTCAGCAGGACTCCTGCATTCTTCACACCTAACAAAACGCCATCTCAATATGCATGAGAGTTAGCATCATTAGGCAATCTTTAGTGCTCTGCCTTTAGCAAATTCCAGTTACTCTTGCCACATTTGAATACTTTCTAAGAATGGACACATTTTTAAGTATTTTAAAATATCTGAGCTATGTGTCTTTTTCTTTTTATGGAAATGGCCCTTTTTCTTTGACAGGTGCAAGTGCATCATAATAGTAAGATGAAGATAAATTGATTTGTCTTTGGCTTCATTTTTCTTAGCTGCCTCAATAATTGGATCTCCATAATGTACTAGGGTATCTACTTTGCTACATCTACTCCACATATACCATGATCAGCTGAACTCAGCAGAACTTTTTTCTTCATTTTGGTTCAGAGGCAGAAAACATATTTTATTTATTTCTAATGAATCCACATCAAAAAGTCACAAGATCAGAATCTTCCCTATGAGATTTACCAATTACAGAGATGCAAACAGTAATATGTTGTTATCAGCTGCTTGTCACCTTTAATGGAACATGTATGCTTTTTATAAGGTCAAAATGAAGAAATTAGTTAATTATCAGCCACAGAAATCTAGCACAACTTTTATGGGATGACTTCTCATATGATTTGACAATTCTAAAGATTCATAAAACACATTTCTATAAACTTTGTTTTTAAGAAACAGATCTAAAAATTGAGATGTGAGAAATGAAAGGAAAAATGATAATGAGACAATGTTGATGTTCATTGTATTGAATCTGAGCCTTAGAGCTAAACAGGATGCACTTACATGGTTTCTGATGATTTCTTTTACTAATAATGAGAAAAATATATTCCAAGCTTGAACTGCAGTTTTCCAGGTCTTCCGTTTCCTCATTTCTTGTAATATACGTCCTTTCCCTTCTCTGGGAGTGATTTCTGGCCATTGTGTCAATTTCTTAATGGATGCATATTTTTACATTTCTTCAAGCTCTTTACTAATGTTAAATGTTGATCTTTTTTTTTTTCCCCTTCCCCTTAAGTGTATTTATACAATTTTTCTTTCCACGATTGATCCAATTATAAAAAGTTTATATATTTATTCCCAGAAATAAAATGTATGCTTTAGCTGTTCACTTCTCAAGTGACTACAATAGTTGCTATTTTATCCTGATTTCCACCAGTTATTTTTATTGCATGTGAATGCTGATGTTTCAGCCTATCAATTTGTTGCTCATTACATGCTGTACCATGATGAATTAATGTATCTTTTGGTTACTCAATTTTGTTCCTCTGATATCTTCCATTACAACTGCATTCAAACATAGGAATTTGAGACAAGGTTCAGGAAGAAGATAGTAAAAAAAGTCATTTATCTAATTCTAAAAGAGTGTTATAGAGGACTGTGGCTTTTTGCTAGTTACTTATATTCTAACCTGGTAGCCACATTTACTTTGTTGTATTTTACCTGCATCCTCCTGGATGCCAGAAAAATGTTCAAATTTGATGTAACTAGGAAGGGTACAACATCTAACTTTAAATCTTATGTCAATTGTGTTTGTTCATCTATAGCTTTAAGTGTGCAAGGAATAAAATGTTGTAAACACTGGGAACTTAATATTTTATCAGGACAACATACATCTATATCACAACAAGGTGGGGCTTATGAATTACTTGGTATATAGAACATGTTATCTCCTTCGTGTTTAAAAAACAGTGATTGTGGCCTATTTCCTGAACGTATCTGCCCACAATGGGCCATCTGCACTTGCAAATGTGTTTCAGTAGGCCAGTTATAATTTAATAATTTAACATTTTGTTAAATTATGGGCAATTATCATTAGGGCATAATTGTGTCCTCTGAATCCAATGCATCTCATTGTGGTACGGCTGAGTTTGATCAGTACTTTGAAGGTCAGTTTCTACTAAGGCAAATGCAATGTAAATTGAATGTTTCCTTAGTTTCTGTCTTATGTAATGTATACTGAACGACATAAGAGCATTAAGTGCAACATAAGCGGACACAAAGGAATTCCAGAATGGGAGGTGGATTTCTTTTTTATTTTCAAATCTAAATAGATAAATTATGATAAATAAAAATTTTATATATATATACATATGTGGAAATGCTTTCTTAATTGTGTTTTTGTCATGCACACGACCCAACTACTGTTGTGATATAATGATGCCTAGTAAATAATGGGAAAAGTATAATCAGAACAAATTTGCTGCTTGCATTCCTGTTCCTCCCTGTAATTTACATTTACATTACTCTGCTTTTCACTTTGCCACGTCCTTAGGTCCACTGTGATAATACAAAGCTGCCCTTACTTGGCTTACTACTAACTCTCTTGCATCTTGTGTTGTTACTTAATCAACCATAACCAGTATCATTGCCCTACAAGACATTTTTCTCACTCCCTTCTTCCTCTATCAGCTCAGCAGTTTATGGTTCTGTTAAAGTGGCTGGTCTGGGTCATAGACTCCCATTTTCAACACTAGCCAACACAACCAATCAATATAATTAATAATTAATGGAAGAATGGTTAGCCAACAGCTGAGGACTTAAAATGCTAACAACCGAACACGAATAAGGTTTTACTTTGGAGCTACACTTTGTCTTTTGATCTGGACAATTTTTCTGTTTTTAAAAGAAGTCTTGAACAAAACTGTGGTTTCAGTTGTTTTTTTTTTTTTAATCTTGGGCAGCGTGAGCCACAACTAAACCTTTCTCCTTCTCTGGAAAAGTGTGTCACAAATGAAATACGGCTGAATTATAAGGTTTTCTTTGTACTATTGTGCTACTCTGCACATTTACTAATCTATTTCTCTCCTCTTTTATTAATAAGTTACATCAGTAAAGCATTTAAAGCTTCTTTTACCCTGTCCTCATGACTGCCCTGCAGCACTAAGAAGCAAAATCTGGCAAGAAGGCCTGCAGCTTTCTCAGGCCGCCAGCGTCTGGTGCAAATCCTTTTTGAGAATCAGCCTGGTGAAGCATGAATAAGGAAGTGCACCATTCTGTCTGCTTACCTGGCAGTTCATACAACCTTTAAGGCTAGCTCTTCAGCCTTCCTTATCTCCTTTATAAATAGTACAAGGATTCCAAATGGGCTCAGGCTCTTAATAGAGGCTCTTACTTACCCCTGGAGAATTAGCTTCTTCCTTTGATAAGACCTTGCTGCCAGGTAACCACCAAAGTAACCCTCCTTTCTCAACAAGGCTTGCTGCCAGGTCATCACTTAAGCACACAGAGATCCCCTAGTGATAACTACAGTCATTTTCTTAACTTGGTCTCGCCCTTTTTCTTCTTCTAAATTGATACTTCTCAATCCCTGTTGAACAAGCCTGGCCAGCCTACAGACTGTCTTTTGTTCTCTGAGAGCACACATCTTTTCTGCTCACATTCACATCAGTAAAATATTTTGAGGGAGAGCTTGCATGGCATGAAATGCACAAAATAAAACCAGAATGTACAGCCAGGGCTTTGCAACTGAATGCATGAAAGGAGAGTGCTGCTGTCTGTTTCTTAGAGTTCACAGCACCTATTTTGTTTTTCTAAATTTGGACATTAAAAAAAGAAATACAACTTAAATGCAAACTCTCAAACCAGACAGTTTGAACGTCCTATTCAGGAGATTTGATTTCCCATCTCACTGTACACTGAGACTTCATTTTATTAGGATATATATTTTTTTCTCATTAGGGTATTTTTTAAAAATAAAATATTCTTTCCATGGTTTCTTTGTATACAGTATATCGATTTACCAGTAATGGAGGTATTTCATCAGGAATAATGGCACAGTTTACCCAAATTCACTCAGATTTGTATGCGTATGTGTGGAGAGAAAGCTGCTTAGCCTATCACTACTTTCCATAGTACTCAAACATTCATTATGGGATATCACTTTTTTATTAATAATTAAAAATCATAGTCAATATAATTTGTAATAGATACAATTAAACAATGCTGCATGTCATGAACCTGTGATGGATTCAGAGACACCATTATAAATTACTGAGTCCTTTTGTAACATTCAGTCTGCGGGTATTTAGACAAAAGTTTCCCAGTAGGTAGATATTCTCCAACTTTCCTAAAAAGACTCTAAGGAGACAAGGCATCCCTGTTGGAAAGTAATTTTTGCAATAAAAAACCATCAGCTTCTTGTAGAAAAAGAGGTGGAACAGTGAATTAATTATCAGCCCAATGTTTAATTTGATAAATGGGAATGCCAGAATGATTGAAGGTTGTGTGCTGAAGACAAAAGAATTGAAGTGACACGTGGAAACCAGATATTTGTATAGAAACGTGGAGCAGTTTCCTCATTTTCTGATCCCATTATTCCTCACTGAATTAATTCTATAAGAAAGTGAAGTGTGAGCTTCTAACAAGGTGAGTAAACACCAGCTGGTGGCTGGAACTGCCTGGGAAGGCAGACTAGACTCTCGTGCATTAAGTGGAGAGAAACTTTTTTAGAACTCCCTCACCTGCCCGGGGCCCAGGACCCCATCTGACTCCTTCAGGGCTACCAGCCCTGCTCCAGAGAGTCTAGAACAGACCTGGTGTGCAGCTCCTCACAGCTCTACTCTTCCCAGCCAGGGGCCCCATTGAGCAGGGCCGACTGACGTTGTAGCCTGACCTGGGCCCACCTCTCCAGCCCTGCCCAAACATCCTGAGGCTGTGTCTGATCCTGGTTCCCTTCACCAGGACTGATCCTGCCTCACTACTGCAAACTAAGCAGTGGTTTTCTCTTTGAGGTTTAGAACCCAAATAGCTTGTATTTTGTTCAGAATGTGAAAAAATAAATATATTAAAGTGAGCGCATGGTAATATGTATTATTCTGTTTAAAATGGGAAGTTCTTGTCTTGTATTCAGACTTGGAAATAGGGCGTTTGATTGCCCAGATTCACTGGGAGAACAGATTTCAACTTCTCTATTTAAACTGAAGAGGGGTAAAAATTTTGTGGAGATGGGGGAGGGGAGGATGGATTCTCCTGCAGTGTCATCTCTTCTGACAGAGAGGAAATATAAAAACCTAAAATGTATTTGTCTCCTTTACTGAGCACAGAGGGTCTGCACCAGCTGGTGTCCTGCAGAACCAGACTTTTAGCCCTCAGTTGTTTTCTGCTTGGGACCTTCATATCACTAACATCATAAACTCCAAGTCCAAGAATGCTTATGTGCATACCTCTCTGAGCAGCTAATATAAACTTTTGACTTAAGCAGATGTACAAGCATGTGTATACAAAATATGCATAGACAGAGACACACGTACGTAATCTATGCAAACTCACAACATTAAAAAGTAACATAGTATATACAATTTTTCTAGACACTCAACTAACATTTTGAAGATCTAACCTAATGGATCTATTTGTTGAAGGGTGGTTTTCTTAAGGCAGCAAATGACAGGCAGCAAAAAGAGGAAGAAACTACATCAGTTAAAAAGAATGAGTGCTTTTAAGACAAATATATTTTACCTGGTAAAAATGATCTTTTAAGTAAATTCTTGATAATTTGTTTTGGTAGAGAACTATTTACAGCAGAAAATGTTCTGTTGGTAACTATAAGACAGAAGTCCTCTGAAAGTATTGATCTCAAATGCTATTACTACTTATAAGAATATTCCTTAAAAAAATGGCAGGGATTTTAGATTATTACACAATTATATATATTACACAATTATTACACAATTATATATATTACACAATTTTAGATTATTACACAATTTTAGATTATGTCCCTTGAACAGCTAGCTAATATCACAAGGAGGTTGTTTAAATGCAGGAAATAAAACAAATTCCAGTGTTGAAAAATACTCACATGGAAATGTTCCATAATTACAGAAACTTGAATTCATTTTTGCCTTCATCAGTTTGAGTGCTTGCCTGCCCAAATAGTCTTTTGAAGTAGGAGATGTCAATATGCTGGGCGAAGGATTAGGATACTTCAGAACTTTCACAATCAGTTAAACTCAGATATACTGGGTCTAATTTGGTATAATCACTGTAAGGAGACAATCTGGAAAAGAAAAGTTTGATCTATTTAAAAGGGAAGTCCAGATATTCATTCTTTTGGAGTACTCATCTAATATTTTGGAAGCACTGCGGAAAATTAATGTGCGAACTTTAAGAATTTTTGCTGTTTACCAGTCACAAAGACCTACATACAGATTGACCTACTTTCTGTACATAAGCATCAACTTAAAGTTGAGAAAGTTCTTAAGATTAAATATTTCAATTCTCCTAAGTAGATTTTTTTTTTCTTCAAGAAAATTTTCCTAACTTTTAGTTTTAAAAGCTAGAATTTAATACTTACTGTACAAGATCTAGACTTGAAAGACCACTGCAAATAATGTGGACTTTCAAAATGTTCCAAAAAATAAAAGCAAGTGCAACCCTGTGTTGCTGAGCAGCAATGCCTCAGTGCTCAGTTCAAGCCTTCCAAAAACCACTGAAGCCTAATGAAGTTACTTCCAATAGAAAAAAATTTTCTTTGCAAAAGGATTTAACAAAAGAGAAAGTCTTAATTTTATAGAGACCACAACAAATGTTTGTGAAATATTCTATTATAAGAATTCATTTGGATTTATTGGGGTATTTTTCATTGGTGTTTATGTAGTTAAATATTCCTCATTGTAGAAAGCCATTCTATCATTAGGATGTTAAGAAGTTTAGGAAAAAATTCACTTATGCTGGAGTCAAAGTGTAGTTCAATTTGAATATCTAGCAGAAGTGACATTAGATTGAACACGAACAGAATACAGTGCTCAAAGAAGTGGCAGTGAATGAGGCTCATTCTTGTTCACACATTTAGTGAAGATATGTGCATATCCAGTGCTCTGAGCTAGTGGCACAGGGACACATTGTCAATATTGCTACAGTAAATGTTGAAATGAAATGACATATTTTCCTCTTGGGGCTCTCATGAGAAGCTGATATGTAATCGTTATTGAGGCTTAATTTCTTTCCTGCTCTTAGCTGTGAGGAATGTGGAGTTCAAAGCTGGAAATGCTGCACTCTGTTTGAGAGCAGGAGACTCGTGTGTAACTTTCAGAATGTGACTTGAATCTGCAACCTGGAAAATGCTGCTAATTGACTTCATCAAAGCCCAGTGCATTCATCGGTAACTTGTTTCTTCTGCATTGCTGCAATGGATAAATATCATCAACTACAGGAGTTGGCATCAGGAAAAATGACCCAATTTCCTGAAGGCAAGGTAAATTGTTGTGTTCCTGTACATACACTGAAAACATTCTTGGCTCATCAACTTCCCGTGAACCACTGTATGCTTGAGACTCAACTCAAATACTACCTGTTGGGCATAGAGCTTTGATCAAATCAGACACTGAAAGACTTCTGGAGTTTTTCTTAGTTGGGCAAGAAATCTCTGAAGAGAAAGAAACTTATCTGGAGCAATTGTCTAGGGGTACTGACTAAATCACGATAGGAGGAAACAACAGACAATTGTTCATGGAGACAGATAAATACATGATGATAATATTAGTATTTCTTTTTGAAAAGAATCTGCAGTAATGAAGGTGCTTCTGCTTTCAAAGACCAAGATGGGTTAAAAAGACTCTATGACTGAAACCTTTTGAACAAACACCTGTGAGCTATTTCCATAATAGCAATTCCTCACTGAGTGTGTTTCGTATAGATTTTTTTAATACTTCAAGAAAATCTTTAGAATCTCTGTTTAATCTTCCATCTGGTGTTTACAGTTGTTTTTCCCAGTACTTGTTTTTCTGAAGATGAGCAGGTATCAAGCAAAAACTACCCATGGGTAATCACTACTTTTTATTCTTGGAGCACTTTGTGTATGTTTAGTCGGAAAAAATAAAAGAGAAACAACATTATTTTATTTTTAACACTTCCAATACGTCACATTTAAAAAAAAATATTGTCATCTGAAGTAAATGTATCATGTGATGCAATACAATGTTGTGCAACAGGAGTTACCATAGACCATTTCTCTGCAAGGATATGATGTATATTTTATTTCAAATAGCCAATACTTTCTTCCATTTGAAAGGTAGTCCTTGGGATTCAGATATTTCTCAGCATATTCAATTAAATATGGTTAATATTGCTCATCGTTAGTCATCCTCTGCCCTGATTTTTCATTTTGAGCTCATAAATACTATCATTAGAAAAACCTTTCAAAAGAGGTTACATTTTTTAGAGCATTTAATATGCATTTCCAGGTGGATTATTACTGCTGATGTATTATAATCCAGCACAAAGAATCATACATCAGGTATATTTAGCATCAAACTGTTTAACTAAGATTGCTCTTGTTATTATACAATGTCCAATGTACGTAATACAGTCCCAAAAGCAAAAGCCAAAGGGGCTGAAACAAGATATATGTATTTGTATCATTCCTGATTTTTCAATTTCAGTACACAGATCCACTTCCAATAAACTTAATACCAGAATTGCATTTTTTTAGAAGTTGCCTGATTTTTTTTTTGTCATGCATGGGAAAAAAAAAAAAAACAAAACCAAAACCCTCATTTTGTTCTCTCTTTTTTTTTTCCCCCAGACTTTATTATTTCCAGTTAGTGAACTGAAATGATTGCTTCTATCTCCTGGGTCTAATAAAGCAATTTGGCTCTTTAATGTGCCTTGTTAGGGTTGAAGACCAATGTCTTTCTGGTACTATTTTTTGCATTAGTGGTACACTACCTGCTGAGTCATCAGCACAGAAACCAGAGGTTAATTTCACTTCTACTAAATGAAGCAGATAATCAGCCATCAGAGGATGGCTTCTGTGCTGTAAATAAGTCTTGACAAGCTGAGGGACAGCACTGTTCATCACTGAGCCCTCTTCGCACCATCTGTCCGCAAATTAAGTCAAAGTGAGGATATTAATTTGTTACATTTCAAAAGCTGTACTGACAAACCCACATAGACATTTTTTAATGGCAATGAATAACTGAAACATTTTACTAATATTCCATTGAGTCACGGGTTATAGTTTTGCAAACTTCTTTTCCAACAGTGAACATGTGGAAAGTGTTTTGAGCAGATGTACAGTTAATGAATATCAAAGCAGATTCTTCCAAAGTATAACACCATGGAACACTTTTTCCTTAGGTTCGAAGTGGCATGGCACAAAACCTGATGGCACAAGAATCTGTTGAATTTCCCAGGAATGTTATAAGGAGCACAAACTTCTAGCTAAGGGAGAAGCTGTTACATGGTTTCAGAAGCCAGAAACATTTACACAGTAATTAAGTTCATAAAGTAATGTATGGCAAAAGATAACTCCTGGAAATTGCTGAGGTAAGAACATGTCTTTATCTATTTCACTAAATCTGTGCAACATGAAAGCTGAGCAATGATTCAATTGATCTTACATTAAATCATCAGTTTACTATGGAAGTAAGAATGGCTATATTTTAAGTATTTATCATATGATATGCCTATTCATGTGCAACTCTGTTATTCTCAAACAAAAATTTTAAAATGGGTGCAAAGGTCCAGCGTTTATTAATGACTGAAAAAAATAGTGAGTATATATAGTATATATATATAGTAAATAGTATAGAGTTATTCTAATGATCTCCTAACTACACACTATTAAATCAGGGATTCTGGAGCTGGGATTGCATTGGAAAGAAATGAAGACACAAATCACTTTTAATTTTTCACTGGAACAGTACCATACAATGACTACAACGCTATGAAATAACTGCTACGCTATGATTAGTGAGTAATAATGCTTCCATTTCCAGATTAGGCTAAAAAAGCTTTTTAAAGACTGTTTTTAACTTTCCTTCTTCATTAGAAGGCTGAGATAAAATTGGGCATCTAAACAGAATTTGAGAAGATACCTTTTCATGTAAGGACTTTGTATAAATACTTTGAGGTTTCAAATGATTGTTGCCTATAATTAGCCAGAATAATGGAAGCTTACACACCTAGTTTACCTGCTTGTCCTTGAATCTAGATGCCTTAATAGACGGTTGAATCCTATCTTCATATGACAGTCTTAGGACAGAATAGTGCTCTCTAGCGATGTGTGTCTTTACATTTACCCTGTGGAGATCAAAGGCAACAAGTTTAAATTAAGGAGCTAATTTTTCATCTGCTAAACTTAGATGAGATACGAACCACCTATAGTTCAGAAAAGTACTTTCCAAGCCTTTTTAATTAATGGTGATCAGATTCTCATTAAAACCAAAGGAAAGACTATCACTGAATTGTGTCCTTAGTAAAGAGACATTTAGAGAGTGAATTGGTTGTTACACTAGAGCTTTGGACAAGGTTATTATTGAAATTTCCTTCTTCAAGAAACTTTTGTGTTACTTCTTGCATATTTTTAGAATCCTTCAGTAGGTGTAAGCAGTGGTAAGGTGTAAGATGTAAAGACCGTTAAAAACTTTGTTATTCTTAAGCAGTAGAAGAGAAAATTTTAAGTGAATTATTGTTAATAAATGTGAGATAATTTTGGTAAAATAAGTCAAAACATCTTCTGTAAATAATAAGAAATAGTTGTTTTTTTTTTAAACGTGTAATTGTATTAAAATGAAAAGAATACAAACTACTATAAAAATAAATATTGCATAAAACTCTATGCATTGAGTTAAGTAAAAACAAATTTTTAATTATGTGGAATTAAGTGACTTCACAAGAGCTAACTTGTGAACTTATCTACTGCCAGTTTCCTCTATTTTGCACTGAGGCATTTGATCCTGATTACTCACTGGAGCATGAGATTTCACTCAGTAAAGTGATGTATCATATACCAGTGATTTTGATTTTCATCAAAGTCCAGGTTAATTGAAGCACTATTTAATGTTACTCTTCTGGCAGCAGTTTTCAGTACTGCATTATTCTTTATTCCTCATATTTTCTGTTGCTGCCCTCCATTTAATTATCAAAGCTAAGATACATTATAACAGCTCTGTAATTCATGTTTTATTGAAGTTAAGTGCTAAAGATTAAACACAATTAAATGTTTGGACACAGAAACTATGAAAATTTCTTTTAATCACTAGGACATGGGGAACATAAACTAGCTGAAAAAAGGTATTTGAAATAGTTAGTTAATTTAGTTTCAGTACAGCTCGCCTAACAAGTGTTTCTATATGGTTTGTTTCTAATACTGCTCAAAGAGCAGGATATTTTACTATAGGATGATTACTGAAGTTAGATCAGATATGCCTCTTTCATATGCCTCAGGATGAGGGTTTTTTTGTGTAAAATGAACTAGTCAGAATATGTTATTTTCTAAGTTTCAAAGGTGAAAATCCATGAGAATTGGTTTTGTAAGCTTTTGTTCTTTGTGCAAGAATATAAAGAAAAGGGCAATCAAATTGTCCTTCAAAATAGCTGAGTTGAACTGCTTTTGAAGACTCTTTTGACTGGATGTAGGTGTAGTAGCTTAGCTGATCACAGCAAAGGAAAGGTATCCTCTTAACTTAGGAAGTTTGGCTGAAGAGCCAAATGAAAATTCTTTCTCAATCTGACTTGGATAACTCTCCACAAAAAGGACTCCAGATAGTCTCTGAGATTCTTTATCAGTGGGAAGGAGAATACCCTCATGCTCTTGTATATATTACCTCACACACTGCCCTCTGACTGCCGGCAGCTTTGGTTTTGATTTCCTTTGAAAGACAAGAAAAAAACACAGGAGCATTTGTAGTATTGTAGTTACTACAAAATGGCGTTACATGTATTTCCAATTTAAAAAATAGAAAGTAAGCTAGGTTCCTCAGACATTTATCTCAAACGGAAGGAAATAAAATATATTCCTCTGTACCTAGAAAATTTCTTCTAGTAAATTTATCCTTAACTGTATAACATAAGTATTAGAAGAAGTACATTTCCTTAACCCTTCTAAAGAGATTTAGTTCCATTATTTCTTAAACTGTATTTTCCCATAGTATTTTCTAAATTCAGACTAAGAAGCAAGACACAAGTTCTATGTCTTCTTTATAGCTAATAACTGCTCAATTATTATGATGAACTGAGATTTGAGACGTCTTTCACTGTTCCACAGCTGTGCCTTTTTCTTGTAAAAATTCCTTGGGAGCTGCAATCCAAAGTAGTTTGTTTGAGTTCTGAAGCTGTGTGATGTAGTCTATCAACTGGAGCTTCCTTGGAGTCCCTCAATATTGTCTTGAGAGAGTGAGAAGATTTTAAAATTAATATTGTTCATTTTTATTCTCACGCTCTTAGTTATATTTAATTTAACTTTTAAATGTGCTCATACTATGCAGAAATGAACTCTCTCTGTGGAGTGCAGGAAAAACAGCCTCCATCATCATGTAAACTTGGAGCATATTTCTAGAGTTTTCTTGCTTATTTCTCTCTCTCTTTTTTTTTCTTTTTTTTTTCTTTTTTTTTTTGTTCATGCTTCTTAAATCATCATGATGAAACATGAGGTTTAAAATAAATTAAAACTTAATTTGCATGCAAATTGTGAGCTCGTTACCATGAGCAAATATCAACCTGATTTATTTAGAGAGGTCTCTGTTACTATGTCTTTGAGTAGTAGCTGTTTGAAGGGCCTTGAAGCATTGTGCATGCCACTTTTCATTCAGCATAAGGTTTTGAGAAGCAAGAGAAAGAGCTGCTCACATGGTATTTGGGAAAGTGTGCTCAAAGCACAAGTTCTAGTTTATTTTCTGGATAACATATCTATCTAGCATCACTTTGCTCCAAGTAGAGCTTTCCTGGTATCAATATCCTATTGTTTCTGTGGTCTGGACATCACCTGCATTAAAGCCGAGATGAGAAGTAGAATCCCAGAAAAGACAGCAGGACCATGGGAGAGCAGAAGATTGCATTTAGGAAGCTCATTGCACTTCTTTTGATTAACATAGCATTGAGCAGCTACAACCTCTGATAGCAAATGGAGTTATGGGAATTTCAGCTGTCAGACATGATAGTCCTTCAAGAACTATAGACAAAAGGGCTTCCAACAAATCCTTTCAATTGGTCATTTGTATTTGAAGCTGTTTTAAATGAGTTTTCTCTTTATTCTTTTTGCTCTGTAATATGTATACTACCTCACTTTAAGCAACAGTGAATTCATTCATCAATTAACTTTTAACAATCATCCTCTTGTACTAATTACATTTTTATGCACTGTTTTCTTGATTTATCCTGTTTTTATTAATGAGCCAAACGTACCCTCATTATTCTTTTACTTGTGTTTGAAATAATTCATTTTCTTTTCTTGATTTCCTTCTTGATTTTTTTTAATTGCAATGCTTTGTCACTATATATTAATCAAGTAGCAATATTTTAATTTATTAATGACAGAAGCAACTTTAGTGCTGCTACAGATCATTGAAAAACTTGTGAGACTCCGCCCTCATAATTAAATGGCTTTGGGGACAGGCATGCAGAAAAGATACACAACGTTTTGGGGAGGCTGAGTCCTGCAGTGTTATATATATATCACTGAAGTGTGTATACAGTTACATATATGTACAGTTTTATATATATGTATAACATGAGAAATGGAATCAGTTCTTGATCAGTGGCTTGAAGATCTCCATGCTGAGAAATCCAGAGGAAAGCCATGCCTCAAAGCACTTTATCATTTGTTGCGGTCCACGTATATACAGTCTTACTGGATGTCACAAAGTGATTTTAAAGCACATTAGTAATAACTGTGCAAACATTCATCTTTGCAAAGGTCTTGCTATTTTTTTGAAGTTACAATTAAAAAAACCCAACAAGTTATTCTTTAATACTATTCCTATCACATGTAAGTGCAAACTTTAACCAATTGTTAAGATCTAGGAAAAGCATATTCTGCTAGAATT
Source organism: Chrysolophus pictus (assembly GCA_037305975.1). Taxonomy (NCBI): domain Eukaryota; kingdom Metazoa; phylum Chordata; class Aves; order Galliformes; family Phasianidae; genus Chrysolophus; species Chrysolophus pictus. The sequence goes on from CM074576.1 coordinate 163,811,553, forward strand.
CAAGTGATTTCAGGCCTTTTGCTGACTTGCATGATATTTCGGATTTCAGGCAGTTAGGAAGTTAGATTCCCCAGCCTTATCTGCTGTGAAAATTACCTGTTGCTAATAAAAGGTATTAGAAATATATATAACTAAAGAAATGTGAAGCAAATCAAGAACAAATATAGACAAGGAAAAATAATATTTTGTACTGCTTCAGAAATAATGTGTAGTAATACTAGCTGGTAAAATCTGGCTTTCTTCATCACGTGGAAGTTGAAGATATTCAGTGCCATACAGAAATATTAAAGAGTATGTTAGGCTTTTCATGGAAACTTGAGACTTCAAGAAGCAATGTCAAATGACTTTTTTTATTCAGTTTTTTTTATAAGTGCTTAGTGTTAAGCACTTTTGCGTAGTAATTTTGGAGGACTTTTTCCCAAGTTTACACTTAGTATTTACATACATATTTAAAAAGTAAAGGTAATTCCTCTCATAGGAAATATATGAAAAGGTATCCTAAAGTATTTCATGGTCCTGTTGCCAGTGGGTTTTTGAATTGAGTTGATATATGTAGAAACACACATACACATTCATTATCTGATTTAAGACTGAGCTATGCCCAGCCAATCCCCAAGCAGCAGGCAGCCCCCAGCCAACTCCCAATGGCTTAATGGCCTTCCCCATGATGTCGCATGGTATGGAATAATATTTCCGACTTCCTTCAGTACAACATCTAAACGTTGCTTGAACACCTCCAGGGAAGGTGACTGCACCATCTCCCTGGACAGCCCCATTCCAGCACCTGACCATTCTTTCAAAGAAGAAATTCTTTCCTAACGTCCAACCTGAATCTCCCCTGGCACAACCTGAGGCTGTAATCTTGATACTCCTGTCCTGTCTCTGCCTGAACCCCTGCTGCTGTGTAATACAGGAAATGGCTCTTCCTTACCCAGTGTCTTGGCCTGGCCTTGTGATGGTGTGATCCCATCACTGTGCAACAACCAAAACATAGGTGTGCTATTAACACCCTCTTAACAGAAACCAGGACGACAGTGTTCATGGTCTCATGACTCATAGGCACTTGTACACATTGAGTTTCTTAAAGCAGCAGAGGCAAAAAAACAATCAAAAAAGCTCTCAAATAACTCAGAGCAAGTCAGCCTTTGCTTTGTTCATTGAATGGACACTGACTTTGTAAATCTTTATTTGTAACCTTATCTCTTTCACCTCTGTGTCTTCATATATCTGCTTTAAGGCATTTTTATGTAAAGCGTTCTCTGTAGTGTCATCTTTGGGATTATTTGGGCTGTTAAAACTGATGCTCTTGAGATTTATATCTGACTTTTCAGTACAAATTCAGAAAGATTTTAAACATCTTGACTCATCCCCATTCAGAACATCATTTGATCTCCATGTTCAAGCTGCATTTAACTGCTGCATAAAGGATGTTGAGAAATGTTCATGTGCATAAAGTTATATTTGTGAGGTCCACAGCTGATGACATAAACTGACTTCCAAAAGTATCTGAGTGTAGTGTTATGACTTTAACTTTTTGGTTGCTCAAAATGTAAAATACAGTCCTATGGTTACAGATCCTTATAAATATCAGTGATTAAACTCTGACATAAGGAGGGAAATATTATTGAAGGTATATGGAGACATACACTTCTGACAGGAAATAATATTTCTTGTCATATGCCAGCTTGCAAGGCTTAATAGAGTTTTCAAAAGTATTTGCTTTTGTTCTTGAACTGCTTTCAAATGCTTTCAGTTATTTTCTAAAGATTACAGATGACCTCTAGCTGTTGGTCTGATCTACTGTTCAATTCACAGAGCATATGGTTCCTAGTCTTGGGATAGTAATGGGAAATATTTCTACTCTCCTAAAGTATAAATACATATGGATAACACAGGCTTCTTCCCACAGAAATTTGAACTTACAATGAGTTTTGACAGCAATATGTGAATGTTTGTATGATTATCAGACTTCTATATGGTCTGTTAACTGACTCTGTCATTGGAGTGTCATATATTTTCGTGGCAATTTAGCAAAAAATTGTAACAGGAAGTGGATTACTCACTAGAGGGATGTAAGCATCTTAAAATCCATTCATTAAGTTATAAGAAACTATCAAAGTCAGTTCTTTCAGAGAATGATGACAGTAGAGCACTGGAATTGCCCTGTCCTGGCAGTGGGCCAGTAATTTAGAGCAGTTCCTTGGGGCTTTTTTAGTCCAACACAGAGACACCTTCACATGGTATGATTCATACTGTCTGAATGGACAAATAAAGCACCTGTTAATGCCTACTGCTTTCCATAGACTCTAGTGATTGTGCTCCAGACTCCATGGCGAGACATAGGCACCTTTCTGTGCAGACAAGATATGTCCCTAAAAGTGTCATTTACATAAATGGAGATCTCAGATTAGGACAGGTGAAAACTACCTGCTTTGAATGCCACTGTACGGTTATTCAGCAGCCACCACGTAGAGTAGCCAAGCAAGCGGCAGGCATAATCAGGTGAAGTTGTCACAGTTTTTATCATCTTGAATTAATATGATACTTCTTGCTAGTCCTTTTTTACTTGGCAGTCATCACACTAACAACCTTCTGATACCTTGTTGACACAAAATTTTTGACTCTGTCACATTTCAAGGTGTTAAGTAATGTGGTTTACTTGGAGCTCAAGTTGCATCTTACTGGGTTTTCAGCAGGGATGTACAGGTAGACTTCTCTGTTACAAAGACAGTGGTAGGAAATAGGGAATTATTTTAGGAAGGAGTGATATGAACTTCATAGTGTTGTTGTGACAGTAGATAGTAGTAGTAAGTAGAGTGGTTAAACAAGGACAAAAGTGAATGTATGATTAAGGAGAAAAAGAGACTGACTTGAGCATCAAATATAAAGAAGTGTATACTTTTCTGAATTTTAGATGTGTAGCATATGAGATGGCTCTGTTGAATATTAGATAGCTGTATAATTCCATGAAACTGGTTTTATTGATGGTACTGTGAGCTGTGCTTACCACTGAATAATAAACACATGGATCAGGGTTAAACAATTTTAAAGAATCCTGAAGCTTGCTCAAACTACTTTGCTAGTTTTTTATTTTGGTGTCCATCTTACACCTCTGTCTGGGATGAACTAAGTAAAGAATAGGACTAGAAGGATGAAACTAGAGGGCTTGGTCTAGCTATGGAACTAGAGGGAATGGTCTCAAGCTGTACCAGGGGAAATTCAGGTTGGATGTTGGAAAAATTTCTTCTTTGAAAGAAGCAGCTGGAACGGGCTGCCCAGGGAGGTGGTGGAGTCACTGACCCTGAAGGTGTTCAAGAAACATTTAAATATTTTACTGAGAGATATGGTTTAATGGAAAATATTGGTGATAAGTGGACAGTTGAACTGGATGATCTTAGAGGTTTTTTCCAACCTTGGTGATTCTGTGATTCTATGGTTCTATGAATTGCAATGTTTATGAAATTTGAAGTTTAATTAAAGTTTTCTTTTTCAATATCTTCCCCTCCCTTCTTAATATTTACTTCATCTTCCTTCTAAACAAGAAAGTTGTTCTTTTCCAGAAAATTAGCAGAAAATGGCTCTGAGTAATATTTCTACTCACTTCTTTTTTGTGGAAATTCAGTGACATAACTGAATTAATTCACCAGAGTAAGAATAGTATATTTTCAAAAATATAGCATATTTTCAGTCCTTAAAGATTTCACCAGATGAGGAGAGGCTTAGATGGACTTCTAAATGAAAGCAGAACAGTTAGTCACAGTACAATTCAAAACTGATGCTGGTTTGTTGTTTTTTTTTTTGGTCACTTTGTTGAATGTACACTGCTTCATGTAAATCTTGAGTGAATATAACCTACTGTACATTATTCCTATCAAACCTGGCAGAGTTACAGCCAAACTAAATTTCAAAGAGATTACAGTGGAAATTTTTTCAAGACAACTGTATCAAACTAATAAATTATCATCAATATTTTATTAGGCTTTTGATCTTATGAAGGTGGAAAAAATAAACAGTGTAGAAAGATTACCAGTCTTTAATTAAGGCCCCATCATTTTTATTGCACTCTACATTTTTCATTTTGAACTTTTCAGCCTTTGCTATAGAGCACTTCATTTGGGACATTAATAATTCACTTTCTTTTTACTGTTACACCAAGTAGTTGCTTGACTGACTCCATCATGTAATGTAAAGAACAATGTATTTTCACTCTTAATTGGCAGTATACTTCAGGTGGAATTCTAGATTAGCTGTGTGAAATTTACCTGTGTGAAATATAGACCCTACTGTTAGATGAATGCTTTTGCTTAGGAAGAGAGGGACATGGGCACCTTTGAATAGAGAGTGCTCATTCCAGGAATAAATGAGATGAACTATCCTTTCGTAATGCTTATCTTTCATTATTAAACATTATTAAAGCTAAAGGACTGAACCTCACCTTAGAAGACAATTCTCAGCACAGTGAATGAAGAGATATAGGAACAACAGAATATGTATGATTAACTATAAGTGTGTTTGATTCTGAAAGTTGGTTATTTCGATAGGACTCGTGAGGGTACTGAGAGTGAACATAATCTGACTAATTTGTTTGGTCTGGTGATAGTCCTGATCTATGACCAAAACAAAGAGGCAGCTAAGGCTATCTGATTAAGAAGTATGTAAATACATGTAAATGCAACATCAATATGTGCCATATGGATGTGTTCTCTCTTATCATTGACTACTGGTGTACAGAATAAGCTTAGCATGGACATTCAACCTTTGGATGGACAAGGCAAGGTGAGGTGAATCTCCACCTAAAAATTTGCTAAACTTAAGTGCATGATGAATTGCTTTGCCATACTGGAATTAACAATAGCAGAAGTGAGAAGGCTCCCCTCTTCTGCTCAGACCTCTTACCACTACATTAAAGTCTTCACCTTAAGAGCACATTTTTCACTTTCAAAATATACATAAGTAAAACAAGAATAAAAGATGCAAAATTAATGAAGCGAGCCCTGTAATTGCAGGATATATTGATTGCTATGTATGTACAACTGAGAAAGAGCATTTCAACCATTTTTTTTCCCATATAGTATGTATGATTATACATTGAAAATCATATTCTATCTTAAGCATTAAAGATATTCTTTATGGCAGCTTGTTGAAATGCCATACACATGCTATATAAATCCTTTACATTGATTGAACTGGCAAAGTTGCTCTATTCAACTGGCAGATAAATAAATACGCTGTGCAGACTATAAATGAATTAAAAAAAATATCTGGAGAATGACATTATTGGAAGGTTGGTAAAGGGGTTAATAGAATTCCACCAGGGGAGTTCACTTTTATAAACTGAAGTAGATGCCTATGGCAGATAAGACCATGCTAAAAAGCTTTGTCTTCTGTATTTGTGAAGAGATGATGCATTTCTCACTTTTTGAATGTTATCAGTTTGTGTATTATTTTAAGACACATAGAAACAATGAAATATTTTTTAGTAAACATAGATAACTGGTAACAAAAATTCAGTGTTTATCCATAAGAGTCTGGAATCATCTGGCTTGCATGAATGAAAATGGATAAAATGCATATCTGAATATGATTTATCTTCCTACATTTATGAATAGGTAACTAGAGAAGTACTAAGGTTATTTTTTGTTTTGTTTTGTTTTTTGTTTTTTTTTTTTTCTGAGTATTATGAACATTTGATTTTTAAAATGCAAAATATCTTTATGATATCTGTAGTTCCTAATTCAAATTCAATGATCAGGTAAGACTCTTGCCCAGAGTGATTACCTTTGTCATGCCTCATGTATTAATTTACTTCTGAGAACCATCACCATGCAGATGGGTCTGTCCTATACTCCCATATACCACTTTGACTGTATTCAGTTGCATTCACCACCTCTGCCTCAGGCAGATTCATTCACACCTTGCATTTCTTGTACTCTGGCAAGGAACTGACCTTTACCATCCAGAGGTCTAATGTCTTTAAACACTTCAGTAGCTGAAGCCCAGACCATCAATATTTATGGATACTTTTGCTAATATTTAAAATGAGATCTGTGATTGAAGCAATAAATATGGTTTAAGCATATATATGTTTATTAAAAAGTTATCTGTTACTGAAGAAAAAAAACACACTAGATGAGATGAAGAAATATCTCTTCCCCCTTAGCATCCCAACACTCCTGAGCTTACTGTAGGGTCTGTAAAATGCCTTCATAAATTCTTGATGCCTTTTTTCTGTTCTAGCTTTAATGACTTTCTTTTCGCAGATTCCATTCTAACCCCTGGGAATGTGTTCTTTTATTTGCATAATATTGGAGAATCAAAAACTGCTCTTCCATGAGCAAGTATATTTTTAGGAATAGCAGTTTTTGTTTCTGTTGTCTGTTTTCCTTTTATCATTTTTCTTTTATCATAATTTTTTTTTCTCTCTGTTTTACCCTCATTCCTTACTGTTTTGGCATTTCCTAGGTTAAAGTCATGTTACTTCACCCCACTGGAATTAGTAGTAGCAAAGGTGAGAATAACCCCCTCCTCAGGTCTCTTACCGTTACATTCAAATAGTCACCTTAAGTACACATTTTTCCTCTTTCAAAATTTATAATTCCAACAATACTTCCAGTGAGATGGAAATGTGTTCATGGTGACAACCCTCAGTTGCCTTTGTAGAATGTGCCCTCCTAGAACGTGCAGGAGCTCGCAGGAACTAACCCTGTTAGCAAGTGTTTCTCTGAGCCTTCTGAGTATTTGAAATGCAAGCCATTAAATCAAGCAGAGCTCATACTATGTATCATATTATGCTGTGAAATGACTTCACTTTTTTTTGTTGTTATTTTTACTATTGTAATTAGTTTTCTTGTTGGAAAACACAGGTACTCCAGCCTGTCATGAGTGAAGTCCTTGGAACATAGTTGGACTGATTATTGTTTTTAGTAGATGGAGACAAGGCCCATTATTTTAAGTTACCACAGTAGAACTGAAACGATGTCATCTATTGTGAATTTTCAGACATTATTCCCTGTGTGCAGTTGAGGAGACACAAAATATTCTTCCACCCAGTCTCAAAGCTTTTTCTTCATTTGTATAGCACCTAACAGATCTGTGTAGCAAAAGCGGGATAAAAGTACTGAAAACACTAGACCTGGTATTTCAAAAGAACTTTAATAAATACACTGATTATTCAACAGGAAAGATATATGCGTATGTGTGTGTGTGTGTGTGTACGTGTCCATCTGTGAGCTAGATAAGATTTGTTCAGAGGAATTCAGCCTTTTTCTTTTTTTTAACATAGTTTGTATGGTCTAATGAGACATAAAATTTGTCCATATTAATATTATCTACGTTGTTGAAATATATGTAGTATATATTCTCAAATTATTATTTGTATATTATTATGTAGTATATGTTCTCAAATTGTTGTTCCACATATAAAATATATATCAACTGATGTGACTTTTATTTTCGAAGCAGTATTATTTTCCCGTACTTTTCATGCTGAACAAAACCTACTTTCACCAGACTTCTTAGTTATACTGCATTCTTTTTTTGTGTGTACAAATTATTTATAAAAAACCTGTCATTACCTTCAAAATCTTTATTATAAAATTAAAGGTCATAGTCTATATTATCTCTTCATTTACTTTGCAAATTGCTGCAATAACTGCTCAGTTCTGCACAGATTAAAGAACTAGTTAAAGTGAATATGAATGGTAGAATTTGAAATTTTATTTCTTGATAAAATTCCTAATATTAGTTTAAAATCACATTACTATGAAAAACAGTACCACAAAAGAAAATATTGTTTTCATTCATAGCAAAGAAAAGGAATGGCCTTGCATCTAATATTTGCAATGCCATTTCTAATTATGAGGGATAAAGTGAACCTTATTTATATTTATATGATATTCCAAAGGATGTAGGTTGCTCTGATGGTAATGCCTCCTATTTATTTCCATGGAAAATAAAACAGATATAAATAGCACAATAACACTATTTGATATTGGAAATTCTCAGCTACAAAGCACTGTTTTTCAACATAGTCACCAGGCTTAGATATTAATTTTTTGTCAGCAATGAACAATAGCCTGCATGCCACAATTATAAAAACCTGAACTACTGGAGGTAACTCATTGTCTCTGTCACCACTGCTGAAACACATCACCGACAGCCTCACTGTGTGCACATACACTGTTTGATCTTCAGAAATGTTCAGCAAGCATTGATGAATGTCAGTGTGTGTCATTTTTTTTCATGTAGAGTAATTCATTGACATACCTTTACTTTGTATGCACTTCCATGTCAGATACTATTCTGTCAGACTGCCATCCATCACACAGCAGCAAAATGTAAAGAATATTGTTGGGAAGGTTCAGCTTCCATTGCCGTGCCCCCAACATCTACCTCTGATGTTGTGGGCCAACAACTTAAAATAGGAGGCAGTACTTTCTGAGCAGCCCTCGTAATTCTGTATGTTATCATTTTTTGTGAAGTAGCAAATTTTTCTAGGTAAAACTAATTTGCTTATTCCCTTTCCTAACTATTTTCTTGCAACTAAACTTTGCTGTAGTGGAATGCTTGGAAACACTTTCATAGTTGTCACAAATGATTGTAAAATGGTATGAAAAGTATCTGTAACTGTCACCAACAGTTGGTGGACTTCAATCTCCCATCATATGTAATTTTGGATGCCCCTTATATGTGGCATTAAATTCCTAGACTACAAATTTGTACCTTAATACCATTTGGAAAATAACATAGAACCTTTGATTTATAATATATAGAAGAGTTTGGGTTTGTTTGTTTTTTTTTTCCCCAAAATTATTGAGAATTATAAGGCATTGATTTCATACCATTCCCTCTAATAAAGCTTGTATAGTAGAAACCCTTCTGAAGAAATAATGGTGAAATTTTGGGTGATATGCTAAAAATTGTCTCCTCTGCCTGAAATCTCAAATGAAGCAATCTTTGAATCATGCTCTTTAATAGTTATTGATTTGGGATTTAACAGAAAAATAATGCCAAAATCTTTGAAAACGTATTCCTGAAAAGTGTTAAGTGTTTTGTGAATGTGAGATTACAAATGAAAACTATGTTTCAAGAGGGTACATTTTGAAGTCACCTGCAGGAAAAACTTGCAACTTCTCTTGACCTCGTTACATCACATACTTTCCAGAAAGCTTTTTGTGTCCCTTTTGAAAGGGATATTCGCTTCCCAGAAAAATTACTGCATTAAACATGATTTCTGAGTGTTCTGTTTCACACTGTGTCTAATGTTACTTCTTTACAGAAGGAATGTAGTCTTGTCTTTTGTGCTTTTCTCATTGGATTCATCTTCTAGAAAGGCTATTTTATTTTATTTTTTTTATTTCCCCAGCCTTTCCAAAGGGGAAGTATTATACCTATTCAGGTAATCAGGGAATGCATTCATCCTGTCCTTCACAGAGGTAGTCAGAACAACTGTCATTCTGACTTCTGGGGTGTAAGCCAGCAAGCAGTCTCCCCTGTTATATCATCTTCATTTTAATTAAGGTCTCTTCAGTCAAATTTAGAACACGAGATGGCTGTTTCATTAGACTAATATCCTAATTCCACTGAGGCATTAACTTTAAAATTACTTCCTGGGCAAAGAGGAAAATACATTTAGACAATGTTTTCTTTTGAAATGGCATGTCTGGTTTCAGAGATGAGATAGTCAGTGTAACTGCACTGCTTCAGCTTGATTTGGAGTTGCAGGAAATGGACTTGAAGGCATTTATCGATAGCTTGCACACAATTCTCAGGCCAATAACATTTGTCTTTCAGCTTTCTAAGTAGCAGACTCTTCAAACATATTATTATGAAAAATGAAAAGACCGAATTATGTTATAATGTAAGTAGGATAGCTTGGCATCATCACCCAGCTGAAAATACTTCTTACAAGAGGTTTAGCCGAAATCTTGGACTGTACGTGAGTCTTCTTTAAATTTTAATACAGCCAAATTTAAGTGATCTTGTCTAATTCATTCTTTCAAATCATATTTTTCTATAAAACATAACCCTGAGAATAATCAAAGAATGCTGCAAAAACTTCTGTCAAATCATGCATAATGTTACCTAGAAAGATACCAATGAAATTGAACCCATATAGCAATTTCTGGTATTAGAGCTAATACTACATTATAATATCTGTTGAAATATTAGGATGATATGATACATCTTCAGCTCGTTATGAAACTGCTGTGACTAGCAAGCAGACAGCTTACCAAATACATCAAGAAGATGAATCCTCTCTTCCTCGTAAATAAACATATAGCCTCCTTGCTTTTCCATGCTAGTTGTTCATATCACAAGTCTTTTTATTTCCTAGTCTTAATAAGAATTTCACTTCTGAATTTTACTTCTTCCTGAAGACTAAAATAATATTTTAAATTGTTACTAGAGCCTCAGACTGATATTCTGCATGATGTTATAACATACAGTTGCATTTTGTTAACCAGCTGCTTGCTGTACTGCTGTACTGGGAAAGAACTCCCCTGGCAGACAGAGGGGTGACTAAAGGTTTGTTCTTGTTTGGGCTTTACTTAGAGAAAGAATGCAGCTGTGCATGCATTGTGTCAGTCTAGATCTAGTCTGTCAAAGCAGAACTAAGTAGTAGCAGGGTGGGTCATTCCATTTCAGGTGCTGAAGAAATGCATCAATTTAAAATGAGCGAAAAATAGGAAAATCTCCATTTCATAAACCTTAAAGTGTCAGGTCTCAGATTGCTTTTTTGCTTTGTTATGTTTTTTAATACGACACTGTCTTTTTAGCTCATGTGAGCTGTGTTCTCTGAAAATAATACAGGAAAATGTTTTGTGTTACACTGTGATAATCTGAACCTGTAACAGTTTTTCAAGGTTGAGGTGAACTACTTCTACCCTAGATTTGTTATTTGAAACTTTATCTACCCTCTAGTTATTGTATAATGTATAGTGCAATATTATTCCTATCAGTACTGTATTATTTATATACATATATATACATGTATGTATACATATATATATATATAAATATAAGCCTTACGATTGCATAAGCTTAAATGATAGATACTATTGCATCACGCAGAATCTGAACTTTTTATTAGGAATTTTTAGAATGTATTAATCAAGGCTTAAACAAATGGACAAACCAATAAAGGAAATTCAGTGATAGTAGTGATTCTTTTCCAAGGACTGTCAAATTGCTGTATCTCCCATAAAAATGTATGGAATATTTCAAAACAGAATAGGCTGAAATCTCAATCTGATGAATCTGTTGCAAGCCTATATGAGCTTTTCATCTGGGAATGAAGTTTGAGGTATTTGTTATTCATTACATCTAGACTGTCTCTAGAATTACTTCATGTATGTTGCTTGATATTACAGCTTGCTCTCTCCTTCCAGACAAGATATACAGTTAGAAAATAAATAAGAGAAGAAAAATGTATGAATCAGAAGTTGCCCCGAACCTTGCTTTTTACATGGTAGATTTTTTATAGTTAGAATAATCTAAGCTGTATTAAGTAGGGAAATCATTGTGGACTGGCTATGTTACATTTCTGAACCCAAGCAACCAAAACCTCTTAAGAATGTCTACTGCTCTTCTTTGCATATGGCAGAAACAAAAATAATGTAAGCATTAATTAATTAAGTTCTTAAGAAACTAATTTGCAAGTTTTCATTTCTCCTGATTGCTTGCCTATATGCTGTTCAAATAAAGCAAACCAGACAAGAAACTTGTTTTGTTAAAAGTGGCAAGGACTTTGATCCTTTCTGTTCATTTCATAGTAAAAATATCTTTTTTTCTTTTTCTTTCTTTTACTTTTTCTTTTTCTTTTTTTTTCTTTTTCTTTTTCTTTTTTTTCTTTTTCTTTTTCTTTTTCTTTTTCTTTTTCTTTTTCTTTTTCTTTTTCTTTTTCTTTTTCTTTTTCTTTTTCTTTTTCTTTTTCTTTTTCTTTTTCTTTTTCTTTTTCTTTTTCTTTTTCTTTTTCTTTTTCTTTTTCTTTTTCTTTTTCTTTTTTCTTTTTCCTTTTTCTTTTCCTTTTTCCTTTTTCCTTTTCCTTTTCCTTTTCCTTTTTCTTTTTCCTTTTCCTTTTTCCTTTTCTTTTCTTTTTTTTTCTTTTTGTGAGGCACAAATAATTTTACATTACTTCTAGGTAGTTTGCATTTTTCTGCTATTAACAGAGTACATCTGCACTGCATCTATATTGGTGGTGGTAAAAATACAGAGAAGCCCTTTGAAAACCTTAGAGAGAAGTCGTATTATAGAAATCTATTTAAGTATCTTGGATGAAACTATTCACTTTCTGCAAAACGTAGATTATATTATATTATATTTATTTTGTATTTTCTTTTAGTGTATAGAATTACCAGCAAATAAAATAAAGTGTTTGTGTATGGAAAACAGGTGCTTTGGTGTTGCCACACAGATTTCACACTTACAGTTCTGAAGGATAAGCAAAGCCATTTGACAGTGGAGTGATTCAGAGCTGTGTGATGCTGTGAAGGTGTGACTGCACCCCGCCAATTCCTATTAAATTCATCTCAGTACAGCAAACAGTCACCTCTGTTGTACATTAAATGAGGCTACAAACAGACTGACAAAATCTGGTAGTGTATTACACCCAATTTAGGATAGTCTTACACACATGGTTATCCCTTCTTTTATGATGTAGTTTAAAACTCTCCTACACACTTCCTATACACCACTCCAAATATTTAATGAAACCATAGTACAGATTACAAAAAAAAAATTTGCTGAATCTCTTCTATACATCCCATTTTAATGACTATTATGGAGTATGAACAGGGTTTGGGAGATAGATGAAAGGCACAGGGTAACATTTTCAAGAATCACTTACAAGCCAGCAATGTAATTTCAGTTTGCAAAGTAGCAGATCTAAGTATTTGTATCAGTTTAGAAGCAGCAGCTTGTCATGAGCTAACCACATAAATATTTACTTATGGCCTTGGATCTTTTACAGACTGTATTCCACATTCTAGGGCAGTTGATGGACTAGAAAGTGAGTTCATAAACCTCAAGCAAAGGTGGAGGATATTAGGCCATTCTAAGATTATTTACTTGCTGAAAATAACCTTTTTCTCCCTAATAGCTTTGTTATCAATAAGTATATTAATACAGTCTTTATCCTGGAAAATGTTTCCTAATCTCTTCTACCTATGGCTTGCATAACTGTGTCCTAATGTCCTAGATTTAACAAAATAAAAATTTGACAGTGTGCCCAACATTCACAAGATTGGGCAGAAGCGTGTATCCAAGAAATAATAGAAAAAAACCATGCAAAATATTTTCTACTTGTGATACATTATGCCCTTTACGAGATGTTTAGGTCATACTACATATATATTTGTTCAAAGCAGAAATTCAGGACTCTGATGGGCTGCTGTTACAATACATACGGTTAACAAAAATGCCCTTCATGCTTTTCAGAGGTAGAACAGAAAGCAAAACCGCATATTTCAGCTTTCTGGAGAAATAAGACCATTCTTGTGACTAAGTACTTGATTAAGACCATTCTGGTGACTACACACTTGATTAAGATTAGTGTGATGTGTGGCTGAATTCTTTCATGCCTCTTATTTTTCCTATTTTTCTTTTATTTTTTCTGCTTAATTTTAATTGCATGCTAGTACATGTATAGTATATAGTACAGGGAATGGAAAACATGAAGATGTAAGGTTCCATAAGCATTTCAGACATGTACTCATTATACATTTTTCTAATCTTGCTTTAATAGTACTCAGTGATTAAAGAGAAAATGTATGTGTGTTTATGCATGTGCATTTAAAAGTTATGTGTCCTGTCAGCATCCTGTATATTAAAACTACCAGTTTTATGAACTAGGTATTTATTGGTGGGCACTAAGAGTCAGTAGCACAAAAGAAAATAAATAGACTTTTCCCTGCTGTCCACATGAACCTATAAACTCAGCGTAAACTAGTAAAATCCTTCTCTGGCAATGACATCAACTGATAATAGTTAGTATTTTCATCTGCTCTATATTTCTTTCTTTTGGCTGTAGGTTTTGCTTATGTTGCACTCTGCTACGTGGGAGAGATGTATATCATCGAAAAAAGGGCATGAGACTAGCAGCTTCTCACCCTCATTCCTAGGAACGCCTGTTGCCAAAGCAACTACAGGGATATCTAAACCCTGACGTGACTGAGGAAATGATGTGAAGTGGAGGAAAGTGTGACAATAACGTCCAAAGCTGACACATTGACAGTTCCAGAGCTTGAGCTGGTATACACTCTATGTGAAATTTCATCCTGAGACTAAAACCCCCAGATGTAGGCTTTGTACCAGAATAAATACTGTCTTTATCAAACTGTCATCCTATCTCTGGATTGTGCCTTGTAAGTTCTTCAGCCTCATGCTCTTTTTTATTTCTTTAGCCTGTTTTCATGTTTTACTCGGGTAGACCATCAAGTCAAGTGGTGTGATGAGGCTAGGAATATCTGGCAATTAAATGAAAAAGGGAGCATTACATTTTTTCTGAGTAAAAAAAATGGGTGAATACCTTCTCCTCGACAAAGAGTAACATGCTACTACATTTAGCACTTTTCTGATAAGTTTCCAGATGAAAAAACAGGTGAAATCCTCAGAATGGAGCTCAATATGTTATAGGAAGATCATTTTGCACTCCAGTTGAAAATACAAAAAGTAATCACAAAGTAATGAAACTGTTGTGTGTGGGAGGGGAAGGGATCCATACAGATGTGATTACCAACATAAAGACCATTGTGTTGTTCTCAGGTTGACTATGTGAGAATCCTTCTTTGTTTTTTGGCTCAAAGCTTGCTTCCTGAGGTATTTTTTGTGATAAGACTCTGATTGATTTGTTGAGGAGGCATGTGATGGGTGCTACTGTGTGACAATCGACATCCCCCTGGGAACATTTGAAAGCCCCTTCCTCCAGAGTTGCTTACCTCCGGAAGAGAGTGCTCAGGAGTGTTTACTGGCAGAAGATCTGGCCTGTGACTAAATAGCTCCAGCTTGGTATGGGAAAACTGGGGAATGATGCCATCGTGTCCTGTGAAAAACAGGATGCAGACGGGCATCCCTGCTCCCTCATATGTGCTGGCAAGGCCCAGAAGGTGGGAACAAAGGAATTTCTGCTGAGATCCCAGAGCCAGAAGCTGCCACTCCAAGGAGAGCTGACTCAACCACTTTGGATTTGAGCTGTCACTCCAAAGACAGCTGACTTGACCACTTTGAAAGCCTTGAAAAGGGGCCATCATCGCCATGGTCACCATCGTCATCGTCGTCCTTGTTGTCAACAGAACAACAATGCCCGATGACCCACCACTACTGAAGATCAATGGCTGAACTACAAACCACGCTGGATCCATGGTGGTGACTATCTCCCTTTTACTTCCTATAAAGACTCCTTGCTTCTTCTTTTCTATCTTTTCTATCGCCCTCCTTCCCTTCCCCATTACTAATTCATAATGGTGTCTGTCCTTCCCTTCCCCATCTCCCTAATTAAGATCGGTAATAAACTGGACGGACCAACATTTGAACTGTTGTTTCTTTATCTCACGCCGGGTATACAGATATTAAAAGAACCTCCTCTCCCTCCGGAGCGAGACAAACTATCTGACTGCAGACAAAGGTATCTTAAAATATTTGGGAAAGAAATGTATTTTGAGAAAGACAACACACCAGCTGCTTGTGAAAGGACAGAAGAAGGAAAATATGGACTGATGCTTGATAATTTCACTACAGAGAAATGCCAGTGTGGATTTCCAAGGACACTTATGCCACATGATCTTCCATATAGGAAGTAAAAAATAACTGACAAAAGGCGCTGTCCAGATGTCTGTCATTTAGAAAGAAAATGCTGGGTGGACTAGAAATGTCTAGTGATTAAACACAAGGAATGCTAGCACATTAGGTGGAACAGCAAAGGTTCAATCCCTGGTTAACACAGGCATGTAAATAGATAACAGAACATGAGTGTGAGCCATTTACTAATACAAGAAGTTGGGAAAGAATGCTAAAACACATAACCTGAGTTATAATTCTCAAAATGGCAGAAAACATTGCACATATTACAATCTAAAAGAGGCAATATTCATGTGTTGATTTATTTTCTCTTTCACTACCTATCATTAGGGAAAATTAGCTGTGAGGAAAAGAGAAAAATGAAAATGTTTATACAGAAGTATGTTCTGTATTTTCAGCCATTAGCCTAGAGACTGGAATGTCTGTTCCATGATTGTTTATTACTCCTGTCCAAAGACATCCTTAGGCCAACCACAGAACACAGATTCTCAGAGTTCATATAAGAGATAAACAGCATTTAATATCAATTAATATTCTTACACAAGTGCTATTACGCTATAAGAAATGTGGCAAGATATTTGTGTCCAAATTGTGCCCAATGTTACAGAATATTTGAGGGAATTTTGCGATAGTTTGCTGTGGTTTAACCTGGCAGGCAGTTCAGCACCTCACAGCCTTTCATTCAACCTCCCTCTGCCAATGAGATAATGGAGAGGGCTGGAAAAAGTAGAAGTCATCAGTTGAGATGAAGACAGTTCATTAAGACAGAAAAGGAAGGGATAATAATAATACACAAAACAAGTGATGCATATTGCTCCTTATCTGCTGACCAGTGCCCCCAAATAGTCCCTGAGTAGCAGCAGTACTTATGGCCAACTCTCCCAGTTTTATTGCTGAACATGAAACTATATGATGTGGAGCTTCCCTTTGGCCAGTTCAGGTCAGCTGTGCTGGATCTATCCCATCCTGGCTCTTTGTGTCCCTCATTCCCCTTGCTGGCATGGCAGTGTGAGAATGTTCTTGGCTCTGTGCAACACTGCTCAGCAACAGTGCAAACATCAGTGTGTTATCAACACTGTTCTTCTACTAAATCCAGAACACAGCACCGTACCAGTCACTATAAAGAAAGTTAACTATATCTAAGACAAAACTAGGATATTATTTTCAAAATTTCTGCTAAACTCACACCCCTGGATATATTCAGTTTAGATTGATGGGAATCCAATTGTACTAATTACATGTTGGGAATTATTTTTTCTTTAGTTGCATATGTGCTGAAGCCAGGACAGATAATCTCTAAATACATAACAGAGTTTAGTGCCTTTTCCTTTACAACAATGACAAGTATGTAGATGTAGGCTTAAGTGTACATAGCAGTGTCTCACTCTTTTATTATCACGGGGTTGTTTTCACTGTCTTAGATTCCTTTAGGCTCTGTAGTGTGCTTGGTTTATCTCAAATGAGAGTTTAAGTAAGTGTAACAAAAGAAACAAGTATTTTAATAACCGTATTTAAAAAATACTGCTGAATGCTAGTCTGAGAAAACTTTAAAAAAACCAACAAACCCACAAAATAATAACACATCAAAAAATGTTGGAAGGGATGTGAAATACTCGGTATTGCACTGCTTGCACATCTGTTTTTGATATTGGAAACAATCAAGGAAGGGCGCTACATGAAGACGGAAGAGTTAAGGAAATTTGCTTTTTATATGGAAAATTCATTTCTATTCATTTATCTTCTGCATCCTAGTGTGAGAGAGTTCCTAGAGATAAGTTGATTGAATCAAACTTTGCAAAGGCAGTCACTAATTGTGTGTTTGGGTATTATCTGTGTGACCAACTTTGCATTCTCTACCTTGATTTGCATAATTGCTGAGCTTTAACAGTAGCAACTAAAATCCCAGAGGGTTGAGCTTTGTAAATGTTCTGTGCATGAAGTAAAGAAATCCTAAATATCTCAAATTGGGTATATGAAGTTAGTGAAAACTTTTCTTTCTTCCCTCCCTCTATAAAATGGGCATATTAATTACAGGAGCTATAAGATAAATTTATGTTCATGAAACAGAAATACAAAAATGAGGACTGCTCTAAGAAGCCAGGAAATAAAAATTCTCTCTTCAGAGCTAAGTTCAAGTAGTATGTCATAAAAATACATGGTTTATGAACAATAAAAGTAGATTAAAATGCTGCATTGTTGTTCATTAGTTTAATATCATTAATACTGCTCACTGAATGAGGTAAAAAGCCTCTTGAAAACCCTGAAAAATCATAGAATCATAGAATCCTTAGAGTTGGAACGGACCTTTAAAGGTCATCTAATCCAGCTCCCCTGCAATGAACATGCACAGCTAGATCAGGTTGTGCAGGGCCTGATACAGCCTCACTTTGAAAGTCCCCAGAGGCAGGACATCAACCGCATTTCCGGGCAACCTGTTCCGGTGCCACACCACCATCACTATAAAGGACTTTTTCCTTATGTCCAACCTAAATCTACCCTCTTTAAGCTTGAAATCATTTCCACTTATTCTATCACCCCAAACCCTGCTAAAGAGCCTGTATCTTTCTTTCCTGTAGCTCCCCATTAGATATGAAAAGCTGCTATCAAGTTACCTTGAAGTCTTCTCCAGTCTGAACAGCCCCAGCTCTCTCAGCTCATTCTTGTAGGCGAGGTGTTCCATCCTTTGGGTCATTTTTGTCATCCCCCTCTGGATGCATTCCAACAGGATTATGTCTCTCCTGTAGTGACTCCACATCTGGAGGCAGTACTCAAGGTGAGGTCTCACCAGAGCGGAGTAGAGGGGCAGGATCACCTCCCTCGACCTTCTGGCTGCACTCCTTTAGATGCAGCCCAGGATACAGTTGGCTTTCTGGGCTGTGAGGACACATGCTGTCTCGTGTCGAGGTTGCCATCCACCAGTAGCCAGAGATCTTTTTGAGCAGGGCTGCACTCAATCATTTCATCCCCCAGCTTGTATTGGTAGTAGGTGTTGCCTTGACCCAGGTGCAAGATCTTGCATTTTGATCTGTTGAATCTCATGAGATTCATCTGGACCCACGGCTCAAGCCTCTTCAGGTTCTTCTGGATAACATCCTGTCCCTTTGGTGTGTTGACTGGACCCCATGCCTTGATGTCATCAGCAAATTTGCTGAGGGTATACTCAACCCAGCACAGAGAGACTGACATGTTGGTAGTTCCCGGAGTCATTGTTTTTACCCTTCTCAAAAATGGGTGTGATGTTGCCTTTTTTCCAGTCCTCAGGGACTTCACCTGATTGCCACAGCTTTTCAAATATCATTGGAAGTGGCTCGATGATTACAGCAGCTAATTCCTCCAGGACTCTGGGATGCATCTCATCAGGGCCCATTGACTTGTGGATATTCAGGTTCCTCAGGTGGTCACGAACCTGATCTTCACTTACTGTGGGAGGGATGTTATTTCCCCAACCCCCTCCTACCAAAGCAAATATTTGAGGCTTGCTATATGAGCAGTTATCAGAGAAGATCGAGGCAAAAATGTTAAGTACCTCAGCCTTCTTCTTATCTGCTGTTACCAGCTTGTCTGTGTCACTCACTAATAGGAGTATGCCCTCCTGGAGTTTCCTTTTCTAATTGAGGTACCCGTAGAAGCCTTTCTTGTTCTTCTTGCCACTTCTTGCCAATTTTATTTGAAGCTGGGACTTGGCCTTCCTGAACCCATCCCTACACAGCCTAGCAGCTTCCTTTTACTCTTCCCACAGTATTCCCTGTTTCCACTGCCTGTGCATTTTCTTCTTCAATTTGACGGCTGGTCTCAGTTCAGCTATGCCGGTCTCTTGATTTCCTTTCCTGACTTGCTACACATGGGAATGAAGAGCTCTTGTGCTCTGAGGAAAGCTTAGTTAAAGATCTACTAGCTCTGCTCTTCACTCTTACTCATGAGGAGAGTTCACAGGGTGTTTTGTTGACTAACTCCTTAAACAGCTGGAATTTGGCATTCCTAAAATTTAGCATACTAATTTTACTCTTTGCCTGTCTCACATACCTCCAGAGCATGAACTCAACCATAGCATGATCGCTACAGAACAGGCAGCCTCCAGTCCTGATGTCACCAATCAGTTCATTTGCATTATTTAGTATGAGATCCAGTATGGCATATCCTCTGTTGCAGCCATATATTACTGGACTCAAGAAGTTATCCTTGATGCATTCCAGGAGCCTCCTGGATTGCCTACAGTTTGCCATGCTACTTTTCCAGCAGATATCTGAGTGGTTGAAGTCCCCCAGCAGAACAGTGCTTGCGATCCTGATGTCTTCTGTAGTTGGAAGTAGAATGTCTCATCTACAGGCTCTGCTTGATCAGATGGCCTGTAGTAGACACCAACTACAAAGCAGCTCCATTTGCTGCCTCAGTCTCTGTCACCCATAAGCTTTCGCCTTGTTCGTGACTATTCGTTATGGACAGCTTTTCACGTTCTATTCCTTTCCTGATGTAGATAGCAACACTCCCTCCCTGCCCCTCTTTTCTTGCCTGTCCATTCTGAACAGCTTGTAGCAGTCAATAGCCACACTGCAGTCATGGGAATCATCCCACCAGGTTAAATCAAACTTAGTATTTTCTGTGCTGTAAACATTTGATTTAATAATAGTTCTCCTTTATTGTCAAATCTGTATAAAACTAGCAGCCCAGTAGATGTGGAAAACAACTTGGAACCAACATATGTAAGAAAAATTAATTATGTTTCATGGGAATGAGGTTTTGTGTTAATTTTTAAAAAACATCCTACAGAGCAAGACTTTGTAATGTAGCATTGTAGCTTTGATAAGACAGGAGGAGAGAAGCATTGAAATAATGTGACTTAAAGAAAAAGCATTGGGAACATGTAAGCAAATGTTGCTAATAAGGAATAAATATAATTTCAGCATTTCACTTTTTGGTCTCTTTCTGTTGAAAAACTGTAAGCTATGCATGTAATTAGACATTTGTGTTGCCACAGTAAATCAGTTTTCTGAGCAAACTGGTGCACCCTGACACATTAAACCCAAGCTGGTGTGTCTACTCTAAATAAGGATCTGCTGTGTAGCTGACATGAACTTCTGATGCATTTTAAATAGATAGTGAGAATCCTCTTGCAAGCATCCACTACATTTTTCAGATTCTCACAGAGTCTGAATATTACTGATTTACTAGATCAGTCCTGTGCATGTACTATACATCAGTGGAACTGTGCTCATCACAGAATTTTGCTGATGAACTATGACTCCTCCTATTTTCTGGTATTTGTTTTTATTTCCTGGAAAGAGTTTGTGGACTGCCTCAAATATTTCATAGAATCATTGAATCATAGAATGTTTTGGGTTGGAAGGGACCTCAAAGATCATCTAGTTCCAAACCCACCTGCTGTGGGCAGAGCTGCCAACCAGATCAGGCTACCCAGGAACCCATTAAGTCTGGCCTTGAATGCTTCCAGGGATGGGGCATCCACAGTTTCTCTAGGCAGCCTGTGCCAGTGCCCCATCTCTCTCTCAGTGAAGAATTTCTTCCTCACATGTAACCCAAACCTCCACTCTTTCAGTTTGAATTAAAAATGAGTTTCCCCTTGTCCTATCACTATTTCTATATATGCAATTGTTGATGTGTACATCTTTGACCAGATGACATCCAAAATGAATAAAATAAATACAGCTTTGAAAAGAGAGAGAGTTCAACAAAAGGAAAACTGCAGTCAAAAATACTTAGGATGATTACTCAATATGTGATGAAAGTGATGTGAATATGTGGTTAAGTGATGGAAATAATTCTTGTTCTGGGAATACAGAGGTACTGAAAAGTGTATTTCTGTAATAACAGAGAGATCTAGGAGAAACTCTTAATGACACCTTAGCAATTGAAGTAGTTCATCAAGTAAATTCAGAAGGAGATAGTGACTAAATATAGTCCAGCAGCTTTCATTCCCATGTAAGGTTGGGACTGCACAATCCGTGAGTGGGGATGCTGAGGAAGATCTTTCCTCAGTAATGCAATGACACATAAACTGATGGGAACATGGGGAAGAATAGACAAATACACTAAGAAAGAAGAGACTATTTGTGGAAAACTGTGGAGCTAATCAAATATAGAAAGCATAGGTACTACCTCTGGAGGAAGGATTGACAAACTGCGACTCAGAGGATACATAGGACTGGGGATAGGGTGGAAACATATTTAAGTGGATAAGGCATGATGGCAGCATGCAGTCCTGAAAATAGTTCTTTGGTGCAGACCTCTAATCTGCAAAAATGACACTTTTTCCACCACCACATAAAATAAGTATATTCTGGAAATGAACTGAAACCTGAAGGTGGATTTGACCATATTACTCCTTGTTAGGTGCACAGCTACTTTCACAGCTTTTTCACTACTTGATGGAGGAGCGTAGATATTTCTGAAAAAGGTTTCATTTATTAGGTAGAATAAATAATCCTCAGGAGGTGCCTATTTCCTGTAGGAGGTACCTTAGAGCCAGAAGGCTTCCAGCTTGGTTTATCTTTATTACATAGCTGAAGTGACAAATCCTGTCCTGAATTAATCTGTGGTTTCTCTCTCACTTTTGAGAGAAGCTGAAAGAAAGGGTCACCAGAAGAATTAGATTATTTTCATTCGTAGTGATGGCTTCGTTACATCAGATTTTTACAGCTGGAAAAGTAGTTTTGTGCACTTCTATCTGCACAACCAGCAGGAAGCTCTTGTCTGTTTTCCACAGGGACTGAGATGCCACATTATACATGAAACTGTGCTATACATGAATCTGTGAACACAGGATCTGAGCGAAATAATCAGCTGCTAAGAGTCTTGAGTGAAAGAACACATTTTAACCTCATTCTGATGGTTACATCATCAGTTTTTTAGTGTTCATATGCTTTCATGAGTGCTCACCTAGCTGGCTGCAGACACAGCTAAAGTGGTTTCAAACAGTGCTCATGCACCATGAAACACATGACTACCTTGATGAGAAGAACATAGAAACATCTGTAAGAAAGGCATATATTTGAAAGTCTAATTTACTTATTTTATATATTTAATTTAAGGACACATGTAAGAGATGAAACACACTGGTGAAAAAATAGGGGGATAGATATTCAACAGTGCAATTAAGCTGGGAATTAATTTTCTCAGAAATATAAAATGAGCACTATGATGAAGCACTCATGAAAGTGTCAGATTTAACACAGACAGTACCAATACTTCTGACCGTTCAACTCCTTGTTGCTCTGAAAGTAATGCTTCCTATTTATTTCCATGGAAACTATAACAGATAAAAAGAGCATAATAACACCATTTGATAAAGGAAACTCTCAGCTACAATACGCTATTTTTCAGCCGTCAGCACCATCAGCTATGCCCTTTTATGAGCAAAGATCAAGAGCCTGCATGTCACAATCATAAACCTATGCACCATCTGAGGCGACCAACTGTCATTCTTACCACTTCTGAAATTTGCCACCCACTGCCTCACTGTGCTTACATCCACTGTTTGGTTTCCATGCACATTCAGCAAGAACTGGTGAATATCAGTAGATGCAGTTCTTTCAACCTGAGGGAATTCAATGACACACCTTTGCTTTATATGCATTTCCATGTCAGGCACCAATTTGTCAGACTGCTGCTCTGCTGCCATTTGTCACATAGCAATAAAACAAAATATCATCAGGAAGGTTCACTCTATACTGCCATACCACCACATCTACTGCTGATATCATGGGCCAATGTAATGAAATAGGAGGCATTTCTTTTGGAGCAGCTCTTGTAGAAATGATGTAAGAGATTTTTGTGGTTTTAATATGCAAATTGTTGCAAACATACAGGAACATTAAAATTTTCCACTGTGACAAATATTGTTTGATTCTTCCATTTTGTATGAGAGGAATTCTAAAGGGAAGATTTCCTAATTATGATACCTAGAGGATGGCGAGCTGATCAGACATGGCAATTTACTGAGAGGAACAATGTGTACAGCCATTGCTTATGTGTCTATTCTGATAATTGAGATCTTAGATCATATTTCTTATTGCTCATTTTTTAAAATATCTGTTTAGTTCACAATTTTCCAAGTGTTCAATTGATTTAATTACTTTGATTTATGGATGTTTTGATGTCTGATTAGAGCACTGTTTAAATACGGTTGGTTCTCAAAGGCACATTAAATAAGTCTTCAATCGATTAAATCAAAATTTATTGTACAAGCAACAGCCTTTGTAAATAAAAGTAAATTTGCAATCATTACATTTAATTGCAACTGAGAAATTGAGATAATATGGACCTACTTGATTGCAGACATTGATATGTCTAGAAAATATTCTTCAAGGTTTACGTTCATATAAGATTGGAATTAAGTTTGATAACAGGATTTGTCTTTATTCCTTGCTGTTAATGATGTCACATATAGAAGCCCTAGTATAATATAATTGGTCATGTGGGAGTGAATTGGCTATATAGATATTGGGGTAGAACCTTCCTTTCAGAAAGCAACAGGAAAGAAAATGTATCCTCATTTTAATATGTATGGGCTTTTGTTCACTTTCTGCTCTGATAAAGATTTCTGTCTGACTTAGTACCTATCTCTTTCTTAAACAAGCCAAATATTTGTGGTGATATAGTCATTAATCTGCTCATCTGTTAAAGAAGGATAAACTGTTCACTGCCAAGGTTAATAATCTAAAGAATGCAAGATGGTTTAGATATTACGATAAGAAGTTATACCTAAATATTATTATTGAACTAAAAAAGCGAAGGAAATAGTGTTGCTGAGAGATTTAAATTCTTTACATGACTTGAAAGGTCATCCAGTAAGTATATTTCATTCTCTGCATTTCCACCAGTTCTTGATCTAAATTAGAACTATGTGGTTGTATATTGATGTTTTGTTATTGATATCTCCCAGGGGCTTTGATGTCTTCTGGAAATTAGGGAGTCACCTGAGGTGAGTGTGATCCAACACTAGCTTCACCGAGTGTACATTGCCTGATACTCGGGAAGTGCTTTGAATGGTTTATCAAGTTGTCATTTGCATAACAGAGGAACAAAACATTCCTCATGTGATCTAATTCCAATTGACATTGCATTCTAATTAATATGAACTTCATACTTAAAGTGCTTAAATTACTTAAGTTATTCCTTTATCCTGCCAACATCCATATGGCCTTTAAGCATTAATTTTTATCCAGTATTTTGAATAGTGATATCCCGTCATCTCTCAGTGTAGCTGCAACTGTGTCCATGTCCAGAACTCTGCTCTTGGTGACCAAAGCAGCTTCTTTTATGTTCTTATTGAGAAAGGATAGCATATTATTTTCCCTCGTGATAAGTATTAATCACCCTGTAGTAAAGAAGTTATGGTATGTGAATTCACCTGCTGGCGGTCCTTGTGAGCAGTTTATCACTTTGGCTCCTGCTTTATTAAATGCTGGGGCCCTTGAAAATAAATTATTCTTTTATTTATAATTGCACATTTACATATTTGCTTCCAAGACTGTAGATTGTTCAGGGTAAGAGCAGAGTGCAGTACATTTTCAGCACTCCATACTTTTTAGTCTTTTTTTGTACTGCATCTGATGCAGTGAGTTTCACTGGCTGTGACAGATTTATGCTGGCTCACCATACAAGACAAT
Source organism: Chrysolophus pictus (assembly GCA_037305975.1). Lineage (NCBI taxonomy): Eukaryota > Metazoa > Chordata > Aves > Galliformes > Phasianidae > Chrysolophus > Chrysolophus pictus. The sequence continues at coordinate 163,836,974 of CM074576.1, forward strand.
ACTCTAAAACCAAAGTGTTAACACAGAGACTGCTTGCTTTAAACTAGACCCAGGCATAACTGCCCCAAAAGTTTGACATTATTCACCTCGAAATCTTGGTTTAAATCTATTTTCAGAGTTCAAATACAAATAGGAAATTATGAAATACTTGGGTGAGTACAGACACTGAATATAGCTCTAAGATACCAGAAGAAAAATGAATGTGAGTAGAATGTTCTCAAATTAACTGAAGCAGGAGATGTGTTCAATTTAGCTGAAACATTACAAATGAAAGTTCATAGATAGAAGATCTTAAAAAATCCATTATATTATTTTTTTCACTAATGAGTTCAGAACGTAGGTACCATTTGGTATTTTGCAAGAAACTGATGCCAACCAGTGAATCTATTTAAAACTGCAAAGATGAACACACTGGTTGACCTCAATAACATACAGTTCAGTGAAATCACCAGCAACATTTTCAAGATACATCCTAAAATGCAGACTTAAAAAATATTAAGCCTTGGAGCTGTTGTTTGACTTGAGCTAATGTGATGTATTCTCTTAAAAGGAAAACCATCCTTGTCACAACTAATACTCAGTGACCGATAACAGAATTAAACTTGAAAGTAAGCATAATTGTTTTAATTTTTGTTTTTATTGATACAACTTTTGTAACCAGATATAACACTGAAGTCTGAAATATTTTGTTTGAAATGGAATAATGAAAAGTTAAAAGTTTTCTGTTTAATTTCAAATACATTGCTCATATAAAAATTTGAAAATCGTTTTATTATAAATCTCTTTCTGTTTCACCATGATTTATTTTCTACTGCAGTATATGAGCTGCAATTACTGTGTTGAATTATGTACCCTATGCACTTGAAAAATATGTAATTTAATTTAAGAATTGTTATGAAATGTAAAAACCGGTGCAGAGCAGTGTAAGCATACTTAAAAAAATGTAATAACCCATGGTAAACCAATTTTAGAATTGGGAAATTAATCACAGTACTTCAATTAGTTATCTTCTGCTCTTTGTATGCATAATATGGAACCGATCAGTTGTCAATAGTGATGAGAGCAGAGTAAAAGGATTGTAATGGAAAGATCTTTGAATTTGACAGTGAAGAGGGATGTGAAGGAAAGGAAAGTCTCATTAAATTGTAAGAACTCCCTATTTTGCCAATTTTTTCACCTTACGTTGTACTCTTCCCTGCTTACTTATGTAATTTTTTGCAGATACAGGCACATATTTCAATCTGATTTTGTAGTTTAATAATTTGTTGGAGGTGAAATGTAATCCTAATGTCATTCAACAACATCAATGTCTTCTTTAAAAAAAAAAAAAAAAAATTGTAATCTTTAAAGATTTAAGACATAGTGTGTTAGTAAATTTTTCTTTAGAAAATGCTGCCCCTTGTCATTGCCCCTCATTGCAAACAGGGGGAGTGGATCTGGATTAACCTGCTGTATCAATGTTCTTGAGCATTTTCCAGTGTTTCTAAAAGTCCAGGAAAAAACAGTGACTCAAATAGTAATTTATTTTCTTAAAAATTTGACATTAAAATGTAAGTAATTATTTGTCATTCAATTCTCAACTGATATTTTTGTTTTAGAATGGCTTTAAACACCTGAGGAGAAGGTTACAATTTGAACTTCCTGATACCAAAAATTTTGAAGTCTATGTTAAGAATAATGATCACAATTTTTGCAGAACCATCTTTTATGCTGAGTAACTAAGAGTGTTCATTTTAATTAAGCAACTATGTGGAATGGAGAGAAAAGTAAAAGCTATAATGAATCATGAACTGAAATTAAAATGAAGTATTGGGAAGAATGACAGAAAAAGATAATCAATGACTTCCTGTACCTTAATTCACTTTACAGAAGAAAGAGTAACCTAATAGATAAACATTACAGTAGGAAAAAAATGAGATTCAAGTACCTGTCACAATGATTATTTTATGTACAGTGATCCAACAGGAGAAGCTAGGAAAAGGTCATTCTACTATGTTTCATTTTTCACGACTGAGTGGGTAAGAAATGGGTAGACTAGAAATTGTGAGTATCAGAATAGCTAACCAGAAATTACCTTCTGAATCTGAAAACCTTTTGATTAAAAGTACCGTGTCCATGATCTTCTACTGTCTATACTATCTATGCTTTCAAAAAAAATTTCATTTTGTATTTAGTCAGGGATATATTCCAATATAAATTTATTCTAGTGAAGAATGTGCTCTGCTTTGTTAAGCTAAACTTTATGTAAATCTGTCACAGGTTTAACTTGCCTATATGGTTGATTTGTTTATTAGTTTTGACAATTTTTTTTTCTTTTTTTTAATACAGGTTATACATAACTTGTATATGCCTGAAAGGATGTGCTGAAGCCATGTCTGTGAGTGTGAAAGATGAAATTTGAATTTCTGAATAGTGTTCACACAGTTTTGTAAAGAAGAAAAGCATTTACTGCTCAGCTTAGACTTTGTTTCAGAAAAATCTCAAGCCAGCAAAGCTTTCAGCTTGACTTTCCTCTCTCTTGCTCTGTCAGAATTATTGCTCTCATATTAAAGATTTCTGACTTTCAGTAAGGCAATACTCAGTATCAAAGTTTGGGATCCAGTCTGAAACACCAGAATGCTATAATTGCTCACCTCAAAGATAAATTATGAAATAGTTATGAAATAGTTAAAATAGGTAATAGATATTTGGTCTTTGCAAGTAGTGAACTTTGAGATGAAATTTTAGTACAGCAGTTTGGAGAAAAAAGAGAAATAAAAACTGCACATGATGTGTGTGTATGTATATATGTACATTTACAGGCATGGACAAATTGTATCTCTCCCCTATAATCCTAAAAATGTTCAGAATGTTTCTTTACATGATTCTGGTTGCTCTTCAAGAAGGAAGTCTTAAAGGTGCAGGAGCTGGCTGTCCCCCTGAACTGTAAAATGAGTCAGGGGGGAAGAAGATCAGCGTGGATGAATAGGGAGCTATTCTTGAGGCTCCGGGAGAAAAAGAGACTCTACCTCCTGTGGATGGGTGACTCAGAAAGAGTACAGAGAGGTGGTTAAGATGTGTAGTGAGAAAATCAGAAAGGCAAAAGCCCAGCTTGAACTCAACCTGGCCACTGGGATTAAAAGGAACAAGAAACCCAAGAGGAGGACTCAGGAGAATCTTCATTCTTTACTGGATGAAGCTGGGAATGTGACCACTGAGGATAAGGAAAAGGCAGAGATTCTGAATGCTTTCTTTACATCTGCCTTTAAAGGTCACACCAATTATCCTCAGGGTACTCCACTCTCTGACCTGGTAGTCTCGGCTGGGGAGCAGACTAAATCCCCTACGACTCAGTAGGTCACAGTCAGAGACCTACTATTCCAACTGGACTGTCATAAGTCCATGGGGCTGGATGGGATTCACCCAAGAGCGCTGAAGGAACTGGTGGAGGTGATAGCCGAGCTGCTTTCCATTATCTATCAGTGCTCCTTGTTGACTGGTGAGGTCCCAGAAGACTGGAGCCTTGCCAATGTGACTCGCATCTGTAAGAAGGGTTGTAAGGAGGATCCAGGGAACTACAGGCCTGTTAGCCTGACCTCGGTGCCATGGAAGGTTATGGATCGGATTGTCTTGAAGGAGATCAGGCGGCATGTGCGGGAAAACCGGGGGATGGGACCTAGCCAGCATGAGTTCACGAAGAGCAGATCCTGCATGACTAGCCTGATCTCCTTCTATGATCTAGTGACCCGTTTGGTAGACGAGGCAAAGGCTGTTGATGTAGTCTACCTAGATTTCAGCAAAGCCTTTGATGCTGTTTCCCACAGCATTCCCCTGCAGAAGCTGGCAGCCCGTGGCTTGGACGGGTACACTCTTAGCTGGATAAGGAACTGGCTGGAAGGCCGGGCCCAGAGAGTGTAGTGAATGGAGCTAAATCCAGCTGGCAACCTGTCACGAATGGTGTTCCCCAGGGGTCGGTGCTGGGACCTGTCCTCTTCAATATCTTTCTTGATGATCTGCATGAGGGCATTGAGTGCACCTTCAGTAAGTTTGCAGATGACACCAAGTTGGCTGGAAGTGTCGATCTGCCTGGGGGTAGCGAGACCCTGCAGAGGGATCTGGACAGGCTGGATAGCTGGGCTGAAGCCAATGGGATGAAGTTCAACAAGGCCAAATGCCGGGTCCTGCACTTTGGTCGCAACAACCCCAGGCAATGCTACAGGCTTAGGGCAGAGTGGTTGGAAGACTGTGTAGAGGAAATGGACCTGGGGGTATTGACTGATTGGTGCTCGGTGGAATGCGAGCCAGCAGTGTGCCCGGGTGGCCAAGAAGGCCAATAGCATCTTGGCTTGCATCAGGAATGGTGTTGCCAGCAGGAACAGGGAAATGATTGTCCCCCTGTACTCAGCACTGGTGAGGCCACACCTCGAGTACTGTGTCCAGTTTCAGACTCCTCGCTGCAAGAAAGACATTGAGGCCCTGGAGTGGGTTCAAAGAAGGGCAACAAAGCTGGTGCAGGATCTGGAGCATAGGCCTTATGAGGAATGGCTGAAGGAGCTGGGATTGTTCAGTCTGGAGAAGAGGAGGCTCAGGGGAGACTTCATTGCTCTCTATAACTACCTGAAGGGAGGTTGTAGTGTGCTGAAGGTCGGCCACTTCTCTCATGTAACTAGTGATAGAACTAGAAGGAATGGCTTCAAGCTGTGCCAGGGGAGATTTAGGCTGGATGTTTGGAAATACTATTTTTCTGAAAGAGTGGTCAGGCACTGGAATGGGCTGCCCAGGGAAGTGGTGGATTCACTGACCCTGGAGGTGTTCAAGGAGTGTTTGGATACTGTGATGAGGGATATGATTTAGTGAGAACTATTGGTGATAGGATGATGACTGGACAATCCTGAAGGTCTTTTCCAACCTTGGTGTTTCTGTGATTCAGCGATTCTTTGATTCTTCAAAGGCATGTTCATATTTCTTCTCTTTTCAGAACTGTGTAAAAGTATGCATGTATACATTAAAATATGTATGAATAGAAGAAATATACACATTTCTATAACCAATATATATATATAGTATATGTCCCAAAAGAATAGAAGAAATATACACATTTCTATAACCAATATATATATATAGTATATGTCCCAAAAGAATGATGCAGGAAGTAGATGTTATCACTCTTGATAAATTCAGTAGTTTTGCCTCTTAAAAATTTTTCATACCCTTGTACATAACAGAAAAAAAGCTATGACTGAAGGCTTTCAGCCAAGCTTGTTTCAGGGTTATCAAGACAGTGAAGTTTGACCTTGTTGCACAGGAAATACGTTCTAAATTAGAGCTTGCTCATGGTACTGCTCAAGCCATATATCAGTTCACATTCTTGTACATGGAGAGACAAGGAGAAGGAAGGAAAGGGAGGGAAAACAACATGAAAGAGAAGATAATTTTTTGTATGAATGACATTAGTTGTGTATTCTTTAGTTGTGCATGAGATCACTTTGCACAGTGCTATCATTATGACAGAATTTAGACATTCTCTTCTGCCTTCCAAAAGAGTTATTTGCCTCTTGCCAACTGCCACAGGCCTATGCAAAAGGAGTTGAACATCCAGTGATTCTTGACTGAAAGTCAAAGCCGTGTAGGAATTATCAGAAAGCTCATTGTACTCAACATTGCTAGCAGGTTTCTCCAGTACAAAATGTTACCACAAGACACTTTTCTGACTAGTCACTCTTGGATATTATGAAAGAAGTTGTAATATCCCTGTAGTCTTTATTTAGCAGTGTTTAGAGTGTTTCTTTGTTCTGGTTCTTTGTTCAAGTCCAGCTGTTGACAGTAAATAAATTACTCTCTACCTAGTAAATTGCCGCACTCTTCTGATGTTTTGGGAGGAGGAAAACAAAGTGATAAATTTATAGCTCTAAGAGGTTTATTAATAAATATTCTCTCCATTTCATTCAAACCCCCCCTTTTTTTTTTCTGATTTCTTCTTGTTCTTCTTGTTTATTTTTATCTTCTTCCTTTTCTTTTTTTTTTAATCTATTTACTCAGAGGTTTAATTACATATTTGGTGAAGCTTTTATGTGGAAGCAAACCACAACAAAGCAGTCTTTTTAAATATTGTGATCAGCTTTATAAATAATGTGAAGATGAACACTATAACAAAAGTTTGAGAACTCCCTTCTTCTGAGAAAAGAAGATATTTAAAGTCTCTGCCCTGCATAGTCATATTTATCATTGGAAGAATGGATGAATAGAAGAAGCTTTTTTCTTTTTTTTTTCCCTGTCATTCCTCTAGGTTTAATGTTTGCCAGAAAAACTGAGGGGGTCACTGAGACTATGGCATTTTTTCTACTAGTTCTTTTTTAAAGAAAAATTGGGAAAAATTATAGTTTTCCTAAATGAATCAGACAATAGCATTTAGTAAATTTCTTTTTCTTTTTATATTCAAACCAAGATAAGCAGCAACTAAAATGCTTATCCTCTCTGACAATGTCTGAGTTCACAAGGGAAATAAATTCTGTCACTATGAACCAATTCCTAAGTGAGATAAAACTTCTTGACTAATATTCAGCTACTTAAAATTCAGTTTACTGAGATGTTTTATGATCACAAAGCATACAGCTTGGCAGCAAGACTGCCCAGAGGACAACTACATTAACTTTTATTCTAATTTGTGTTTGGGGGAGTAGTTAAAAAAAGATTCGTCTTTCCTTTCAGGCTTAGTGTTCAATATGTTATTTCACAATACTTAAAAATCCCTGTTTGAAATAAAAAATGGCATGGATGAGTTGAATTAATTTCCATCATCATTTATAGCTACTAATTAGCAGCATGATTTTCTCCTTTTGACTCTGCGAGTCTCTGTGAGATTGAAGATCAATTCTTTCTATCCAGTGAAATTAAAAAAAAAAAAACACCATATTGATTTCTACAATTTTCAATATAAGACAAAATAAAAACTTTCTTCTCCTTTAGGAAGATTGGAATAAATTGAAAATGAGAAGTCAGCCTAAGAGCTTCACTACAGTTCCAAATCAGATTTACTGTTCTTTTTTTTATGTCAGTGAGATGCACCACGATAAATTGATGTCTGTTTTCTCTCTTTTCACTGCATTGCTGTTTGCTTTGTGCTGCTGTAAGCAATGTACAAAATCAAGCAGTAAAAATCAGTCTTCCTTCTTCTTCTTGGGCATTTCTTGGTTACTGCGTTTTTTTGTTCTCTCCTGTCTTGTCTTCATTCTTGTTTTTCTTCTTTCCTACCATCTTCACTGATGCCCAACAATGTCTCTGCATCTTTAATTCAATTATAACACCTCATAAAGTCCAGCTGTGAAGATCCAGACTTAAAGATCCAGTCAACCTGGTGTACTGTTGGTTTTGATAGGATTTGAAAAAATTCCTATAACAAAATCCAGCCATTTAAAAGTAATGATAAAAACCTCCCAGAACTGTGCTAGAACTGCTTCCCTTTCTGGAGGGAAAAAAATGAATGCTGCATATGTTCGGTAAGGTTTTGCAAGATAAATGTTAAAAAAGAGTGTTTAAATGAATTTGGCCTAGAGGAATGGATGCTTGAAAGTGGTGGGTGAGTTGGCAGGATTGGAATACATTTGTGTTACTATGAAAGTATCCAGCTAAGAATTTCCAGAAATTTATTGTGATAATGTGCACTTCTGGAAGGAAAGAAAGAAAGATACTTTGGATATCTGGACAAGTGAACAAATAAATGCATATTCTTCTAACTAGGATTTAAAATTAAAATTTAAGTGTAAGTAAGGATTTGTTTCAACAACTATAACAACAGAGACTGTAACGTGAATATTCTATTCTGCAGCGTCTCCTGTATGAGGAAAGGCTGAGTAACATGGATTCCTTCAGCCTGGGGAAAAGAAGACTGAGATGGGATCTGATAAATGTTTATAAATATCTTAAGAGAAGTGAGAGGCAAATGGATGGGATAAGACAAGGCCTAAAGCAATGAGCTAAAATTTTGACATAGGAAGTTCCATACTAATATGCAGAACTTGTTTACAGTAAGTGCTCCAGGGAGCACAGGAACAGATTGCCCAGAGAGGTTTTGGAGTCTCCTCCTATGGAGGTCTTCAAGACCCATCTGGATGTCTACCTGCATGATCTATTGTAGGGTACCTGGTTCAGGGGAGGGGTTGGATTGAGGATCTCTTGAGGCCCCTTCCAACTCCTGCGATTCTGTGATTCTGTGATTCTGTATCTATCCTGGCTCTGTCTCATCATTGGTATTTATCATATTAAATCTGAGCATGTTAAAAAGATTACATCTCTACTACTAGTTGAAAACAAGGAACTATATATAAGAAATATTCTCCAAGGCACTCAAGATGTGGCAGAACACAATTTATGTATCTATTGATTTTTCTTCAGTGTATCTTCATTCTAGTCCATTGGTTAGGCATTTTCTTATTCATCCTTAAAATTCCTGAAGTTGAGTTTGGTGCAAATGAGAACTATTTGAATTTAAAACACAAATCTATGGAGAGTTTGCAGTCAGAAGCTGGGAATTGTTGAAAGCTTTCTATCTGTTTCCATACCCCTTTACATTACTTTCATGTGACACAACCAAAATCTCAACATGATATTTCAGCTGCTCAGACCTTCTATGTCTGGTGTGTAACATTGCTTTACTTCAGTTTAACACAGTGGTAAAAATATATATATATATTGTTTATACACAGTAAGACTGGGATACATCAGTAAATATCACTGATACTTAAAAGTGACGTTTTCCTATCTTCTGGTCTAGCTCTTAATAAAAGTGAATAAGGCTGAAAACTGTTGACAACACTGATAATATTATCCATACTAGTGTGAAGAGATCTGCATTACTTCAATGCAAGTTAATGTAGTTTAACTAATTGTATTGAAGGAAATATTGATATCCATGTCACCAAGTCTGATGCTTAAATGCATCACCTAAATGAAGTTTTACTTCATTAAAAACTGAATAAAGGCCTTGAATTAAATAAATAAATAAATAAAGGAGATATGTCAAAAAATGAGGGTTTCCACAAGTCCAACTTGCTGACTAGCCTTTTTACTTGGAGAATTTGAAAGAGGGCTTAGTTACAGATGATTTTAAATATTCTTCATAATAATTTACAGGATTCCATGATAGATTGCAAAAATAACTCTCCTTCTAGACTGATTTGAAATCAGATATGTTCTTAGGTTTCATGTTGAAGTAGGCTTAAATTCTCAAGACAGACTTAAAACTACTTCAGTTCAATGTTTACTGGAGACTGTGGCTGCTGGATTTTGTTTATCCAAATATATTTTAGTACTTTCAAAAACTTAAGTTATTGCATTTAAATATCATGAAAATCTAAAGGAGATATTTAAGAAAGGTGAAATGAAATTCTCTTTTGGTGCCTTAATCTCCTTATTGTCTATAGATGGGGTTCAGATCACTTATTTGTGCAAGGTAATTAGCAACCTAAAAACCAGTTAAGTGAACTGACTCTCGAGCTGAGCAACTAAAATCTTTTTAATAGTTCATCTCAGGCATTCTCTCATTCTACTTTTCATGTTCACTGAAATTTTATTAAACGTTAATTAATCTCTACATGTAAGAGGTGCAGCCTGGTAATGATATAAAGTTGGGCATTCTATTCAGCTGCTAGATGCACTCCTCCTGTTCAGAAATCACCTTTTATATATGTGAATAATTGTTTTCAGGGAGGTTGTCTTTTTGTACTCGTTAATTGGGAGGTATTTGCCAGTATTTTAGACCTTATATTTGAGAGTACTGAGGAACAGAAACCTAGCTGTACGACGTCCAGGCTAAATTGAAAATCTTTCTACCCAAAACCTGACAAGGGGTTTGTCATAAACAGCATGACAGACTAATCCTCACAAAGAAGAAATTGAAAAATATATCATAAATTTTCCTTAAATCCTAATGTGTTTATTTGAATAACTCAAGATAAAACTGATAGTTACTGTCAGCAGTCCTGCGAAGACAGAGCACAAAGGCTTTTTTAGCTCAGGAGGTCTGAACAGAAGCTGTTTGCAGTCTGGATTAAAGCTGAAATAGTAAAAAGGCTTAACACAACTACTGCAGCTAACTATTGTAATGTCTCACCCCTGTCAAAATTGTGGAATGTAGGAGCATTTCCATAGACTGATGTTACATGTTTTCATGGTGATATACTAGCTTGAATGGACCGTAGAGAGGTTATGCCATGCTCTGGCTAAGTCTGAATGACCTGGGGGATCTACCCTGTGATCTTTACACAAAGAGGTTCATCAGGAAATGAATTTAGACAGTGACATAGATGAAAGCTTGCAGGCAGCACTGAGTATATTGTAGCATCCAGATCAGAAGCAGAATTTTTTCCAAGTACTCTTATAGAAAGAATGATGGCACAGGTCTGCCTAGGGATCCATTGTGTTGCATGCATTGACTGTGGAAGTAAATATATACTTTCACAGAAAAATTACAAAACAAAACAATTGAAAAACCAACAAACAACAAAACAACCAAATAAACAAAATGAAGAGATAAAGAGACAGTGAAAGAAAAGGGAAATACAGAACTTTCTGCAGTGGCCAGCTGGATAGGGAATTTACAGAGCATGCTCTGATGAGCAATCTCTCCACATTTTTCACAAAAGTCTGGACAGGCTCCCTCATGAAGAATCCCTTTCTTGTTCCTTTTGTATTCTTGTTCCTTCTCACCGTACTGCTGGTGCTGGTTGGATTGTGGTTTGGTCATGACTATTTTCCACTATGCTATTCATTAAGCCCTCTTTTCCTGTAGTATGAAAAAAAAAAATCTATATAACTAGAGGTATGAAAAGAATCATAGAATCATCAGGGATGGAAAAGACCTCTATGATCATCTAGTTCAACCATCAATCCATCACCACCATGCCCAGTAAACCATTTCCCTAATTGTCTTTTTTTGAAATTTGCCTTTTATTGAAAACCTCCAAGGACAGTGACTCCACCACCTCCCTGGGCAGCCTGTGCCAATACCTCACCACTCTTTCTGAGAAGAAATTTTTCCTAATATCCAACCTGAATCTCCCCTAGCACAACAGGCTGCTACCTCTCATCCTATCACTAGTTACCTGAGAAAAGAGGCTGGTCCCCACCTTGTCACAAACTCAGGTCATTGTAGAGAGCAACAAGGTTTCCCCTAAGTCTTCTCTTCTCCAGACTAAACAGTCCCAGTTCCCTCAGCTACTCTTCATAAAATTTGTGCTCCATACTCCTCACCAGCTTTGCTGCCCTTCTTTGGACATGGGCCTCAACGTCTTTCTTGTAGTGAGAGGCCCAAAACTGAACACAGTACTTTATGTGTGTCCTCACTAGTGCCAAATACAGAGGAATGACTACTTCCCTAGTTCTGCTGACTACATTATTTCTAATACAAAACAGGATGCCATTGGCCTTCTTGGCCACGTAAGCACACTGCTGGTTCATGTTTAGCTGACTGTCAATTAGCATCCCCAGATTCTTTCTCGTTGTGCTGCTTTCCAGTCACTCTTCCCCAAGCCTGTAGCTGTGCATGAGGCAATTTTAGAAGACTGAGTTCCAAGACAGGACATGAAAACAGTCATGACTGGAGCTCCCAGTCACAGTTACGGGTTTCTCTTGTCAGTTTGGAAATATTTTTAGATTTTACATGAAGACATAAATAAAATCACTGCACCTTGTCAACAGGGTGTGAAGACACAGCAAATAAGAGAAAGGGAAATTTACCACCTAAAGTGCATAGAAAATTTAAAAGCAAGTAGTTTTTGTGTACTGAAAGGCATGGCTTGGCAGCATACTACATCTAAAAACCAGCCACTGAGTCTATTGTGTCAATATCAGTTCCTCCACACTTGTTTTTGGCTATGCTTTAAAACCACTGGTAAGAGAAAATAGATTGATAGGTTATTGGACAGTATGCGTATATAACTTTTACTTACAAAAAATACAAATGTATCACAAATAATTTTCAAAATCACATAGAAGAAGTATTTGCCTCCTTTCTTCCAAGGAAAATAGATACATTTTTCAGACAATGCGTAATGCTTCAATAGATTAAGAATATTTTCCTTGCCAGTTTGGAAAAAAGTGATAATTTTAATTTAGAAAAAAAAACATAGCATTCACAGATGGCAAAAAAAAAAAAAAAAAAAAGCTAATTTTAAAGTTAAATATTGATTAACTATTAACCACATTCTTGCAGAATGAGAACTAACATTCTATACCCACATCCAGACATAAGCCTGTTAGTTTTTGGTAACAGTAAATATGTTGTGTTTAGCATCTTGCTGAACTCTTTGGAGATTGATGCAAAACTATTTTCTGGACAGTTCCATTTGATGGAAATAGGAAACTGTATAATTAGTTTTGAAAATAACCAGAGATATTATTACATGCATGAAAGTGCAAAATGTTGATAATATCTTATTTGTGAAGAATTATCATCAATTTTTGGGGAGGGTTGTATCAAAAGAAAGGTGAACAATATTTATGGCATCTGAAATGGCAATTCCATATCTTGTTCCCTTTCAAAGAAAAAGGAAAACAATGCAGAACTTAATGTCTGTACTGTGAATATGTTTTATATACTATGTGCTTGTTGCTTGTTTGTTCCATGGAAATTTGGAGTCCTGAACAGCTTTTGTGATCACCTTGTATTATGCAAGATGACCAGGAATACATATATATGCACAGTTCTGAAGTAATCCCACCAGGACCAATGTTTTGTGGCTGAACTAAGGTGTGACTCTTTGAAAAGCCACAACTATTTTTATTAAAAACTTCAAACGGAACAGCTCTGGATAATATTTGTCCACTGTAATAAATGGTCTTTACTTCACTTTGAGATTTTGCTCACAAGGCTTAATGGACTGTGCATCTGAATTTCCTTGAGTGGGGGAATGGGGTGGAAATTAATGGCTTATTTTTCTGTGTTTGCCTTTCATACTTTGTAATTCATGGTTGTTACAGTTCATATCAAATAAAGGAAGGAACAAAGAAATCTTGTTAGTCATTCTCCAGCTATTGGAAGATTTTTGCAGTAGTAGTCATATCTTATGCAAGGAGCTTTTGTCAAACTAACATCTCTTTTCACATGCCCTCCAGTAACAAAATACATCACACCCACATTTGTAGCAGAACATTTCACTAATTGACTTTTTGACTGGAATTAACAAACACAACTGGATGGTCACACACTATAAGAACATAGTGTTCTTATTAAGAGTTCCGCTACTCTTAACACCACAACACAGCTTCTCACCCATCTTGTGGCATGGTGCAAGAGATATGTACATGTCCCACTAATCCTATGCATGGGAAGAAAGACAACTTGATAGATGTGTTTGAGTTTCCAGAAGAATCATAGAATCATAGAATTATTTGAGTAGGCTATTAAAGGCCACTTTGTTCAACTCCTGAAATGAACAGGGACACCTACATCTAGCAACCATGGAATTGTAGAATTCTTTCTTCTTGGAGATGTCAAAAGAGTGACCAGCAAAACTACTTTCTTGAACTTCCAGAGGGCGGACTTTGATCTGTTCAGGATACTTGTAGCACGGATCCTTTGGGAGTCGCTTCTTAAGGGTAAAGGGGTCCAGGAGACCTGGATGCTCTTCAAGATGGAAATCTTAAAGGCACAAGAACAGGCTGAGCCTGAGTGCTGTAAGATGAGCAGTAGGGGAAGACGACCTATGTGGATGAGTCAGGAACTACTGTTGAGACTCCAAAAGAAAAAGAGAGTCTATGTCCTCTGGAAGAAGGGACAGGCTACTTGGGGAGATTACAAGAAAGTAGCTAAGGTATGAAGGGGGAAGTTAGGAAGGCAAAAGCCCAACTTGAACTCAGATTGGACACTGCAGTAAAAGAGAATAAAAAATCCTTTTATAAATATATCAACAGTAAAAGAATAACCAAGGACAATTCTCATCCTGTACTTGATGCAGCAGGAAATGTGGCCACTGAGGATAAGGAGAAGGCTGAGGTCCTCAATGCCTTCTTTACATCTGCCTTTAATAGCCAGATCAGTTATCCTCCGGGCATTTTACACCCTGATCTGGAAATCTGGGATGCTACTCAGAATATACTCCAGTGATTCAGGTGGAGACAGTTAGAGAGCTCCTCCTCCATCTGGACTGTCACAAGTCCATGGGACTGGATGGCCTACACCCTTGGGTGCTGAGGGAGCTGGTGGGGGTGATTGCCGAGACACTCTCGGTCATCTACCAGTTAACTGGAGAGGTCTCAGAGGACTGGAGGCTTGCTGATCTGACTTCCATCTACAAGAAGGGCTGTAAGGAGGATCCAGGGAACTACAGGTCTGTCAGCCTGACTTCAGTACTGGGAAAAGTAATGGAGCAAATCATCTTGGATGAGATCATACGGCACGTGCGTGGTTTCCAGGGGATCAGGCCCAGACAGCATGGGTTCATGAAAGGTAGGTCATGCTTGATCAACCTCATCTCCTTCTATGACTGGGTGACCAGACTTGTAGATGAGGGAAAGGCTGTTGATGTAGTCTACCTAGATTTCAGCAAAGCCTTTGACACGGTCTCTCACAGTATTCTTCTGGGGAAACTGGCTGCCTGTGGCCTGGACAGGTATATCCTTCTTGGGTAAGAAACTGTCTGGAGGACTGTGCCCAAGGGTAGTGGTTAATGGAGTTAAGTCCAGCTGTCAAACAGTTACAAGTGGTGTCCCCCAGGGGTCAGTACTGAGGCCCATATTGTTTAATATCTTTATTGATGACCTAGATGAGGGGATTGAGTGTACCCTCAGTAAGTTTGCAGACGACACCAAGTTGGGAGCTAGTGTCAATCTGCCTGAGGGTAGACCTAGGTCTAGATAAGCTGGATTGCTGGACTGAGGTGAATGGGATGAGGTTCAACAAGGCCAAGTGTCGGGTTCTGCACTTTGGCCACAACAACCCCGTTATAGGCTTGCGGACGAGTGGCTGGATGATTGTGAAGAGGAAAGGGACCTGGGGGTGTTGGTTGATGCTCACTGAACATGAGCCGACAGTGTGCCCAGGTGGCCAAGAGGGCCAATGGCATCCTGGCCTGCATTAGAAATAGTGTGGCCAGCAGGAGCAGGGAGGTAAACATCTCCCTGTACTCAGCACTGGTGAGGCTGCACCTTGAGTATTGTGTTCAGTTTTGGGCCCCTCACTGCAAGACATTGAGGCCCTAGAGTGTGTCCAGAGAAGGGCAACGAAACTGGTGAGGGGTCTGGAGCACAAATCTTATGAGAAGCGGCTGAGGGAGCTGGGATTGTTTAGTTTGGAGAAGAGGAGGCTCAGGGGAGACCTCATTGCACTCTACAACTTCCTGAAGGGAAGTTGTGGTGAAGAGGGGTTTGGCCTCTTCTCCCAGGCAATGAACAGGACCTGGGAAAATGGCCACAAGTTGTACCAGAGGAAGTCTAGGTTAGGCGTGAGGAAAAACTTTTTCTCTCAGAGAGTGGTCAGGTACTGGAATGGCTCACCAAGGGAGGTGGTGGAGTCGCTGTCTCTGGCAGTGTTCAAGAGGTGCCTGGACAAGAAGCTATGAGGTATGGTTTAGTTTGTAGTAACAATGGTAATGAGAAGACGGTTGGACTAGATGATCTTATAGGTCGTTTCCAACCTTGTGATTTTATGATTCTATGATTCTATGAGATCATATTGCCCAGAGACCCATCAAGCCTGATCATGAATATCTCCAGGGACAGGTCATCCACCACCTCTCTGAGCAACCTGTTCAGTGCTTTACTACCCTGATTGTAAAAACCATTTTCCTTACATCCAGTCTAAATCTAACCTCTTTTAGTTTGAAACCATTTCCCTTATCACAAGAGACTCTGATAAAAATCTGTCCCCTTCCTTTAGATACATAAAGGCTGCTATTAGGTCACCTTGGATCGCCTTCTCTTCTCCATGATGAACAGCCCCAGCTTTCTCAGCCTGTCCTCATAGGACAGGTGTTCCATCCCTTGGATCATTTTTTCTGGCCCATCTCTGGATGCTCTCATATCTCCTGAGATCCACATCTGGATGCCATACTCCAGGTGAGGTCTCACCAGTGCAGAGCAGTGAGGATCACATCCCTCAGTTTGCTGGCTGCACTCCTTTTGGTACAGCCCAGGACACAGCTGGTTTTCTGGGCTGCAAGGGCACATTGCTTCCTCATGTTCAGCTTCCCATCCACCAGTACCCCCAAGCCCTTTTCAGCAGGGCTGTGCTCTATCCTTTTGAAGCTGGATTAAAAACAAACAAGCAAACAAACAAACACAGATTTCACATTTCACTGAAAAATACCAAACCCTTTCTGGGTCATAAGAAAAAGAATCATGCAATGGGTATGTGCAGAAATAAAGAGAAGGTAAAAATTTCTGGAGATTTTGTCCCGAAGGGAAATACAGGCTTGACAGAGTTTACAACTGATCTGAACATAAAGGCTTTATTAACTTAACAACAACAACAAAAGGTTTTAAAATGTTTACCTATTTTTCCCCCAGATTTTATTAGAAGGAACACTTTAATAGTTCCCTCGGGTAACTGGTAGTCATTGCTCAACATAAACAACTGATGAGTGTAGATGTTACTAGCTGTAGATGTGCTGGATGTGATAAACCAATTTCTCTTTTCTGTGATGAAATTTTTCTGTTTTTCTGGATACTTTTTTTTTTTTTTTTTCTTTTGAATTTCAATGTTTTCTGTTGTGTGCATTAGTTACACACATTCTTTTAGGACTGTGTTCAAGCCAGACATTTGATGCAATATTCCTGGCTATATTTCTGTATGGGATTCACTTGTATCCCAGTTGTATTGATTTTTCACCTGCATTTCTTTGAATGGTCAGTAACAGCTTTAATAGAGGATTACAACCTGGGGTGACTGAGTGTGCCATTCAGTGCCATCTTCTGAGCCATTCAGGTCCCACAGTTACCTTTAGACTGTTACAAATTGAATACTGTTTCTTCTGTGAAGCCTGAGGCAAAATTCTAAAGAATGTAGCATTAGTATTCAAGAAGCTGCTTCCTCATACACTTGACCTAGCAGAAGACCTTGTCGTCCATTTCTGAAGAAAAAATCTAAGAGCTGGTAGAGCTTCCACTTAAAGTGTGGGGAAGTTTCTTCATATAGCTTCCAGGCTGAGCTGCAGTGCAGAATCCCAGTTCTGAACTGAAAATGCTGTATAGACAGAGGCACAATCTCCTTTCTTAAGACACTAGTGACTTTTGGTGCCTTGGATGAGTTAGAATGAAGAGCCAATCACTGATAAAATTGAGCTAGATAGATATATATAACAGCATATTTTTATACACAAGATAAATTCAAATATGTGCCCACGTGTAATTTCTCATTTCTCTCCTGTAATTTAATTTTACTTTTTTTTTTTTTTTTTTTTTTTTTTTTTTTTTTTTTTTTTTCCTGGCACCTAAACCTCAAGAACAACATAATAGCAATAGTAAGAAAATCTTTGAAGAGACTTGTTTGTTCTGATACATGGTGTTTGTAAAAGTCTCTTTATTCTTTGAACAGTTATGAAACAAGATGCTGTTGAGTCTGTGAACTAAATTTGAAATTCTCTTAAATCCATGTGGTTTAACTGAATTTGATACCAGTACCTTACTTCTCATATGCTGAGAATTTGTATCATTTTCCAGAGAGAAATTTCTTCAGTCTTATTCACTATGTGTCCAGAGATGCCAGAACAGGCAAATCTCTTCAAGCTGCTGTGATCCTCAGGTAAAAAGCTCTCCCACAGTTTAAAAACTATTACTATGATGATGATGATGATTACATTGTAGATTTTATTTGAAATTTACCACTTTGATTATATTTATGTTTTCTTAGTTAAGGATTTTTATTATTATTATTATTATTATTTACTTCATAAATGTCAGCTTCTTCCAAATCAGTCCCTTCCATGTCTACAAGCTATTAAAAATAGAGAGGGGTGTAGTTTCACAGTAGTGTGTGTAGGAGGTATTAGCACAAATCCTGTTATACATGAACAGATTTTAGCACATACCTCCCTTGCAGTGATCTGAAAATGTATCCTTTCATATAAAAATACTTGCATGGATGGTAATATAGAAAACAAACCTTCCCTGCTTTGTTGGAAGAACTTTGCATTCCTTGAAGTGCCTAAAGTTATTCAAATTAACTCTCCTTGTAACAAACAACGGAGAAGCCAGTGATTATGCAAAGACCACATCATTTAGGGTGATTTTTTTCCAGCTTGTTCCACTAATCTCTCAAGCATTAAAAAGACATCATTAAAATTGACAAAAAAACAAAAACAAAAATGCATGAAACAAAACAAAGCAACAACAACAACAAAAAACCCACCAACAAATAAAAAAAAACTTAGAACACAGAAAACATGAAGCGTGAGATCACAAGTTCAATAGAGGTATGCTTTTAGCTTATTTCACTTATTTAATTTTTTTTTTTCTTAAAGCAGATGTACAATACCGTGACTTGCAGCTTTTAATGATGTATTTTCAGAATGTGATATGAATATACGGATGCACACACAAAACAAACCAGTAGTCTCCCAAAGGCACACCAACATAAGATATTGTAGCAAAAAGCATTTTTTTTTCTTCCTTAGGGCTGAAGAACATACAGCAGCCAAATAGACAAACATTTCTACTTAACATAATGTATAGCTTTTCTCCCTGAAAACCTTTTTTTTCTGGAAATTATCTTACCGCACTACTAGCTAAAAGTCTCAATTATTCTCTTAGCTGCTGCAAAAATCCATCATCTGTTCTACATTCTTTTAATCTTTTTTTTTTTTTTTGCCAAAATAATGTTTAGTACCATTAAATTATGCAGACTTTTAATATCAGATATCACATTATTTTTTACTATATTCATTTTTTTTATTTTATTGATTTTACATATTCTGGTTGTGTTACTTTGTGAATCTTGCATTTCAAGAACAGGAAAGTCTGCTGATTTATTTTTCTTGTATTATAATTTTATATAATTTTACAATTATTTATCTTTCTCAAATGGACCCAAAGCCAAGACAAGATTTCAGACAAACCATTCTCATCAGCAATTATGATCAAAAAAAAAAAAAAAAAAAAAAGCTAGAATTCAATTCAGATACTAGGAAAACAAACAAACAAAAAACCAACATAAAATAGGCTGTTATAACTTTCTAGGCAATACTTTCTTAGTACTCCTATTTAATAAATAACACAACAAAGCACATATATTTTTGTTCAAAATGAAAACAAACAAAGAAAAACATCCAGTCATACATGAATAGCAAGACACCTGCTCATCAGCTCTGCCATTCAGATTGATGCTTCAGTTGTGTCTTCAAAAACTGAGTAAGCGTCTTTCATATAGACTAAGCTATAATGCTCATCATGTAGCGCAAGAAAACAAATTTTATTTTGCTGGATCTCCAGATAGAATTTAGCTAGAAGCATTGCAATCCCAAACTGGTATTTGCTCAAGAACAAGGTAGAACATATATGGATTTTTTGGGGGGGGAAGGCTGGCATATTTTTGACATCTTTCTGTTTTAAGAAACTTCGGTAGAACATCAGATTGTGAGTATGGAGTAAAATTGAGGAAGAATGCCAACATACAAACTCAGTTGCTCTTCAATTCTGACACTGCTCTGACTGTGAGGGCTAGAAAAGTTGTTTTCCAAGTGGATATTGATGCTTCTAATTGGGCCTGAAGGAAAAAAGAGCACTTGAGGACTGAGAAGTAAACATTCAGAGGCACACTATACATATTTAATAGCATTTTAGCAATCTCATATGCACCATTTATCATGAAAAAAAGAAGTAAGAACATTTTCTGCTTCTTAAACAATAATTTTAGATATGTCAAAGAGAAATCAGCATTAGTAACAGTACATTTGGTATCCATGCATTTTCTGATTTACTTCATCTTATAGAAGCTTTTATTTATATAATGGAGTTAAGTACAATTATATCCTAGGGTAAGATTATCTTAAAAGTTGAATGGACAGTTTAAGCTAGTTTTAGGACTAATTCGGGAACTTGTCTGAAGATTTATGAAAGAATTCCCCTCCTGTCTTTTTTTGCATGAGTTTTTAGTAGCTACAGTCAGGTGAAGTTAATCTAACCCCAAAAGGTTCATAATAAGCTCAGCTGTAAGTATATGAGGAAGAGGATGTCTGTTAGAGCACTTAGGGCCTTTGAGCAAGAGTTTAAGTACATGCCTAACTACCATGCTTAATAAAAATGGAATTTATTTTCATACTTGCAATCATTACAGGGATTATTCTGAAATCTTTTGTAGCTATATAATCAGGGTGCATAAAAATTAACCAAGAAACACATAAAGATTTAATAGACTGCCTTTTTAACTAAGCAATAGAGTACTAGAAAATGGATATAATTCTCTATTAATATATTTCAACTGATGCAATACTAAGTGAGACTAATATTTCATATTCATTTCTTTCACACTGCTATTGTAAAGCAAGACATTGAGGTTTATTCCATTTCTCTTCCCCTTCCCTCCCCCTCTCTAAGAAGCTTGCAGGCTCATCAAATTCAGATATGCAAACAGACAAAAGCAATTCTCCCGGCTACCTAATTCTAATTCAAGCCGCTTTGTTCAACCACAATATTAGGAGGCCACATTCTGCCAGAATGATTGCCTTTTCTGCATAATTATTAGCTAACTCGGTGCTTGGAAATGCTTTGTCTTATGCTGTGTAATTGTTTTTGGATGTCCTTCTTAAAAAGAAACTGCAGCTTGGCTCCATCATAGGCCTTGCTCTTGTCCAACCCAGCAGGTCACCTAGGTCAGTCACATCCGATCACTGTGTAGTAAATTATACAGATTCTCCCAGCTCCTTATGGGATAATGCTCATATAATTAACAGAACAGTACCTTTCTACAGGAATTATAGTTTAATTTTCAGGTGTTTCTCTAGTAAGAGAACAATTAACTTTCATGAATTGCTCAAAATAACAGATGGAAGGAAGGAAGGGAAGGAAACGAAAGAAAGCAAAGGAAGACGTCCTCTATTAAAACTTGCACCTTAATCAAGTTCTATATCATATATCTCAATCTATTGCAATATTTATATCTCAATCAATGTTCTATATGAACATTCCTGATTTTTATTTCTTTGTAATTTTGAAGGAAATTCTCATTAGAAACTCATAAAGCTAGCCTATATGGAAAGCTACAGAAGTATCTAATCCATAAGTGTAGTTCAAATATAGGAATAATTTTGGGTTATTACTTTTTTAGTGGGCATTGGGGAATAATTTGCAGCAAATAGTTTACTGAAATAATCTGGCCTCCTTGGCTTGTGAAATGGCAGTGAGCAGACTAGGGTTCCCTATTTAGTGTTTAAATGTGCTGTTTTTTATTTTATTTATTTATTTGTTTTAATTATGTGTATGAGAGTACGTATGAGAGTATGTGTGTGTGTGTGTCCATACTTAATTTATTATTTCCATTTCTTGAGCTGAAAAGATAGTAGTTGGAAAATTACAATTTATTCATCTGGCATTTCTCTACCAGTGCATTACTTCCCTTGGACTTCTGTCAGGGATGAACCAGCAGTAGCACTGGAGTGTGATTTGAAAGCCAACGTCTAACCCTAATTTAGATGCCTATTGAAAGCAATTCATATAGGTTTATTCTACATTTGGGGAAGAAAATAACATGAGGTAGAAAATAATAGAGGGTGTTTCATCCCATTTGTCTTAAATGTTTATTCAGTGTTCCTTCAAGGGGTACTGGGTACTAGTTTAACACCAATGGCTGAAGTTAGGTGAAATGACTTTCTCTCACTGAGTATAACTTTCATACCACCTTCTATACTCTCCTTAGCCTCTTTAATATGCAGCACATTTCTGTTGGATGCTAAATTTGGGTGGATTCACCCAATCCAGAGTTATCACATCCATAGTTAACATGGAAATTTTTATATGAGTTTTGCCGGCATAATTAAAATATCCCTAGAGAATGTGAGTAGATTTCTGATCAGTGGAAACTGTAACAAAGCTTGTATTATGAAATTTAAAAAATATATATTATTTTGTTCCAATGATTCTAAAAGTCCTGACACTGCTGTAGAGCTATATCTATCATACATCTTTATCTTTTACATGGAGTTGTCTATAGATTGTTATCAGGCAACAGAAAAATGAGAAATCATCACAATGATGGATTTATAAAATCTTTGGGAGCCTAAATTTACAGAGATCACCAAGGATTTCTTTTTTAGAATCTGCCATAGAACAGACAGTACATTGGAGTAGCAATGATACAGTTGCTCTACACGACATTTCATTTCTGGATGACAGCAAAGATCAATGTACTGTCCTACACATGTTGAATTAATATGCCTTGCTACTAAGGAATAAAATACTGTTACAAAACTGCCTGCTCCACATTGAAAGCATCTCACAATAATAAAGTAATAATGCATAAGCTTCAAAGAAGGAGATTCTTTCAGGTTAATTTCAACTTAAAAAATGATCTGTTATTATGATATGATACACTGAGTTTTCATGCATTACTATTTTCAACAGGAAATTTACTTCTAAAAGGCCTCAAATGCCAATAAATACCACATACTTTTCTGCAAAGGATTTTTCCTTTACTGTATCCTGTGTAAGAATGAGGCGCTATGCATAGCAATTTTATTATCTTATTTGAAATCTGTTAGAAAAAAGGTCAGGCATCCACAACCTCACTGGGCAACATGTTCCAGTGTCTCACCACCCTCACATCATGCAGAAGGTCATCAAGCTGTGATAAATGACCAGGCTGGGCTGCTCAGGGATTGGCTGGATGTTGGTCAGTGAGTGGTGAGACACTGAGTTGCTGGCAGGGATCAGTTGGCAGGCAGTTATATTGTTAACTGGATGTCACTTGGCAGGTAGTAATTGCATTGCAGATATGTATGTGTGCATATACGTTGTTACAATTGTACTTTTTCTCTATTATCTTTTCCTGCATTAGTAAATAGTTTTTATCTTAACCCATGTGTTCTATTTTGTTTCTTTCATCCCATCTCATTGGGAGTGAGAAAACAGCTGTGTGGTCCTTAGCTTCCTGCCAGGTTAAAGCACAACAATGATCAAGGGAGTGCTATTGTATTCAAATACAGTAGAAGAAAAACTTACAGAATAAATCCTGTAGTTATAATTGAGCATCATTCTTAGATAGATCAGCATGGATCAAGCCTGCTCAACAGCCTATTCTAAAAGCTGCATGTGGTCAAGAGTGGAACCTCTGGAAAGGTGAGTTTGCCTGAGGGAGCAAGCTAGAACAAAGAGAGTCTGAGATTCGGAAAAAAGGTCTGAGTTATGAATGGAGTCTGGGAACTCAGAGACCTCAGAAATAACAGACAGAAGGAAATTTCCCTACATTCTATGGGAATGGTTAGGTTATAGTTTGTTGTTACCCAAGAAAATACTGAAAACTTCTAAGCTCATAATAAAACTGTAGTAAAGGGACTACTCTTTCAAAGAGGGTGGAGGTAGAAAAAAATTGTTTCTAAACCCTTTAATTTTTCTCACCCAAGTTTTCTGTTTAAGAAATTAGCTTATTCTGGTACAGCATTTTGTGATCCAAGGAAACATTTCTTTATTGATCAGCTCACACAAATGAAAATGTCCAGGGAGCCCTACATATGCAGCAGTGGCAAGTAGTTCTTTTCACAGCTCCCTTATTGAGTGTTGGAACTCTAAGTCTGAGCAGTCTCATGCTTCTTATTCCCTATTCTTTGTACTTCTCTGGCTAGATTGGGAACGTGTCAGAAGAAGACTTTAGACCCCTCTGAGTCTTCTTCCTCCCCTTTTCTCTGTTTATGATTGCTTTTTCAAAGGGACTTTTTTTTAAAAGTTACCATTCAATCCTAAAAAACAAGGCAGCTTTGCCTGAGGTATTGGTGTTGTTTTTCTGTTCTGATTGGATAGCTATTATCATGCTGTAATTTCCTTTTCATAGTACATTGAAGTTTGGAGATTCCCTCCATAGATTTTAATGAGGTTTACATTCAGGCTCCTGGTGATAGTGAGTTCTATGTGTTCTGACATGTGCAAATTATGATAGCATTTAGCTGGTTAATGGATTTTCCAGTGTTTAGGAGCACGTAGCTAAACTGCTGAACTTTCATCTGTTAGTAGTGCTTACATAATACAAAGCGATGCAATCTAATGAGATCTGACCTGACACCATAGCTTCCTAAAATTACATCACAAATTTAAAGCAGTAGCAAGTATTTGGAAACAGTGGAAGGTTTCTGCTCTGTTAAAACCTGCTGAATATCCTCAGTCAGTGCAGTTAATACATAAATTACCCGGAACATGATTTTTTTTCAAATTCACTTTCCTATGAAGTGATTTAAAATGAAATCAAAGTCCTCTACTATTACAAGGCTTCAAAAACAGGGAAGTCTCAATTAAAATTTAATTGAAGTTTAGTTCTTTTTCCCTCTTCTCACTGATATCAATTTATCTCCTGTTAAAAAGGATTTTTGTAAAGACATCTAAAACATTAAGAACTAAAATATATATATATAGCCAATGACATTTTATTATTATAATTATTATTTTTAGAAGCTTTTCTGCAAAAATGAGGAGGAAAAAAGAAGCTACAGCCATCAAAATCCCTACGCCTATCTGTTAGATAGGTCAAATAAGGAATACATCCTGTTTATCCACAACCCAAATCTCCAAGGACTAGTTTTTAAAGCCAAACTGGTAGAGCACAAATGTTACCATATTCACTATTATTTTGGAATACTCCTGTCTCATGGTAGCCCATTGGGAAATGCTGGTCTACAAGGAGACAGTTCATGTTATTTTTGTGCTTTTCAAGATGACTTGACTCATGTTGCCCCTGCATTGATTATGCTCTAGCTCCTGGCTAATCGGACTTCCAGAATTGGTTTTCCCATGAGCCTGAATGGAAGTCAGAGGGCCTCCAAATTGCTTTCAGTAAACTTGATGCAATAGAAGGCAAACATTGCAAAAACTGTCCATGTTTATACCTTTATAAATTAGTAGTCATTGCTGACAGTGGTTTATAGGACTGATAGACTTATGGAACTCTTCTGTTGTACACTTCTCTTTACTTACTTAACTCTGCAAAATTGATTCTATTGCAGGAGCTTGAAAGAAATCTTTTTTTTTTTTTTTTTTTTTTTTCCAAGGAAGAAGATTTAATAGTTACATTAATAAGTCACCTTGGCAGAGTAACTTTATGTTAGTAGCAAGAAATAAGTATATCAGAGATAGAATCAGTATGCAGGGAAAGGTAGATGTTAACCATGGATAGGATAGGAATAGGAGGACATTCAGTGTGAAGCAGAATAAAAAGAACAAAAGGATTTTTGTAAGACAATCATTTGGATACCAAGCTATGTTGTATAAAAACTAATTTAGATGGTTTGCTTAGACTGGATAACTAGTTAGTTGCAATGAATCAGGAGGGGAGTAACTATAGAGAAGTGACAATTTTTAGGAGGTGAGTGTTCATGGAGACCCTTTTCTTGTATTCCAGTGAAAATAAAATTATAAAAAAGACTGGTCATTCTGCACAAATTAACTATAACTTTTTGTAAGTTCTAGAAAAACGATTTGCTCTGTAAATGAGATTAATATATACTAAGATGTAGGTGGAAGTATAGGAATGTCAAAAATGGATGAGTTCAAGGACTTTCTGTCATGTTCCTGCAGAAATAGCACTTCTGTAACATTTTCTTTATGCTTTTTTTTTTTTTTTTGGTATAAAGATGGTATATAATTTATTTTTCTTTCCTAATTATCCAGATATAATCAATTCTGAGCTACAGTCTCATCTTTGCAGTCACTCTGGCTTATATTATAATTACTTTTATTGCATGGCAGTTTGCAGTGAAGGTCTCTGAAAACGCTACTCTGCAAGACTTGATTTTTAAGTGATATACAGAGTGTGATCACCTGCTCCGGCTGCTGTGGCCCAGCACTGCTCTGGCCACTGGGACCCAGCTTAGTGCTCAGTGTTCCTGGGTCTCTGCCCAGTCAGAGGATAAGGCTGCTGCTTTTCCCCTTTCAAAACCAACTGGCAGCAAAGCTGAGCACATATCCCAAAGACACAAACACATACAGACATGCAAACACACAGGACAGAAATGGAGTTGGTCACAGACTGCCACACATAAGGAGTTGTCTTTAAGAGCACTTACAGACAGGACTCACAGAAAACAAAAGTACAGCCAGCCAAGTCCCTTCTTCCTCCTGAGAAGAAGTTGGATGTTTTGGGTGAATGCACACATGCATGCCAGTTTTGGAGGAGATAGACTCTCCTCCCACCAGTGCCTCCCAGTAGCTGGTTTGGAAGCACAGCCTTCCTGCTGAAGTTGGTAGAGGCAAAATACTTCTCTGTATAGAAGTAACCATAATATTTAATATTTTAAAAACATTTTTTAAAAGGCAACAAAGATATAAAACTAGTGGGATATTTGACCTTATTTTTATCAAACTAATGCATCAATGCCTGCTTTGATGGAAGTGGCTGCAATTCTTAGTGAGTTTTCAGGGTGCTTGTTAGAGAGTATTGGTCTAATTTTACTCTTTCTGTGGTTCATCCTTGCAATACTTGCTCACTAATATGTATACTGCCAAAAAGTGTTGACATGAAGATGGCATTATTATGAAGTGAGGTGCTCTGGTAAGAGAGTCTAAGAGTCTACTAAAGAGTCATGATCCAATTTTTTTTTGAGTTGAATGTCTAATATCTAATTGAAATTCTATTTTTTTTTCTGTGCCAAGGTGCAGACACTGCAGAAGTTGGAGGTTTAAAATTTCCCATGCTGCACATCACGTTTCATTTCTTGTTTAGAAGTTTGGTTATTTTTTGGCAATTGTATATTTGCTACCTCTTTCATGACCTATAAAGACAGACTTAAACAGGAAATCTTAAAAATTATTTCTAATTCTTAAATATGTATATTTCTAACATTTTAAAATATATTACTGCCTGTCCAGGTCTCTATGTGGCCTGCAGGCGATGGGGCTGAACACACCTGTGATAGGCCATTAATTAGTGTCATTGTCTCCATGTTGCTTTTGTCACAACTGTGTTTTGGTATATTTTGATTTCTGGCTTCCCCCTTTCCCTCAGTTTCCCAATTGACAAGGTTCCCAATCAGACAGCCTCACTGGAATGTGCCTTCTCTTCTCACACACCCACGTGCCCACACAAATTTGTGTGTTTGATTGGGTTTGTTTCCCATCACTGCCTCCCTTACCATTTGCTAGTCAGGCTTGTGTCCCTGTATGTTTTTTTTTATGGCTTCCTACTTTTCTTATTATCCCATCTTACACTGAAAAAGGCCCTTGACCTTTAAATGAACAAACACTTTCCATCCATATATCCTTATATTTACGCATACGTGGGAAACTTAAGTCCCAGCACAGTCTTACAGCATCTTTAAGGACTGCACCAAGACCAACCAGTTCCAGAGTCAGAAGGAACCTACTGAATGCAGCCAAAGGCTACTGTCTGTCTATGCAGACTCTTTGTAGGCTGTCCTCAAGCAAGCCTGTGAAAATGAAGTGAGTGCTTTCACTTTGTAAGAGTACTCCTTGACTCTGGTCTTGGCTTCAGTGATGCAAAGGTGCAAATGACACAGTTATGTTCAGGAGAACTTAAATTTTCGAACTTTGCATATAGAGGAGAA
Source organism: Chrysolophus pictus (assembly GCA_037305975.1). Taxonomy (NCBI): domain Eukaryota; kingdom Metazoa; phylum Chordata; class Aves; order Galliformes; family Phasianidae; genus Chrysolophus; species Chrysolophus pictus. The sequence goes on from CM074576.1 coordinate 163,864,639, forward strand.
ACCAGGATGTTGTAGTTCACTTGCAAGAAAAAAAAAAAAACCAAGGATTTAATTAAAAGTTAAAAAAAAAAAAAAAAAAAAAAAAAAAAAAAAAAGGAGAAGAAAGAAAAAGAGAAAAGGAGGAACTTTCTCATCAGTTATTTCCCCTCTCTTCGTACTTAGATTCTGTCTGGAGGCTTATTCTTAACCTGAGTGGAAAATTCTAAACAAAAATGAAAGCTTTGCCCTCAGAGAGTTGTTTGCAGCTCATTCAACCATGGTAATCTGTAAAATTCCAGCAGCAAGAGAGAAAGACCAATTAAAACAAAATACATGTGTTGTGATTTAGCACAGACATGCACAGGAACTATTGTTTTCCTAGTATAAATCCACAGTTTTGTTGCAGTCACATATGTTGAAAATTCATCCCGTATAGCTGCATATTTATTAAGTCATGCAGAATCTTTTGAACAATGCAGTAAAAGAGGATCTTCATCTGTCAGAGTAAGCTTAGGGGAAATAAACCTCTGTGGCGCATTTCTGATACCTGGTTTGGTGGTACTAGATTTATCTCATCCATTTGGAGAAGAAAGAGCTTATAAACAAGGGTACCTACAAAATCCAAAGCATATTTATTATTGTTATTATTCTCATGTAATTTGTTTTATCAAGTTAAAAAGACCTTTCTGTGATCACTGTCTACATTTTTGGAATTTGTTCTCCTAGGATTCTAAGAACAATTAAACTTCTGTCACTATCAGTATTGAAGTATGTCACATCCATTTATATACACCTTTTTAATTTATTGAAGCAATACTTATGCTCCCGACTTTAGGTGCTTTAGTTGCATTGAAATTTAATGCCCCTTGAACTTCTTGTAGTGAATGAGATTCACCTTACTTGCTTTTAGACTCCCAAAATGACATCTGGTTTAAGCTAGCCATCTATACTTCCTTCATAGCGAATGAACAGCACTGCCATAGTGTAATTTACTAGAGTGTATGTAGAGAGTACCTAAGTTATGGATGTCTACATTTGACTATGTAAAAATTGGAATTCAACTGTTTTCTGACTTCCAGAAAACACTTAGTTGCTGCTTCTTTACTTTTTAATAATGTAGTACTTCTGGTTCAAGTTCAATATTTTCTGTGCTACAATAATTGTAGTTTTCACAGTGAATGAGCCTTATCTACTCATCTAATACAACAAGAACAAAATCACAGATTCTCAGTAGGTTTATGTATGGGCTGAGGTGACAAGCAAACATTTAGAACTGACTGTTCTTATCACTAGTTCAATGCTGATGTGGAGAGACATGTTCCTAATACCGTCTTTATGCCTAATGAAGTGTAAAGGAAGTAGGGATGCCAAATGGCTCTCAGTGACCTAAAAGAAGATGGAAGAGATGATTTGTACTCTTTATTCAGAGCTGTAGTTAATACAAAAAGCTAAAACTACAAACTATATAACCTCTGGAGAGGATACTACACAGTGGTAATCTGTATAGCTACTTCTCATTAAAGAAATCAACGTTTGTCCAGTTACAGTGGCAATTTTTTAAAGGAATAAGTGTATCTGCTTGTATTTCTCATCTTCCCTTGAGCAGTTTCAAACAGAGATCATCAGGAATGTAAGCTTTATAAGAACAGGTGCCTGTAAAAAGGAGGGAATATTTTTGGTGGTCAGCTGCTTAGCTGTAAATCTCTGCAGTGCCTACAAAAAGCAGCACAAATTCATAGCTTTTGCTTCTTGGAACTACCATATCTTTCAATGTGAGGCTGAGATCTAGTTTCCATTATGTGTCCACACTGTTGCTTGAGCTTACTGTCTCCTTTTATTCCAGGGTCTTTGGCACATGTATTGCATGTATGCACATTGGTGTCTGGGCTTCATTCTGGAGTAACTCACTAGCTTCTTCTGAGTAAATTGTTAAATTCCTGCCAATTTGAGAATCACAAGATTTCAAACCACATTTCTTATTTATGTACTTCATTGAAAGGTCGGACTCTTGTAATTGTTTTCCTCTCTCAGATCCACTTCTAAAAAAAGTGCAATTATTGAAAAACAAGTCTCCAAAGAAGATTACCCTTATAGAGATTTTATGCTTAGTTAAATCCAGAAAAAAATATTTCCAACTTAATTTAATGATCGTGAGCTCAGGTGTAAGTTGTTCGTAGGGCTGAATAATATGGGATTTTATTTAGGAGTAAATACATATTAATGTAAATTGTCCATAAGAAAAAGAGGAATACACTGAATGAAGTGCATATGCTTTGTCTCTATAGCATTCAGCCTTCATTGCTATGTGTCATGCTTCTGTCTGGAATAGAGTTGATTTTCTTCACGGAGGCTTGTATTATGCAGTATTTTGGAGTCTTGATGAAAATAATGGTGATAAAACACCAGTGTTTTAATTATGGCAAAGCAGTTCTTATACAATCAAGAACTTTTCTATTTCTCACTGTGCCTTGCCAGTGAGGAGGCTGAGTATGTACAAGGAGCTCGGAGGGGACACAACTTACACAAGTTGTCTAAAGGAGTATCCCATGCCATATGATGCTGTGCAGAACAATAGTGCTGGGGGGAAAGAAGGAGGTAGCGGGGGGACAATCAGAGTGAAGGCATTTGTATTCCCAACAGTTGTGAGTGATGAGCCCTGCTTTCCTGAAAGTAGCTGAACATCTGCCTGCTAATGGGAAGTATTGAATGAATTCCTTGTTTTGCATTGCTTGAAAGCAACTTTGCCTTTATTTAGTGAACTGTTTTTATCTCATCCCATGAGTTCTTGCACTTTTACCTCTTCAGTTCTCTCCCTCATTCCACCTGGGGAGAGTATGCAAGCAGCTGTATGGTGATTAGTTGCCTGCTGGGGTTAAACTCAACACTATATCCAAATGTAATCTTATTTGTGAAGTTAAAAAAAAACACCAATGTTATGATTTTCAGAACCTGAAGGCCTTGAAACTGCACAACAGTTTTGGCTCTCATATACATGGACAGTAGCACAACACTGTTTATCTCCTCTTGCAATATCTGCAATTACAAGTGTAAAAACTCAGCTGTCAAACAAATTAAACTAAGCCTTGTTGCATAAAGCATGTTATTTAATCTCCACAATCTGTTTGCCACCCATTGAGATACAGCTACATTAATGCATTAAATTAAGTGATTTTATTTTACAGCTTGCATACAAATCGATACAGCAAGAGAGTGAATATTAACTAACCTAAGCTCTAATTAAAGCATAGTGAGACACTTATGGCTGCTTTATTTGATATTTGAAAGCTAATTTTAAATTATTATTGGAGATCTGATCCTGTTTTTCATACTCAGCCACAATGTGCAGGTATTTGCATTACTGAAATGCTGCACCTCGTTTTAATATCCAGGGTTAAGAATAAAGTGTATCTGCATCAGGAACAGAAAATTGTGCACTCTTTTAATAAGCCTGTCAAAGATTATCTAAGAAATATTATTTCATTCTATCTTATGTTTTCTCAAACAATTTAGTACACACCTTAATTGAATTTGAACAGAATTTGAGTAATGCATTGCTCATGCAACCATGGGTCACTCATTACTGATTGTAAATTTTACATGAATGCAGAGATAAAATTATGAGTTTTAAAAATTTTACCATACAAATTGTAAGTTGTTTATTTTTCTTGTTTCAAATGGAAGGTTAAATGAGCTTGTCACTTCTTAAATAACAGTTTATTATCCTGCAGCTCCAAATGTGTTAGTTAAGGAAGCTGAATGTCCCAGGGGTTTACTCCTCTTATTTCCAAAGCAGAGTTTTCTTTCCACCCTGATCAAGCAAAATTGCTTATGTGTGCACTAGATTTTTCCTTATAGCTTTTTTGATTTGAGCGAAACTGTTTTGTTGATATTAAATGCATATTTTTTTCTAAATGGTTAGTATATGTGTTCCCCTCCTAGAGATTTCAATCTCTTGAATTAAAGTTGAAAATTTGACAGGCGAAAATGTGCTTTAGCTGTGTGCATAACTAGCAAAGTCAAATTAAAGCATCCTGGCTTATGTGATCCCTTTTGCTGCATCCACATGCTTCATGGGGTTGTGCAAACTTTAGGAGTTATGACAAATTGAACAGTTTGCCAGCCTTTGGTGTTTCAACTTCTCAATAAAAGACATAGATTTGTTATACCATTCATGTTTACAAGTATTTCTTTGCATCCTTCAGAGGTAGAAATGTGAGTGAAAGCATAAATGAAACCTGCAATTTGATTTTTATGAATATGCGGACCAGCAGAGCCTTGAAATTCTATTGCTTTGCTACCTATTCTAACCTATTCTCATTAGAAGTGTATGTCATGAGTTTTTACTGTCGTTTTAGTGATGCTTCATTTTAGCTTAGTGATTCTTTCCAAGTTTAAGATTGCCAAAATTAACTTTTTGCAGAAATCTTTGCAAAGTTAGTGAATTTTTGCAACAATTGTTGTCCACTCTGCTACTCTTGACATTCATGCATTTGAGAGACATGTTCTCTTCCATGTGCTAAGTTCCTTTTTCAACTTTTAAGGCAACTAGAGCAGAAGAAATACTGCCATATAGTTGGAAGAGCAAAATGAAACTTTGACGATAGATATCTACCTGCAATAGTAAATGGAAGCAGCACAGGTCTTCCTTTTCCTGAAAGAAAAGAAAGAAAAAACATTTTCTTCAGGGGAAAGAATTATCTGCTCAGTAGTGTGTAGGCTAGAGAACATAAATCAATAGTTTTACTTGTACCCCTATTTTTTTTCAAGTTTAAATAGCAAATAGTTATTTTTACACAAAAACACCCTCTAGTCTCGCTTGATTTACAGTGATAAGCTGACATACTATACATCTTCCAGAGTAAACTGCAGTCTTACCTCAGGTTATCACTTTCTTGTCTGCTGTGAGAACTGAGTTTTGTTTCATCTACCTTTTTCATAGTTCAATCACATTTCCCTTACATGTTAGTTCTAGTTTTGCCCACATATATATCCTTGGGTTGAGACAAATACAAAGAGAATTTTTATTATACTATACTTTTAATTAACAAAATCCAGTGAATTAGAATTCTAAAACCAGTCTCCATGTTCATTTCATACATATTTTGCTAAAGAATGGCTCAAAATGTACATTCTTGATGAAATCAATCTCAAACATCTCAAATAGGATCAGAATTTCTCTCATGCTGAACTTGTAAAAAGAGTATAATGCTAATTTATTTTGTCTACCAAAAAGAAGATGATAGAAACGTTGGCATTCGTATTGAATATCTGTATCTTGCTATCTCTTTTGTCAAATCACATGTAAGGGCACTATATATTTTCTGAGCCAGTGATGGAAAACTACATTAAAATATATAGCTCTAAATGGAGAAAAAAAAAACTTATCACACACACACACATTTATATATATGTTTGCAAATATTTATTGTACCTCATTGTTAGATCCCTGAATTTTTGGATATAATTTCTAATATGACAGTGGAGAAAGAGGGACACAGAGCATGGAGCAGCTCTGACAGCCCAGACTGGGGAATGTGTTTACTCCTCATCATCTCCTCTGGATGCCCTGAGAAAAGGAAGAGTAAATGTTCCTTCAAAGTGTGATTCAGATGGTGCAGATTAGGAGTCAGCATGGTGCCCTGCCCCTGAGAAGTCTTGGCAACTTTTCTATGTGTGATCAGGGGGACAAGGCTGCATTTGTTGCTCCTCAAAATGTTACATAAATGCTTCCAGTTCCTCCTTGATGGAGGATGTAGGGAAGAGTCTAAGCTACAAAAGGCTTTCCTTAAGGTGTATCTTCTCCATGCATCCCTTATAGAGAGAACCTGGGATGCAGAAGAAGGCTGGCCTTTTCAACTTTGCTTTTAATTTGGAACTGTAATTTTTTTTTAAAAAATCCAGTTCAGAAGATTAAGGTTCACTCAGTCAATAACATTTCTTTTCTGTCTCTCATATAGATTTTCTTCAATGTTTTCATGGTTTAGAAGGGGAAGATGTCTTTCATTTAATCGGAAATTAAATTAGTTTTAGAAACAAAAGTGAAAACAACAAAATCCTGTAAGCAGTGAGTGGCAGTGTCCACAGAACAATGACAAGTTTTAATTGGCTGTCTATTCCAAGATCTCTGATTTGTCATCTCTCTTTCCATAATGCTAGGTATGACTGGAAGCTTTTATCCCCTCCTTCACCCAGTAGTATAAAAATTGTCTGGCAAGAAACGATAGCCACTATAAAATGTCCTAAGACTCTGTTTAACATTTTTAATAGCAAATAATTTCATTTGAAACAAAAGGACTTGTCAAATTATAATGAGCATTTCTCACACTCTTTGATTATATTTCACTAGGAAGTCAATACTCTCTTTTTTTGTGTTAATTAAAAAGCATTTCCTTCTACCATTCCTCTGTGTTTTAGAAAAAGATTTTTTTTTGGCATATGAATAGTCATCTCAGAAAACAAGGAATCTACGATATTTCCACAATTGTTCCAAATTAGTATGGAAATACAACCAATTTATTTCATGAAGTAAGATTTATACAGTAGTCAATGCTACTGCTAATTAAGCTACTTTCCAGAATAGGCCATTTCTTGTACTCTGTATAGTTTTTTGCTCTACTCAAGATTCTAAGCAATAATATTTTATCTATCAAATAGCTGGAAGGAAGATAGGACAGAGCGTAGACAAGTAAAAGTGAGATGACTTGTCATATGCCTTGTTATTTTCTTCTATGTTATTTTCTTTCAAAAATAATTTCAGCATAAATGAAATTTGAATACCAACAGACACAGAATCCAGCCACAATACTCTCCCTTTCTCGTAAGCACTGCTTTGTTTCATTTAGGAAATGGAGAGCACTGTGCAGTGGCAGCATCATCATTGTATTTAGGATCATCCTGCTGCATCCATGCCACTGAAGTGACTGTGAGTCCCAGTGTGCTGCAGTCTAATGACCAGTACAGCACAGACATCACTGACAGATAATGTGTCCCCACTGAGAACATTAAAAGTCATAAGATCAGGAAAGCAAATTAAAAAATCTGGTTGTTAATACGAGCAGAAACTTAATTTTGCTATCTAAACATCTTGCTATCTAAGCATTTTGCTGAAACATCCTTGCTTAGCAGGTTTCTTCATATAGCATGGAACGTCATCACTATCAAAGAGATAAACAAATGTATTTACTGTTAGACCATTCTATAATTGCATGCAAGAAAATGACTGAGCTGTATGGGACATGGATAATGTGGAGAATCCAGCAGGGGCAGTGTATATTTAACCACGATTAAGAGATTTATATATATATAATATTTATATATTATTGCCGTTTATACCATGTTGTACAACCTGTCATAATATTGAACAGATGACATGCGGTCAGTGGTCCTAGAATAAATGAAGATAGATCAGTGCAGAAAATCTAGTAAAGTATATAGTAAACTGCATTTTATTAAATACAACAGTCTGTAACATTACAGAAGAAATTATATACAAAATTTTAGAGATCTGTAAAGTAGTAATAAGCATTATCTGAGGCAGTATGTATTGTTTCCTTAGAAGAGATATAACTGGAAGGCTATAAATGTATGCTATAAGCTATTGTATGATACGGCTCTGTATTCATCTGGTGATTTTTACTACTTATTTATTTTCAGTCTATCAGGTTCTGCAAAACAAAATATGTTAAATAACCAAAAAACAACCCCCCAAAAATAAACTGAAGTTGCCTTGCATTTTTTTTTTCTACTCCATTGACAGACAAACTAGACATTTCATGGACTTGGGAGGTCTGTCTAATGTAGAAGGCTTTTGAATATCTGTATAATGAAGCATCCAAACAGCCTGAGAAATCTTTGTTCTTTGTAAGGTTGAGTATGGTCCCTAGGTCATTCAGTGGGGACCTGAGCTCCTTCTGGGTGCTATATATATAGTTGCACACAGTGTGACAGACATGGTGGACTGGCACAATTATGTGCACACTGTATAGATAACAGTTTGTTAGAAGCTGGCTTCTTATTTAAATAAAATGAGAAAATACAGAAAACCGAGAGGGAAATCTTTGGAATCAAAAATTCAAAGAGTGTTAGAAGACCAATAATGGTTAGTATTGCTGTCTAAAGAGTAATCCACCTTTCTTCTCCTGACTAAGGGTGTGAATCCTTCTCCAGACAGCTAAGGAACCTAGGATCTAGTCTGAGCTAGGTATCAAGGCTCACTGCAAAAATCAGTAAAAATAACTGAGCAGTGCAAAACTGTGAGTTATTCTTTAGGCATTTATATGTTACGAGTTTAACTTTTTTTTTCCCTTTCTTTTATTGCCAATAAATAGATGCCACTTAAAGTAAACATCTCAGACAGACCAAGAGATATCTTGATAATAAATGCATTCTACTTTTTTCTCCTGTTGTGAAGCTGAAAGCAGACTAGGGAAGAATAATTCTACAGTAAAATAATTATATGAACTTGCATTCAGAAGTTTCAGTTAAATTGCCAGAGCAGTTTCTTCTGCCTCTAAAATACATGAACCTGTTAATTTTAATATTTTGAACAGTGTGTAACAGGAGGACAACATAAACTAGTCTTGTTCTATGGTTTTTGCAGGTGTAAGGTATTTTTAAAGCCCTATCAACTTTTCTTGAAAAGATACTGTCAATTAAAAATTGTACAGCTCTTTTTTATACTTTCTCTACATCATGAAATCTAGTCCACATGTGTCCAGATCATGGGTCCTGTCAGCTAGTAATGTGGTGTGGCTCCAAAAGCCACTCTCAATTTTTTGGTACATTTGCAATTTCATTTTCAGTTCATGTAAATCACATTACCTGTGAATTTTCAAACTGAATGAGTAGAGAGGCAATCAGATATTCAACTCAAAGAAAAATTGGATCATGCCTTTATAGTAGACTTCTAGAAGACCTCTCTCAACCAGAGAAAAATATCCCTCACTTCACAATCATATCTTATTCATGTCAACACTTTTTGGCAGTACGTATGTTTGTAAGCAAATATTGTCAAGAATGAAGCACAGGAAGAGTAAAATTAGATCAAACGTCACTGACAAGTACCATGAGAACTCACTATGAATTACAATCTATTCCATTGAAGCAGACATTAGTTTGATTAAAAACAAGGTCAAATATCCCACTAGTTTTATGTTTTTGTTGCCCTCTTCTTTTATGTTTTAATAAAAATATAAAAAAGAGGTTGTTCATCATTTATACTGACTCATTTATGGCGGCAAATGCCTCATGGGGGTGATTACAACAGTGGGAGCAAAACAACTGACAAAGAAGGGGTAAATTCTATTTGGGCTGCTGAACTGTGGAAAGATATTGCTGCCCAAACAAAGAAAATGGTTGTAAAGGTGTGTCATATAGATCCTCATGTGCCCAAGAGTCGAGCTGCTGAAGAACAACAAAATAACCATCAGGCAGACCGAGCTGCCAAAATTCAGGTGGCTCAAATAGACTTGGACTGGCAAAACAAGAGTGAACTATTTCTAGCTCAATGGGTGAATGAGACTTTGGGCCATCAAGGAAGAGATGCAACATAGAAAGCAATGGGTGGCAGAACATTTAAGCACTGGGAGAAGCATTTGACAGAATTCACCTGGTTGGTAAGCACTCGAGGATGTATCAATCGCAATGGTCCTGCCAGCTCCCTACATACTGTAAAGGGAAATAAAGTCCCTCTAGTACATGTTAAAAACATGTTGGGAAAAGCTGTTTGGGTCTTTCCAGTTTCTGGAAAGGGCAAACCTCTCTGTGGAACCATTTTTGCCCAGGAACCTGGGTCCACTTGGTGATGATGCAGAAAAATGCAGATATTCAATGTGTACCACAAGGGAATTTGATGCTGGGAGAGTGCAGTCAGTAATTCCATGTATATAGATAGGTTTGTGTGTGCGTGTGTGTAATACTCGTTAATTATGGTTTGTTTGTATATATTAAGCATGATGCAGTGAAGTAGAATAAGGGGAATAATGTCATGGTTTTATGATTTTTGGTTATTGGTATTCCACATCATAACATCACGTAGTGCACTGGGAGTTAAAGTGTTAATGCTCCAGTTCTGGGCACCTGTCCGGAAGAGAAGAAAAACTACATTCTCCAGAGCACTTTGCATTCAGAGAGGAGATATAACCCCTGGCAAGGTCACACGATGTCCCTTTTTCCTTCGGCTCTCCTCCCTGCTGCTCGACCCAACTGCATGTCACCTCGGCATATGGTGAGGCCTTCAGTTTCTCAGACACTCTTTCTTTCATTATATTTGATTTATTAACTTCCATTCTAATTATGTTGTATTATAGTGTGCTATCTTGCATTCCGATACCATACTTAGTAAATTAGTTTATTTCTCCTCAGATCGTTGCCACTGTTTTTAATTACTCAGGGTCCCCTGTTTCCCCTTTCCAGAGGCACAGACCTGTGGATCCCTCTGTCCCGATAGTCACAGAACCAGGCTGAACCAGCCTGTAAACCACTGACAATTACTTATATAGATTATAGCATACTATATACTCTCTATATACTTATAGTATACTATATATTTTATATTAGGCCCAAAATATTTCCTCTTCACTCACTGCAGCCCAGGCAAGCCAAAAGGTTGGACACCCATGCTCCAGTCAGATTGATAAGAAGCCTGAGTTTCTCTAACTCAAAGGACAATTAATGAGACAACTTGTAATGTGTATTCTGCTAGTTGATTATAGTTTCTGACAGATCTGCTGAAGTTTTTTATTTTGTCCTTTTTTTTTTTTTCCCTCTGTTTCTAGCATTCCCATTTAATAATCTCTTTTATATTGCTATTGTGTTTATTGAGGACATTATAGAATTTTTTGGGTGACAGATGATTTCTGGTCATAGAAAATGCCTGAGTGTATGCTATGGCCCAAACAGACCATTTTGACAATTTTTACTTTGTTGGAATGGTGTTTATAAATTCCTATGCTGCCTTTTGCCGTGGTACAGCTTCTATACATCCTTCAGTTACTGCTTTGACCTTCACTGTGGGGAGGTCCATGTATTATTCTCAAGTTGTGATTGGTGAACCCTATAAGTGGATTGCCCATAATTGGAAGCTCCTCTGTGTGAAAGGACATTGTTAGGCAGAACTAAGAGTAGCCAAGAGTAATTGGATTCCCTTTATAAGACTTTATGTTATAAACCTTGTTTTATTGCTGTCACTGATAAAAGCTGTCCCTTTATTGATCGTACAAAATGTTTAGCACAACCTGACAGACAAAAGTGTTTTACTTCAAACCTTAGTTCTCTCCTATGGTTACCTCTATAGCTTTAACGAGCCTTTAGCTGCCACAAAACTGCTGTACATGCTGTATTTATTATTTCAAGTCAGGTACCAGGTGTGCTTACTCTTCGTGTTCCATGTTCAGCTGAGGTTGTCTTTCAGAGAAAAAGAACAGATAATCAAATGCTTCCCTTTTGTGGTGCTCAATATGAAATCCTAAGGTTATGACCATAAGATATGGACCACTGATGTTAGAGGAACTGTTCTATTTGACATGAGAAAAATAAACATTGTACTCTAAAATGGCATTTAGCATGAAAGAACCCCCCCCCCTTCCCCCCCCCAAAAAAAAACAGAGATATTGATGAAATCAATTTCAAACTAATGATTACCTTTAAGAATTGCAGAATACTGTAATATGGAACACCTGCTTGACAGTAAATGTACACTTAGAAGTATGCTGAACTTTTTATAAGCTTTATTCTTCTGAAAAATTAAAAATCTCACAATCCTCACTAGTTTAATAATAAATAAGTAAGAAGAGAAGATCTAATTACCATTCAAATCCAAGGGTTACATCAGGTTATAGAATAATGTGTCATTCCGTGTACTGCTAGTGACAATATGACATAACTCATTTTGGCATAAAACAATTGAATTAAACCCTTCAGGATTTATCCTTAGTGGAATAGGATGTATTTGTGGATTTAACCCTTGACCAAAAAGTGAAGAGCTTGCCCTAGTAGGCCTGCAGAGTTGGTCAGCAGCAATAAAACCTTAATTAACAAAAGAATGGGGACATTTCCAAGAGCATAGAGAACACACTCAAAGGCAGGTGATGATAATTATATGAGACTGGACATCAGAACTTAGGCCATAATTCTCAGTCCAACATTTATGTTGCAAATGCCATCACTCCAATTATTATTCACAGCATCATGTAGACATGAATTCACCAGAAGTAGGTAAGAATGGGATACATGTGCATTGTGTAAAATCAGAATTGAAAACATTTTTCTTAGAATATACTGAAAGCATGTAAATAAGTTAAAAAGTTTAGAGGAGAAAGCATCGCTTGGATGTTTTAAGGGAACAAAAGCAGTGATAATAAATAATCAGTTATAGCTTATTGAAGAGATAGTTTTGTGACGCTTTGATTTGTAACCCATGAATCGCAGAGAAAATTTCCAATATATCATGCATACAGAGCTGTACGTACTTCTATGTGAGATAGACACCAGAAAAGAGAAACAGTATGTAAAATATCAGAAAATTACAGCTGGAGCAAGACTTTTGCCTGTATAGACAAAAAACAAAGATCAATTATTATTTCAGGTGACAGGAGATTGTACATTGTGCATAAATGGCATCTTGTCTAAAGAGCTAAGAGTTGCTTCCCTTTGCCATAATGAATGATACTGTGAAAGGGTGCGTCACTGAAATAGATTGAAATTTAAAATTGGTAGCTTTTGTTTCATTATTTGTTTTATGAATTCATTGTAATTATCAAGAAGTATAGAAGGAAATCCAAAATTATTTATCTTTCACTGTGTGGTGGAGGAAAATAAAAAAGAAAAAAAAGAAAGGAAAGGGAACAAAAAAAGAAAGAAAAGGGAAAGGAAGGGAGGGGAAGACAGGGAAGGGAAAAGAAAGGAGAGGAGAGGAGAGGAGAGGAGAGGAGAGGAGAGGAGAGGAGAGGAGAGGAGAGGAGAGGAGAGGAGAGGAGAGGAGAGGAGAGGAGAGGAGAGGAGAGGAGAGGAGAGGAGAGGAGAGGAGAGGAGAGGAGAAGAGAGAAAAAGTTGGCTTATACAAGCAATGTGATGTGCACAGTGGTATAGATTTCGTCATTCTTTTTTAGTATATTCCTCTCTCACGCTCTTTTTTTTTTTTTTTTTTTTGCCTTGCTGCTAATGAATGCCATAAAAAATGAGGTGAATAAAAGGACTGTTTTGCAACAAGCTTAAACTGTGCACATTTTCACTTTGTAGTAGTAAGAATTCTCTCTGTGTTTCTGGCATATTTAGTTATTTGAAAATACTCTCAAGAGAACTACTTGCTCTGGGGCAAAATCCAAACATATAGCAGGAAGTTTTTGATATCTGTAGCTTCAGAACTCCCTGCTTAGGTTTAACTTGCACTTTTTATTTTCTATTTTATAGTTAACACTGTTTTAATGAAAAGTTAAACAACATATTGGTATGCAATATTCCTCCACTGAACTTTTTCTTCTTTCCCTCACATTCCACCATTTGTTTAAGATCAGTATTAAAAAGGCCTAATTGTAAAAAAAAATGTAGCCAAAATAAAAGTAAAGATAAAAACAAATCTTAATTCTCTGACTGGTTCTGTGATGATTTACACAGTATCTGGCATATATTTACAAAGAAATTTCACTGTGGGTTAAAAAGACAGAATAAACTTCTATGCAAGATTGTCTAACAATGATGTTTCACTTGAAAGACTTTGATAACCAGCACTTTCTTCCAAATCTATTCTAGCCCTTTCTTCAAGCTTACATGGTATTTTATGTTTTGCATGGATTCTGCCTCTGAAAAGGGCAAGGGAGGAAATAGACTATGCAATTTGAAGCCCACCTGCCATTACTGACCTTTTCAGGGAAGAAGAGAAGGAAACTCTATAATGAAAGAACTGTTTCTCTCCTTAAAATATATGTGTGGAATCCAGTGTCATGACTGGCTAGAACTGTGGTTCATGAACTCCAGTTAGACGGGCTAGACACTGTTGCTTACCCATGGCTCTGCTATGAACTTTCTTGGAAATTCTAATTGAAATGCTAGATACTAATCAATACATTTAATACAGAATAAGTGCTTCAGATTTTCAATTTCTTTTTATTTCTCATAATGATGAATTCACACAGCAAAGAACTATCTTAAAAATGTTGCCTGTTATAGCACATGTTGGCATCTTAACTTTTTTTCCACTAATCCAGGATAGTAGCTGAAAAAAAATAGAATATTTGAGAAATAGACAAATAAGCCAAACTCATGGTTCGTGCACTTTTAAGTGATTTGTGCTATAACACTGTGAATACACTGTGAGTCCCACAAAAGTTTGGCAGCAGTTTGAGAGGTAACTCATTTTCAACTCTGATACAAATAATAGATATTCTTGCATCAAGTAATGAGTGTTATACTAAGAACACATATCAAATATACACAATTATTTTAGAAAATAATTGGTATTCCAGGGGCATACAACAATATGAGGTTGAAAGAAGTAAGAAACAGAAGTTTTAAAGAACTAGGAAACACATATTGAAGAAATACATTTGTTCTCATTGAAAGGAGTGGTTAAAGGTGTAATGTGGAAGGGGACATGAAACAGAATGAAAATGATATATAGCAATAGACGTGATCATATGATCCCTCTCATGCCACTAAGATAAAAATAAATTCTTAGATCTACTCTTGAATAAAATATAGCATTCTGTCTGCCAATATTTTTGTAATTAAGACCTCTAAATCAGAACAAAATATAGTAATAAAAAATACATACATTTACGTAATTTCAAGTATAAACTGAAGTGAACCCAAGTGCTATAGCTGTACAAAAATCTGTTTCTGTGCCCATCTGCACTAGTGTGAATTTGCAGTTACTGCATGGTCATGCCCAAATTCTCAGAGCCACTCTGTAGTGTATTCTACTCCATGCCTTACTTAAAGAAACACACTAGACCAAACAGTAACAATGTCTATCAGCCTTGCACGGGCAACACTCTGTGTTCTGTCTGCTCATTATAAGTCATTATTATCCAACGACAATGTTCCTAGAACAGTGCTGATCTTGTTTTGCCTGATAAACATTACTCAAATGTTGCTTTGGCAAGAGATGCTTTAGAATTTGGAATTGTTGCTAAACAAAAAGTTTCATTTAAATTTCCATTTCTTTCTAAATTCTGGAAAAAAAAAAAACCCACTATGTTCCAGAAAGAAAAAAGAGTTAATGTAAATTCAAAATGATTTCATTTTCAAGACTGCATTACAAAACCCAAAATGAGAGGAAAAATTCAAAGCAAATGAACTTGACAACAATTCATATTTATGGTAAAAATAAATAAGCATAAACTTTGGAAATTAAAGTACACTGTAAAATATATGGTGCTGTGGAAAGGACAACGCAAAATTATCTGTTTTATGTAAAAATAAATGCACTTTTGAAGATAATTCAGAATAAACTGGCTGAGAAATGTAGCACAGAGCCTCCTCCATGCTCCTGTGGAACCAGGAACAGCTGAAGGTCAAAGGTCTGACAAGATCTGCTGCTGAAGACAGATGTGTGCCAGATCACTTAGTAAGATATGCAGATTGGAGCCTTCTGTGATAGCTTTTATGTTTACATCTGCATAATGTGTGTCCTGTCTGATATCCATGGCAAAGACCAAGGCAAAGTCAGCAACTCTATTGGTATGAAGCAGCTTTAATACAGATGGACATGCACACCTGGAGATTCGACAAGTGCTACTAAAGTTGAGCTGGAATTTTTAAAACTCAGTAACGTTTCTCCTGCCTTGTAATGTGTACTCAAGCTAACTAGACTGAAGCTAGACAAGGTATGAACTGCATGGATTATAGCCAAACCTTTCACTACACATTTGCTCTGAAAGAGGTAGGACTGTTAGTTTCCTTTGTGTTATCAGTGTAGGCACCCAGGCAGGATAACACTTGGTCGTGTCCCTTTGAATAGGACACACACATGACACACCAAACAACCACACACATGACTTTTAAAAATCTCTGACATTTGGCTAGTTAAATCTCTCATGGTCAGGCCGGATGTTGAGCTGGCATTGGCTAGCATCATGTAGCTTAGGAGCAAAGGAGGGAAATAATGGCAAGACATCCTTTTGGCACAAAAGCACATGCACATAAAAAAGAAAAACAACAAAACAACAAACCTTAAACGTATGAAACAGAATCCAAAGCAATATATATACTGTTCCAGCTGAGTAATCTGATACCCATACAGAAGTTTTCTCATCTGAGACAAGGATCTGAAGTATAAATAAGATGTTGGTTATTTTTCCCTTAATGTCTGAGATCAGATACAAATCTGAACAATAAGAGATTAGTCTATCACACTTAGAATTAATCTTCTTTTGATATACAATAGTTTATCTTTGAAATGCAATGGTGGTATATTTAAGTCTTGGTTCTGTTGAGATTTGTATTTCTTGAACTTAAATCCTTACTATGTTCTATTAAAATAACATATACTATCACTAAGGAAAAACACACCGAAGATTGAATCTGCAGGTGAGATTTCAGATTCAAATTAGGCTAAGAGATGCTGCATTATTAGTCCAAGTTGCTTTGAACTGAAATAGAAGGTCAGCTCTTTAGATGATCGTTGCTATTAGTAAGATCAGCAAGATATTCTATCAGCTTGTAAAGGTTACATATATAGCAAGACCCGTGTCTTTCTAATTTCCTACAAGTGCTTCTGGGTGAAATGCTGTTGAATAATAGCTCTGCTTTACAAATGATTTTCTTTGATTTTATGGTTTCTCATAAAATATTTCCAAAATGTTTTCCAGATCATGTGATAATTAAAAATCTATGCATCTGGCAGCAAAGTAGTAACAGCTATGTGAAAGGAAGGTTATTAGGCATTCTTAGGATAAACATATCCTTGTTTGTAATGTGAAAATATAAAAAAAATTACTGGATAGAATACCAGAGGAAAAAAATCTGCCAGTACAGAAGTTTCATTAATGAACTAATGTCAGTGTTCAAATACTTCTCACACTGATAAACTTTCACAGGTGTTACCAAAGAATCTCTGCAGCAAAATGAATGTATGATAAGTAAACAGACTTTAAAATAAGATACTTAAATGTAAACAAACAATAAATTAAACAGTGCATATATATCCACCCTCCAATATTGATAGTAAGAGCCATTAAGGCATTAGAAAACACTGTGGACTCTGAAACCATACCTAGCACAAAAGCACAGTAAAGACCTTAAGACTTAAGTATACCACCATTGCATTTCAAAGAGCTTACTGCAAGAATACACATCTGATATGAAATAAACAGAAATTCAAATCAACCTGAAGAGTAGTTATGAATGATGTCTAATGAAATCTGATAAAGGGTAGCCTCAGGAGCCTCTACATGTAGATTCTGAATAGTGAGAGTGCACTAAACTCTACTGAAGGTCTCACAAGCTTTGGGAGTGCCACTGTGTTAATATGACCCTAAACTCTTAAGACAAAGGTGGTAAGTGTATTGATGAACCCGCAAAGGTTTGCAATATATTGTGATTGTGAGTTTGGCATCCACAGACTCAATACTCATAATGTAAATTTGTCAGCATTCTTAATAACGTTAACTGTCATCTATGGAGATTAAATTAGTATTAACCTTGAAATACCCTGCCCATCTGCCACCTAAATCTGCAAATATGCATATTCCATAAGTGTCTGTGAGTAATGTTTAATGCCTAGTATTGGCAAAATATAAAGCTTCGTGTGTTTTGGTAAGGTTATTCAAATGTTAACCTCCACTTAATATTAGACATTATTAGGAATTATAGATAAAATGTGTTAAGAAAATATTGATCTGCTGAGCTTAGTCTTTTTCTTTCTTTCTTTCTTTCTTTTATTGTTAGTGTGTCCAAAGGAGAATCATGTAATTTTGGTGAGTTTGCCTTAGGATTTAATAGCAAGAAAGCTATGTTATATCCACCAGTCTAGTAGTTGTTCTCTTCCAAATATGAGGGGAACTAAGAGTCTTCTGTTGTTCTTCGGTGAAAATAATAAATATTACAGAAGTGTATCTTTTTGCTAAATCAGTTTTTCCTGCTCAACCTTTTCTGTGTAACCTGGTTACAGGATTTCTTCTGTTACCTGCTAGAATAGTATGAAATTTTACTAGGGGAATATTATTACTTTACCTAGAGACAGCCCAGTGGAAGGCCACAAAGATGAGGAGGAGCCTGAAGCTTCTCCCTTATGAGGAAAGGCCAAGAGACCTGGAGTCATTCAGCCTAAAGAAGAGAACACAGACAGGATTTTATAAAAGGTTATGAATATCCATAGGGTGGAGGCCAGGAGGATGAGCTCAGTCTCTTTTAGATGGTGCACAGTGACAGGGCAAAGATGGAACACATGAAGTTCCGTACAAATGTGTGCAAAAACTTCTTTACTTTGACGGTGGTAGGTAACAGGAACAAACTACCCAGTGATGTCATGGTGTCTCCCTATTCAGTGATATTCAAGACCTGTCTGGATGCTTTCCTTACTTACTGCAAGTGTTCACTTCACTACTTAAGTGAAACTTACTGCAAGGAACCTCCTTTAACAGGGAGGATTTGATGATCTCTAGAGGACCCTTCCAACCCCTACAATTCTGTGATTATGTATAATTCTATTAGTTTTCTTGCTGAACTGAAAAGGTCATTTTCCTAAATTTCCCATTCAATGTTGCAAATTCCTAGTAATTTAGATAGAAACTCCTTAGAAAAACTAAATATAAATGAGTTTGGATATTCCTTCCACAAAATTGCTAAAAAAAATATGCGAATGAGCCCTAGGAATGCAGAAATCATAAAGTAATTCAAATGCAAACTATAAATTCTTATGTGTTTTATGCGCTTTTAAGGCATTTTTGAGATTTTTAAGATTAACTTATAATCTCTGGAATGTTCAGTGCTGAATTAAAACAAATTTTATTTAAGCAAGTTTTCTGATGAAAATCCAAGTTGAGATCTATCTGAATGAGAGTCCATCCAGAGTTCTGTCGTTTGTATATGGTTGACTCCAACAAGCACTAGTGTAATCAATATTTCAATTGGGTTCTTTGCCTTTATGGAAAGTTTTGATTATATGTTCTTTTATCACATGAATTTATTTTGAAGACAGCATTTTATTCTTCAATCTTGTCAAACTCAAATATGCCATACTGTCTGTCTCCTACATGAAATCTCCTGTGCCTGTCACTCTGCAACTACTTTGATGTGGCTTAAACATTGCTTTAATATTTGCAAAACAAACTCAGTTACCATACATTGTTGTCCTGAAAAGAGATATGATGCACTTATGACTTCATAAATTGAAAGGGACACTGTCTATCTGAGGCACAGCTATAAATGTCAGATGTTGCTATTAAACAAAGGTTGCCCTTTATGGATCTCATAAGATGATGAGGAAAAAAAAAAAAAGAAAAGAAGAAGAAGAAAAAAAAGAAGTGATATGGCACATGCTACAGGCAATCTGTAGGATGATTACTGTAAGACAATTTTTCTCAAAGTTTTTTATTATATTATTGTTCTAAGCAGCATACTCCACATTCCCATTACTGCAGTTACTGGGATCTTTAGATTAAATAGGTTTAGGATTTTCTAAGCTGATTTTTCCCATATATTTTTAATGTATATTTAATAGGAGAGATCTGCATGGTGTTTTCCCATCAGTTCATTCCAATACTTACAATGTTCAGTAATAGGGGATAAATTTAGAATTTTCTGCTACATCTGTTTATGCAGATCCTTTACTCAAAAAGAGTTGGCCTTGGAAAGGCATATCTGCTTTTTTAGGCATGGGATTTGTCTGAAAATTTTGTTCTATGTAGGATGGAACCTAATTAGCTGCAAGCCAGTGTTGTTATTGGGATGGGAGTGGAGAGTTTGATATGGATGATTTCCACAGCTTGTTACGAAGATGATGTGCTACAGTGAAAGCTGTATGGAATACCTATCAAGGAACTTCAAAATACATATAAAATTAATTTTGTAATGTGTTCAGAAGATGTGCTTTTAAATATTAATCAAATATTTAGTTCAGTCTTGATCAATCTGAGGAACATACTGTTCTTTTTTGGTACATTAAGATATCTGCTGTCTAGCATATGCAGATTTAGGGTGCAAGAAGTCAGTAAACTTGGCTAGTTTTGGCTTCCATTTCTACTATCACTGTTTTTAACTCTATTGCTTATTGTTATTAGGTACGTTTTCTGGAAATTCACTTGTAAGGTAAACTACTGTGGAATAATATTGAAGGAGGAAGCAAACACTAA
The DNA here is from genome assembly GCA_037305975.1 of Chrysolophus pictus. Taxonomy (NCBI): domain Eukaryota; kingdom Metazoa; phylum Chordata; class Aves; order Galliformes; family Phasianidae; genus Chrysolophus; species Chrysolophus pictus. The sequence continues at coordinate 163,884,906 of CM074576.1, forward strand.
GTCTGTTTTCTTGTCTCTATCCACAATGATTCAAATAATCTAAGGAACCATTTCTAAATTAGTTTTGCTAGTTTCAACATTTAGCTGGAAAATTATTTTCTCATCTCAACTGCCATGTGATGTCTCTTGGGAGTGAAGTAGAGGGGTAGAAGTACCTCCCTTAACTTGCTGGCCACATTTCTCTGTATGCAGAGCAATACAAAACTGACTTTCTGGGCTAAAAGTGTGCACTGTTGTCTCATGTCTTATTTTTCATCTCCCGGTACTGCCAGTTCTTTCTTGAGAACATGATTGCTTTCAGTAATTAATCCCCCCGTCTGTACTGATACCGAGGTATCAGTAGTACCTTGAATTTGGCTTTTTTGAACTTCATGAGGTTCATGTAGGCCCAATTCTCAAGCCTGTTCAGATCTCTCTCTGGATGTCAATCCTTCATTTTATCACATTTACCTCAGTTCCAAGTTTGGTGTCATCCACAACCAATTGCCTATGTCGTTAATAAAGATATTAAACTGTACAAGTCCCCTGTACAGTACAGACCCCTGAGGGATACTACTCATCTTTGATTTCCTTCTGGACAGGAAAAGCATATCACCACTTTTTGCATGTGACCATCCTCATGGATCCTAACTATGCTACTGATGCATAAGAGATGATCACAGTATTCTCCACCAAAATGTAGCAGTAACTTCAGTATTTTTGTTGGAAATGAAAGGGAAAAAATACTGAGTTTAATACTTGGAGGTATCTGATGAGCAAGGTATTTGAATTATGAATTTGATATTTCCACTGCATTTCAGTTACATCCTTTCTTTTCATTCTTTGTGTCTTTATGTATGATTTTACACAGTACTTTCTGCATAAGTAAATGTTACATGAAGTTTCCTGTATACAGAAAATAATAAAAAATAGCATAAGTTGCATGCTTCAACTAGATGAACATGATAAGGTAGAAACTAATTAAGAAATAAATAATCTAGGTACGCTGGTATTTTACTAGAAATTGCTCAGATGTGTTAATGGGAGTGACATGAGCAAATATCCATATCCTTTTTTCTTTATGATTTTAATTTGTGGGATTAAAAAAACAAACAAACCTCTTCTAATGAAATTACTGGAATTGCATTGTGATAGTAATTGTCTAAAAAACAAAAAGGTAAAATGAAATGTATCCTTTTTCTTACCTTTTCCGTTGATAAATATTTATGAAGGATTGGACTGAGAAACAGACTGATAGTAAAATTTATGATTAATTATCTAAAATGAAGAGATGTTGTTGACCAGAACTTCAAGTAGTATGTTAATTCTGATCAATTCATGTCAGTAACACAAATGTTCTTTACTACTACTTTATAACCTTCTGATAGATTCTGATACTATGTAGTGTGGCTTTACTTTTGCACATCTGCAAGAAGTTTTTCAGTGCAAAAAATTTTTTTTTCTGTATTTATGTGTATAGATCTTATTGGGTTTCAAATTATGCCTATAAGGCATTCTCTTTTGGACAAACAGTAGTTCTTAAGTTTGCCAACTCTATTAACTATATACTTTATTAACTATATACTAAAAGTTAGGCTTTATTTTCTAAGTAAAGCTTTTATAAGTTGAACTTTTTTTCACTTATTATTTGAAACCCATAAGAAATTCACACAAGGACATTTAAAAAGAATTATAAATAAAACCAGCCTAAAAATTTTTTAAATAGAAATATTTTGAATTTAATCTCAGGTGATTCCTGCCTAGCTGTGACCTCGAGAAAAAATTGAGCTTCATTATACCTTTGTCACTAAGCTTAACTTGCAAGAAAATAGGGCAAAACTGTCTACTTTTATTATTCTGTGTGACAAGTATGACAACATTCTTCCCCTTTCCTCCAGTTTTTACTGTTAACTATTTATTTCTGAAATGTATTTTTTTTTTACACTAAAGTACTTTTTGCTTCTCAGACTATCAAATCCTTTTGCATAATGTTTGAGGCTGGGAATGCAGCCAAATTTCTGGCAGATCATTGCAGTGTAGTTCAATATAAAATTGCCATAGCAAATTATATGGCCTCAAGTCTTTAATTCTCTTAATTGGGCCATATGAGAAGGTAATGCTTTTTTTTTTTTTTTTTTTTTTTTTTTCCCTTCTTTTTGTCAGGGCTTTTTATTTTAAAATAGGAATATAAAGAGAAAGTCATCACGATTCATTTTGATTGTATTTAATTTGTCTTGAGTGTTGTCAGAGTGCACTGAATAATTCAGTTTTAGGTCCTCAGGGAACAGAACTTATCATCTACATATGCAAAAAGTAATTTTTCAGATACTTATGGTATTAAGCATTAAAAACTATGGGAAAGAAATGTGAATTTTAAGGTGTACAGAATTTATAAAGGATCTTTGATTTATTTAAGTAATGTAATTTCCTTATGTTTCCATGAACCCACAACTAAACTTTTAGATCTTATATGAAATAAAAGAACCATACTGAAGAATCTACAATCTAATTTAGATACAGAATATTTCAAATATTTATATTCTTGTAAATTAATAAATAATACAAAATAGATATTCCATCATTTGAATGTGTTATTTAAATTTGTAGCAATAGCCCTATTCACCTTCTAAAGTACCAATAAAAATAGCATAATTTAACAATTTTTTCATAATTGCACAAATAAAATCTACTCTTTCCTTGCTTTAGTATGCTTTGGCCGTGAAATTAGAGGGAGCATTTATATTTATTCTCCGAATTCTCATTTTCGCTAAGCAGGTTTGTTATGGTGTTCTGGACATGAGCTTGCAGTACTTGTCCACATACTGCTGCTCATCAGAGTTCCAACGCATTCTGTAAATTCTGCTAGTAAATAAAAAGCAACTTTCACCTTGGTGAATGCAAACATACTCTTCTCATTACTTATAACACTGTCCTAAATCTTACAAAAATACACTTCTTTTTGAAATCTGTCAGAAATAGCATGTTGTCTGGCAATATCCTGTATGAAACAATATCAGTAAGGGATTTCTAGTCTTTTCTTGTTTGAAAGAAACAAGTTCTGTCCATTTATTTTTTTCTTATAAAAATTATTAATTATATGTGTAAAATAAAAAGCCAGGAAGAGATAATCATCTGGCCACAGCATATGTATCATTGACAGTGCTGGGTTACAGAGACTTGCTGATTCTACAAGTTTAGAAAGTTAATATATAAGGGCTGATCCAAAAGTAATGCCTCTTATTTTATGTTGTTTGCCCATAAAGTCAGTGCAGGTGCTGGTGGTATGACGGTAGAGATTGAACCTAATCACCAATATTTCATTACATTTTGCCATGAGACAGTTGGCAGCATAGGGGTAGTCTGACAGAATAGTGTCTGACATGAAAGTGTGTATGAAGCAAAGGTGAGGAACTGAATTCCTACATGAGGAATGACAACTCACTGACCTTAATCTTACTGAACATTTATGGAGACCAAACAGTGAGTGTGAGCACAGTGAAGCAGGATGACAGTGGCATGAAAGACAAGCCACATTCTGGATGGCCATGCACACATTTTACAGTATGAAATGAAGATCATCTCAATCAGCTCACTCAAATTTTTTAGATGAGAAACTGTTCCGTAGCTGAGAATTTGTTTTATAGCTGAGAATTTTCTCTATTTAATAACATTATTGTGCTCTTTGTATCTGTTATATTTTCCACAGAAATAAATAGGAGGCATTACTTTCAGAGCAACCTATGTAGATACTATCTAGCATTTGAATAAAACAGAAAAATGTGAGTGCTGCACACCTGTTTTGTCATTCAACTCAGAAGTAAAATAGTAAATGCAGCAAATGATTCTAGTGAGAATTTTAATGATAATAAACTGTTCACAGATGCCATAGAGCAGTTGTCACAGTAGATGGGTGAAAATCACAGTACAGCTAGTGGTGGTCTGTGTGGATAGTGGCTGCCAGCAATCCACTCAGGGATGACAGTGAGTATACAACAGAGGTCAAAAGAACACACTTGAATTTCAGGCTAAAGGAGACAAGATTCAAATGTGTCAGGAAGTCTGTTACAGCAACTAGTATTTCTTACTTTTTAATCAAGCAGGAGTGTTGGCAGTTGAAAGAACAAAGTGCTCAAAGTAATTTTACTCTGTCTGAAAGGAGTAGATGTAGCAGAACAAGAGGTCACCTGTCATATCTGGGAAAAGATTCTGAGCCACAGGAGAAATGACTAGAAAGAAGGTTCAAAGCTAAAGAATTACTAACAAATGCAAGATGGTCTTGTGAAATAACTTCAGACCACAATCTTAGATTTTAATATTTCCAAATCTACAAAAAGTATTTAAACTGACATAGCTAAGTGTAGATCTCTGTGACAAAGAATAAATCAGGAATGGAGGCTGGAATATTCCTTTTCTTCAGAGAAGAGAGATGTGTGCAGAAATGGTTATGTTTTACAATTCCATGCATGAGAAGTCCTTTAAACATTAGTCAGCACCTTGACTGTGACAAAACGATGTCAGGCCTCAGTATTACATTTAATTCAAACAGTTAAGTCTAAAACGAGGGAAAAAATGTATCCAAAATAAGGAATGATCAAGCAAGTTCTTTTTGCACTAAAGGACATGCTTTACTGGGGAAATATTGGTGGTAGATGGAAGATTGGACTAGATGCTCTTGGAGGTCTTTTCCAGACTAAGTAATTTTATAAGATTCTACATCACAAACAGAATCCAGAACTTTTGCAATGTCAATTGATTTCTTAGGAGATTTAATGAATTTTTAGCAGGAAGTAGTGTAAAGGAATAATTGAAAGATTAAACTTTTTGCTTTCATTTTAAATGTAATTCTCTGGGGTTAAGAGGACTGGATATTGAGGAAACAGTCTATTATATTATTTATGCATTTAAATTAAAACAAATTGACATTAAAAAAATATAAGCATTTAATGTAAACTACAGTTTTATCCAAAGTTCTTGACAGTCTATACGAAGAGGTCCACGGCTCTTCTGTGGGAGATGTGAGCACACTGCATAGTATAGATCTCTATCAAGAGTTTTTTTCAGACTGCTGCTGTTATAATCTCTCCTCCACTTTGTTAATTAGACTGGTGCAAGAATGTTAAGAGTCAGAAGATGGTTGTAATTTTGCTAATATGTCAATATCCATCCTGTACCTCCATGTGTGTGGCTGGACCCGCTTTCACAAACAGTGCATTCCCTGCATATCCTGGAGATATCATCAGTGTTTCTGCCTTACGCTGTGCTAATGACTGCAGTTTTAAATAGTTGACTATTACAACAGCTAAGTTGCCCTTAATATCTAGTATCAGAAAGATGAGGAGTACTGTGACAATTAAATAGTCAATAAATTATCTATTATCACTGTTAATAATAAAATCATTTTATAGGGCTATACAGTTATGGAGCTCTTTACAAATTTGTTTTCCTGTCCAAGTGAAAGAATACCAAACAGATAATTTACAGGAAAAAACACAAAATTTATTAGTGAGTGGGAAAGCTGAAAAGAGAACAATAATTAAGATAGAATAGTGATGCTACAGCATTATATTTCAACCAGCTTATTTTAATCATGGTTATTAGTGGACATTTACCTATGTAAAATAACAAAGGAAGACCATGAGTTCTTATTATAAATTGCATTAAATGGTGAATGTGATTATTGGATTATTGGATTATTATCAGTCTTCCTTATCCACCATTTTTATATTTAGAGAAGGCAATTCTAGATTACCCTGTCATTATGAAAACCTGTGGAGAAGAGTGAATATGGATCTCTAATTGCTTGTTGCTTAGGGTATGAAGCTGCAACAGGAGGAAGCAATACATTAAAGTGCCACTTTTTATGCTACTTGAAACAGTACTGCGTGCAGCTATTATAATGATTTAATACCCATGTAAACCTTTCTTGCAGTCATTGTGTAATACACCTTTTGGCTTTCCAGCTCTGTGAATTATAGACATTAAAAGTCAAATCTCTCTTAGGCTAGCCATTGTTTGTTTGAGCATGTATTCTTGTTCTATTTCCCTGAAATAGTTATGTCTCGACCTAAAAACCTTTCAAAGCTTTAGCAGAAGATAAACAGAGTGAGAACAAGATTTAGATTAAAGACATTAATAGGTATTCAGAAAAAAAACCTGTTTGATTTCAGATGATCATGCAAGACGGGACTACTAGAATTCAACTTTAAAGCAACAAATATAAGAGACATTTAGGAAAGATCATACTTAAGTATAAGCATAAGATTTCATCTAAGATTACATAATGACTCTCTGAAAAAATAAATATGCTCCTTTTGGGAAGAACATGGAAACTCAAAATAAGGCCAGATTCTTTCTCTATATAACTATGCTTGTATTTTCTGAATGTGCCTGAGAGAATTTTTCACTTACATATTTAAAATTCTAAGTGTAGGAAATGACTATGTATTTATGATTTACTGAAGAAAATTCCATATTATGTAAAGTTTGTTAAATATGTTCCCATCTTGTATTCCACAAAATGTGAAATGACCAACTTGTTTGATAGAAGATAAATTTTATGGGAATCTTTTCTTATGCACATACATCTTAGCCCACATAAGTTCTCCATCCGGGTGTGTACAGATATGAAAAACATTTGCTTCCAAGTTTTCCCTTACTTGTTCTGCTGAAGTGTGCTCTAGCCCAATTCAATTTCCACATATGTCACAATATCAGTTATTCTTGTGAATTTAGGCTCTCAGTCTCTGTAGGCTATCCTTTCTGTAATTGGATGTATATTTTTTTCCTTTAGTCATTATGAAAGTATTTGCTAGTTGAGTCTCAAGTTCTGAATAGTGCTGATTAGAAAATATCCAAGAATTGAATCTAAATATGATCTAATTCTCTTCTTCCTGGGGATTTTTGAATCACCATCCTTTAGATTTTGGCTAGTGTCATAAATATTGAGATATCAGGCAAATTTAGAGTAAACACTCCTACTTGATGTAAAATATTAAAACAGCCTGATACTTAGATTACACTTACAGGAAATAACATGCTTACTTATTATTCCAGTTCTTGCTGAGGTAGAGTGCAAGCTTTTGAAAGGAGAAAAAGAAGAGCTCAAATTTTCTTGAATAAAAGCTACAAAGGAAGGTTGGAATCTGGAGCAAGACTGTACGAGAGATGTTCTTAATCATAAATCTCTTGAAAAATGTAGCAAACTAATCAAATTTCTCCCATGATATGTGAAATCATTATTCTTCCTATAAAATCTGACACAAATAATAGAAAATTTAAATCTTGGTCAAGCAGAAATTTGAGAATTAGAGAAAGTCAAGTCACAGCTGTGGGCTATGCATCAGTTTATGTAGGGAAAAAAAATTGAAAACAACAAAATCTTAAGTTTTCCAAGTTTGGAATTCCATTTTTTCCAATTATTCTTCTAGGCTCATTTGTCATTTGATGTTTGAAACTAAATGGAAATGTCATGCATTATCTATAACTTCAAACTTCTTTCATGTAAATGATGACTTGCAGTACATTAGCAAATTATTTCAACATTCTTTAGCTAGAGGAAAAAATATTTTCAATTTATTCCTTGCTTTTGCTAAGAGACCAGCATCCAAAATGACAAAAATATACATTATTCACTGGTAAACTAATAAGAGAGAATTATCAAAAACGGAACCAGACTCAGAGAGCTGGACCAGAGAAACTGAACAGTAGAAAGCAACTGGATTGGTTTCATAAATAGACAATGATTTTATAGGGGAGAAACACTGACTTAAGAAAGGTCATTGTCTCTATCTTTGTCACTATCAGCACACGCTTCCACTGGCTTATTCTGAGTTTCAAAAACCAGTCCTGAGCATTTCTTTCAATCATATCACCTATCAAATTGGCTATGTTTTTGACTTTACAAAACAAATTCTAAGGTGGTAGTGAACTAGCTAAGACTACAGCCTGCTACTGCATATAGTACCCCACGAAATCTATCACAGTGCTATCGTCTCCTTACCACCCCTACTGAGGTTAGTATAATAGAGTTTTAGTCCCTTGTTGTCACTCTCTTTCCTGAATAGGCTCTTCTAAGGGAACCTGTGTGCCAGCAGCTATCCATTTTCAGTGGTGCACTCATTCTCTCTTTGTTCCTAAACAAAAAAAATGAGAATGAACAAGTCCTTTCTATTCAACCTCAGTGATTTCTCTTTTATTGTTGTTACAGAGAGAAAGGAAAGGAAACAGTGAAACACAAAAAAGGGAAACAAGACAGCATGGGATGCTTTTGGCAAAGCATCACTTGTCAGAAGCAGCTGTGTATGTAATTGTACTAAACATCAGTTTCATAAAAAGAGAATAGGCATTTTTCGTTGTTGCCAGATGAAAATCAGTTATGGGGAAAGTAGCTAAAAGATACCAACAATAGCAGCCATTTAGCACAGGGTGCAGGTTTGTAGGAGACAGAGTTTTGGCAGAGAAGATATTTCACCATCAGTTTTCTGGGAGAGCTTTGCCAGCTAGTATTAGGCATTATTCCGGTTTCATTTTCTTTCATTCCCTTAGTTCTGTATAACATTTTTTCTAGGGTTCTTTGCTCCGTGTAACATATAGCATTTTTACCTTTAGGAAAACTCGTGTACACAAATCCCTGTCTGAATTTGCGTATGTACTTACATATAAAGTCACAAATAAACGGTCTCTCATGCAATGATTATAGAGGAATTTGAAAAATTTCCTTGGACTTATTTGGAATTGAAAAAGCTGGGTGGATTCATTCTCAGATGAGTGTATTAATTTGGCAGATAAAATAGTGGGACCACTATCAGTTATCTGTTAGAAATCACGATGACTGCGAGAACTTCCTGAACGCAAGGCTAACCCTATAGTCATCTTTAAAAAGGCTGAGAGAAGGACATGGAGAACCTGTTCAGCTTCATTGTTCTTCCTAGAAAGCTGCTGGAAGATGTATACACTTGTGTAATACATTTCTAGGCATATAAAGGTCAAAGGAAGCTGAATTAGATGACCACGGGCCCCTTAAAACCAAAATTTCTTCCAATCAATGTTTCTACAGCTACAATAAATAATAGGTTTGTCTATATAACGTACACAAAATCTCTTACATATGCCTCTTTGGAAAATTGCTCCTTATATATGGAAACTTGTGAGTACAAGATATTAGCAGAGTTTCCTCATCTGCCCTCTTACTCACTACATCCTTCTCACAGAAACATACAAGAGCAGCCGCCAGTTTTATTATGTTGGCCCACAACATCCAAGGTAGATGTTGGCAGTACAGCAGTAGGGGCTGAACCTTACTGTCAATATTCCATTACATGTTGTTGCCATGTGACTGATGGCAGCAGAGGGACAGTCTGACACAATGGCGTCTGACACGGAAGTGCGTATGAAACAAAGGTGAGTCATTAGATTCCTCCATGCAGAAAAAATGGCACCCATTGACATTCACTGACTCTTGCTGAATGCTTATAGAGATCGAACGGAGGGTGAGAGCATAGTGAGGTGGAGAGCAGTGGCTACAGCAGCATGAAAGACAAGGCACATTCTGGACAGCCAGCTGTCACTGCACAAAATGAAGAGTGTCTCAGTCAACTTTTCTAGGCCAATCAGCTAACGGTGGTGACTCTGTTGAAAAATAGTGTTTTGTAGCTGACAGTTTGCTCTATCAAATAGTGTTATTGTGCTCTTTGTGTCTGCTGTAGTTTCCATAGAAAAAAATAGGAGGCATTGCTTTCAGAACAATACATATATTTCTTTGTATCCCTAACCATGATACTTTAAATAATAAAGATTCAATGAGCCTGACTGTAGAATAGTTGTGCTCAAGTATATGCTTTGTCCTGAAGATTGAATCCTGAAGACTTTGGTCCTGTTAAGTAGCAAGAGGCTGAAAATGTTGGAAGGAACATCCTGTGCAATATTTGGTTTTGTTTTAATATATGTTAGTTTTCTTTCCAAGAAATCCATTTATTTACAGTTTGTACACAATCACTATTCCCAGTTTAAAAGTAGGAATGGAAGATTGGAGCAAGTCATAATAAATAGTGTTATATTTCCGTACGGTCTACATTTCCTAGATTGCTAACTTCTTCAGAAATAGAACTATAGAAACTTATAAGAGTTGTTAAGAACTACCTTGGAATAAAAAAGCCAATAGATAATTTCATAAAGAATAACTATGAAATCATTCTGGGTGCTTATATTTACTTCTGCTGATGTGTTAATATTGGTGTAAATAAAATAGTCTGAGAAACTTTGCTATATATATGTTATTTATATGACAGCTACGTAACACAATTATTTTGATATTGATAAAATATTTTTTGTTCATAAAAGCAATATAACAATATGTTATTAAATTTAGTTTTTTGAATGAAACATTATTTCTGCATAGCACAAAGATCATCATAGCAAAACTGATATTTTCGCTAGTAGATATTTTGTCCAAGAATTATGAAATAAACCTTGTGTTTTCTTCTGGATAATTTAGTGATCAAAAGGGATTCTTATAACCTGAAGAAATCTTGAAGTGAATGCATTCTATGTGGTCTTCAGAATGGCAGTGAGACTCACTGCGCTCTGAAGACAGTTTAGTCGTTACACAAACCATTCCTCTGTAGTTCTTACCATAGGGGGATATCTCCTCAGCTGGAACAATACAGATCTCAGCAAAATCTGGACAGAGAGATATAATTATATTCAGAGCCAGGTCCTGATCCTGACCCGAACATAAATGTTTTGCTAATATATATGATGGCCACTTCCTCATTTTACAACTATGATTAATTAAATGGGTCATTCATATTCCTTAAGAGTGGCCTATCACCTTCCTTTGCAGAGAGAAACTGTGAACTCTCACTCACTCTGATGAGTGCTTTCTAACTTTATTGACTTCTCTGAAAAATTGCAGAACTAAAGGTTTCGTGGTTCATCATTTCGGTTATGTTAACTGCCTTTAGTCTCACTTCTGAACTGTGAGATACCAAATTTCATAGAAAGGATTTTTTATTATTGCCCTTTTATCTCTGTAGTAACTAAAAGATGGTCCTTTTAGGATAGAAATTTAGCTTCTATTTTATTATGAAATATCCCTGTCAGGCAATTATAATAGATATGTACAAAAAAGGAAAAGGTTTAGGATGGAGAGTCATTTGTATACCTAGAGTAACGCTAACAACCTATTATAAATGTTTGCTGAATCTTAACTCTAGTCAGATTTACAGGATAACAGATATGTCATATGTCTTTGACAACTCTCACAAGAAAACTTTTCTACATGCTTTGTAAGCAATCTGGCGTGGAAACAATAATTTCATCTTTTTGAGCATTGTGGATAGTTATTATTTTCTTTTTCAAAATTTCCATCTTTGTGCCATAAACTTAGAAATTGTTTATGAATTCCTGCTTCCAAGCTTTTCACCATTGTGAAGGTTTAGCTACTACACTTTTTAATTTTTTTTACTGGAACCAACACTCAAACTGGTGTCTAGCTTGTTTTTTCTGCTGTTCATTTTATAAAACACCCATTAGTGTGCCTTTGATAATGTAGACAATTCTTTCTGATATTTCAGTAGAATATTTCTTATGATATATTCCATAATATTCTATATTTAAGGAGTAATATAGGAAATAGAAGCAATGTCTGGTTTCTCCAGTGATGTGTTTCCATGGTATTACACACAACGTTACAGAGATATGTTTCCTAATGAATTTAATAATTTCTCTCTGCAGCTAGCTGAGAGAAATGTGGGTATGAAGTATATCCTTTCTGCAGTTGAAGTGATTATGGCACAAACTGATGAAATGAAAGTTAAAGATTTCTAGGGTTTGGTAGGTTTTACCCTCCTAAGAGAATGCAAAGATGAAATAGCTGGTTTACTTTGAATGACAATCTTATTAGTGTATGATGACTGGTTGTTGGCAAATGTATACTTAGGTTTCAAGAAGCAATCCGTGGAGAATCTTTGGAAAATAATTGTAAACTTGATACTTGGTAAACTTGATACAAGGTAAATTAAGAGAAGTTGGAAAAACAGAAAATAGGTGGATGCAGGGATAAAATAGAAAACATTGAGAAAGAATCAGCATGACCCTGTAAAGAAAATTTTTCCTTTACAAATGTCCTGTATTTCTTTCAATAGATCAGGAATGTGATCTCACTCATATACTCAGTTTTCAAGCAGACTTTTGACAAATTCCACAATGAAAAAGTTTTGGGACATTTAAGCAGCTATAAGTAACAGGCATCATTAGTTGTTATTTAGATATGCAATTCTCTCCTTCACTTGTGTAGAATTTTTAAGCACGTTCTGAACTTACAGAGAAGGTTATAATAGGGTGGAAATAAAACACTGTAGAGGAACTGTTAGGTCAAGGCTTGAACTGGTCAGCACCTTGTGAAGAGCTGTGCTTGTGCCTGTGCTCCCCACAGGACCAGAAGGGGATATAAACACCCGGGGCTCATATCAGGGTCAGCCATTGAAGGGAGAGCATTTCTTGGACTGAGATTTTTCCCTGAGAAGGAGTGCTGCTTAGCTAGGGATTGCCTTTAGTATTTGAATGAGTTCAGTTTGTCTTTCTGTATATTAATATTGGCTTGCCTGCAAATACTTTTCCTGGTGTTGCTAAGAACATGTTAGAAGCACTTTTCCTTCTATGTGAGCAGAACAAACGCTGCAGTGTGATACTGCAAGGTAGTCCACAATTTCAGCCTGAATAAATCCAAGTTAGAACAATGCTGTTAATAAGTAGGTTCTGGACATGTTCTTCATCATTCACATCATCCCCTTTGTGAAGTTGGAATCAACATGGTAAGAATATACTAAATAAGCAATCAGGTGTCATGGTTTTATGATTTTTAAAGAATGATCAGTGGAGAGGACACTATCTGTAGCAGAGTATCCTTTCTGGGTACATAAATCTTTTGACAAATCACTTTTTTTTTTTTCCCTGTTCTTGAATGCTATAAAAAAATTATAAACATAAATATTGATAAATAAGATAGCACCAGATAATTTCAGTATCTCAAAAAAGTGGGGTGAGTACTTTTATTTCAATTCAAATTGAAAGAAGCAGCTGAAATTAAATGCTCAGATTGCAATACATTCTCCAGAAATTAGAATTATAAATTATATTAAAAAAATGTTGGTATCCTAATGAGGGTAGCTGTAAGTAAAAAAAACAAAAACAAACAAAAAAAGCACTGATGTTTCTTATATCACTATTTTTATTTCCTTATTACTTACTCCTGTAGAGGTAAAATTACAATATGGGATGGGAGAAGGAGGAAACAGCTCAACAAAGAAAAAAAATGTAGTGTTGTGGTCTCTAAACAAGCTTTGATGAAAGCCAGTAAATCTGCTGAGCAGAGTCAGGCAGTGGTTCTCCTGCATCTGAAGGTGAGAAAACTGTCTCCAGCGCAGCTTACTGTTCTGATTTTGGGGTGTATCAGTGCGGCCACTGATCATAACCACTCTCATAGCCTTTGCTTGGATGTTTTGATGCCATCATAATTCTTATTTTTCACATAGAATCAAGGATCACAAGCTCATGTACTATTTTTATGAGAGAAGCGCCAATTTTAAAGACTGTCTGAAAATCTAGATAAATATTACTGAAAGTGTTAGTTAATCCTTGCAGAAGTACAGCAAGTCTCCTTTTACCATCACTTAGATTGCAGATATATTTTATAGAATCATAGAATGACTTGGGTTGGAATGGACCTTAAAAAATAATCTAGTTAATACTACTCTACCATGGCCAGGTATGCATCCACTTGATCAGGATGCCCAGGGTCCTGTCCTGCCTGGCCTTGAATGCATCCAGGGGTGGGACAGTCGCAACTTCTCTGGGCAGCCTGTGCTAGTGCCTTACCACCCTTTCAGTAAAGGATTTTCTTGTGTAAAGGAAGTCCTTCACAGGACTATTCTCAATGAGTTCTTCTCCCAGACTGACGTCTGGGATAGCCCCAACCCAGTTGAATCACCTTGCATGTGAATTTCACTGGACTCGCGTGTATCTACTTCTCAAGCTTACCCAAGTCCCTTTGAATGACATTCCTTCCTTATGTTGTATTACTTGTTTGTTCTATTTAACCATAAGAAGTTAGTAAGCTTGGAGAACTGAACAACTTAAAGTGCTTCTGTGAGAACTGTACCACATAATAATGAAATATACATGCTCAACCAAATAAAAGATAAAGTAGCAACCATTTTGAATTCCCTTATCACTAAATTCTCCAGTCTGTTTTCCTCTTGCTTATCCAAAATTCCCTTAGCAGAGAGAAATGGGATATTTTTTATTTTCTAAAGAGAAACATATTTTGACAATATCTTTATCTTTTTAAGAGCTCACACTATTATGCTCCAGTGTTATTCAGATGCAGTATATTAATGTAGTACAGATAATGAGAAAATATGAAGGCTGCTTCCTATTTCATTATGTTGGCAGTAGAAGTCAAACCTTTCTTCCAGAGTTTTGTTTGATTTTGTTGTCTTGTGACAGATAGCAGTCTGACAGAGTGGCGTCTGACATGAAAGTGTATATGAAGCAAAGGTGATTTGTTGAATTCCTCCATACAGGAAAAAATTGCATCCACTGACATTAATAATATTGTCTGCTGCACATCTATGGAGACCACACAGTGCGTATGAGAACAGTGAGTGTGTTTCTGTGGTGTGTTTCACCAGTGATGACATCAACAGTAAGTGGCTTCCACTAGTGCAGATGTTAATAAGAGTGACGTGCGGGCCCTTGTTCCTCACTGGTCATAGTGCATAGCTAATGGTGGTGCCTATGATGAAAAATCATGTCTTGTAGATGGGAATGTTATCAGTCAAATAGTGCTATTATGCTCTTTTTATCTGTTGTACTTCACATGGAAATAAATAGCATTACTTGCAGAACAGCGTACATATTTTATGATAAGAGACCTTTGGACATGTTTGTTCAGAACATTCCCATTCAGAACAAAAAACAGCTACTTCTCTTACAAAGAAATTGTGTCCAGGCAAAAATTGCCATTGTTCATATTGCAGTATATCAAGAGCAGTGACTGTCGGATGGATGCACAGAAGTGTTTACATGCTTGATTTCATTATGCTTTTTTACCAAAAGTATCTGTAGAATGTGCTGAAAGTGTTAAGTGTTTAAAAGGAGAATTCACAAAAGAATGCCACCTGTATATAAATTCATAAGTGCAGGTAATATGAAGCACAAAGATGAATTTACTGTGGACAGTATATTCCTGCAGGTGGAATGCTATTAAATTCATACTTTCCCGTATGCTTCTAGAACTAAGCTACTTAATGATACATTTAATGATTAAAGAATTCAAGCTCTTGTAGAGATATGTGGTGGGATTTGAATGTATTCATGTCAGCCTACAACTGTGCCATCAAGCGATGCACCCACAGAGAAAGCAGTCCCCTTCAAGTTCTGTTCCATGAATAATATCTATTTGACCTAGCAGTGAATTGTATATTAAAACTACAGGAGTTCTTAGCTTATCAAACTGTTTTCCTAACAGCTTTCAAACATGTAAAAATAAAAAACAAACAACCCCCTCTCCCCCCCCCCCTGAAATTCTTAAGTTTTCTATTGAATAATTCAAGACATTTTTGTATGAAATGTATATATGTGTGTGTGTGTATATGTATGTGGTTATCAAGCCTCTCTCCATTGTATTTGAAAAATCATGGCTGTCTGGTGAAGTCCCCCGTGACTGGAAAAAGGGAAACGTTACTCCCATTTTTAAGTAAGGGAGAAAGGATGACCCGGGGAACTACAGGCCAGTGAGCCTCACCTGTGTCCTAGGGAAGATCATGGAGCAGACCCTCCTAGAAGTTATGTTAAAGCACATACAAGATAAAGAGGTGATTCAAGACAGCCAACATGGCTTCACCAAGGGCAGATTGTGCCTGACGAATCTGGTGGCCTTCTATGAAGGAGTGATGGCTTCAATGAATGGGGGAAGGGCGGTGGATGTCATCTACCTGGACTTCTGCAAGGCCTTTGCCGTGGTCCTTCACCACATTCTTCTCTCTAAATTGGAGAGGTGTGGATTTGAAGGATGGACTGTTCGATGGATTAGCAATTGGCTGGCTGGATGCAGACAAAGGGTTGTGATCAGTGGTTCTATGTCAGGGTGGAGGCCAGTCACAAGCGGTGTCCCTCAGGAGTCAGTCTTGGGACTGGTGCTCTTCAACATCTTCATCAATGACATAGACAGTGGCATCGAGTGTACCCTCAGCAAGTTTGCAGCTGACACCAAGCTGAGCATTGCAGTTGATACATTGGAGGGGAAGGACAGACCTGGACAGACTGAAGAAATGAGCCCATGAAAACCTAATGAGGTTCAATAAGGCCAAGTGCAGGGTGCTGAACTTGGATCAGGGCAATCCCAGGTATTTATACAAACTTGGAGAAGAGCTCCTGGACAGCAGCCCTGTAGAAAAGGACTTGGGGGTCCTGGTAGATGAGAAGCTGGACATGAGCCAGCAGTCTGCGCTTGCAGCCCGAAAGGCCAACTGTGTTCTGGGCTGCATTAAAAAAGGGGTGGCCAGCAGGGGGAGGGAGGTGATCGTCCCCCTCTGATTGACTCTTGTGAGGCCCCATTTGGAGTACTGTGTCCATGCGTGGGGCCCCCAGTACAGGAAGCTCTTGGAGTGGGTCCAGAGGAGGGCCACTAAGATGATCAGAGAGCTGGGATTGTTTAGCTTGGAAAAGAGAAGGCTCTGGGGAGACCTCATTGTGGCCTTCCAGTACTTGAAAGGAACGTATAAACAGGAGGGGGAATGGCGATTTATGAGGGTGGATAGTGATAGGACAAGGGGAAATGGTTTCAAACTGAGACAGGGGAGGTTTAGGTTAAATATTAAGAGGAAGTTTTTCTCACAGAGAGTGGTGAAGCAATGGAACATGTTGCCCAAGGAGGTTGTGGATGCCCCATCCCTGGAGGCATTCAAGGCCAGGCTGGATTGTGGCAACCCTGCACATAGCAAGGGGGTTGAAACTTGATGATCACTGTGGTCCTTTTCAACCCAGGCCATTCTATGATTCTATATTTTGTATTAATGGATGAGTCTGTGAAGAACACACAAGAATTAGGGGTAGGGGAAGTGGAGAGGAAGGAAGGAGTAAAGAAAATATGTAATAATTTAACACTGATATTTAAAAAATATATATATTCCGGAAATGAAGTAGATATATGAAAAGAAAAAAGTGAATTCAGGAGAAGAACTGACTGTGGACTGAATGGATGAAATGAAGGAGAAGCAGAAATAAGTAACTTTTGTGACTTCATCACAGTTATATGTCTGAGTCTTAGATTAACGAAACAGAATGATATACTGCCCACTGCGTATTATCAAAATGATGTCATAGTGGTGTTCCTGAATATCTGAAATACATTACTTTTAATGTGAATGAATGATCCATGTGAGAGTATCTGATAGGATTAAAAAGCACTTCTGGAGGAAAACAGTTTGTTAGTGATAACATAAGTGACCTTCACAGAGATGTTTGTGATACTTCAGAAAAACACAGGAGAGTGATATGAGAGTTTTCTGTCCTTCTACTGATGTTGTAGAAAGAAGAGTTTTGTTGTCTTCAAAGGGCACAGCAAGCATTTCTCAGATGAAACTTTTTCATACAGGGAGACTGAAAGCAAAGAAGTTGTGCACCTTGCTACAGAACTTACAAAAACAGTAGCACCAGCATGATGGCTTCAAGCTGCTGAAGTAAAGGGGCAAAAGCATATTAGATGAATTAAAAGAAATTCTGGATGTGAATCCTACGTCTCATGCACGGTGTAAAAGAGAATGTAAAGAATTTAATAAACAAAAAATGGAATTAAAGAAAAAAGATGCTGAGGCATTTATACAAGAACATAGGAATATAATTTAAAAAATGTGGTATTAAATAACAAAATAACAGTACTTTGATCCTAATTAGAAGAAATAGCTGTAACCCAGTAACTACAGTCCTGTACACTACTTATTTTATTTTATTTTATTTTATTTTATTTTATTTTATTTTATTTTATTTTATTTATTTATTTATTTATTTATTTGTGGCAGCAAAATCTATAAGGAAAACAGGAAATTAGGGAAAGGCATAAGACTAGGTTTACATGCCAGAAACTAAACTGCCAGTGAGACACAGGACAAAAAGGGAGAGTGTTGATAAAATTCCAAGACCGAGGGTAAAAAATTATTTCTTCTCTATTGTTTAGATTTGGATATCCGGTATTTGCTAGGGGCCACCTGGACTCTTTGGTAAACTAAGGAAGGATTAATTAACAGTCGACAATGTAATGAAATAAAGGAGACCGAGTCAGAGAGAACTTAGTAAAGAGGAAATTCTACCCAATCTATGTGTAAGAAATGGAAATACTTTCACTGCAAAACGATTCTTAGTACTGTTGTTAAGAACATAAACTCCACAGTTGAGTAGTAGATGTTGATATTAACCAAAGAAAGACTTTAGGACAAAGAGGGTTTTTCTTTTGTCCTGTAAAAATACATTGTGATGTGCTGAATTGAAAATCATAATTTCTTCAACCTTTGCTTGCATTATGCAAGAAAAGTCAGTAATTTTGACATAGCAATAACAAAGTGATAAGCAGTAAAGATTCTTAGTGCAACCGAAGCTGCAGTTCTTCAAGGAATCTTCAAAGAGTAAAGCTGATCTCTTGTTGATATTCACTAGTATGTCCTCTTGAACTGGGTTTATAACAGCTTTCTTTTCCTCATAAAAGCATGGTAACATGCTTTTATGAGGAAAATCACAGACCCAGGGACAATGGTGATTAGTGTAATTATTTGTGAAGCTCATTCCATGTCTGCTTCAATTAATGCTTATCCAGAATATGTTAAAAAGAAGTGAGTAGAAAATTCCATCAGGAATTAAACATCCCAACAGTTGATTTTTTTTTTGGTGGGGGGGGGTGGGGTGGGGGGGTGGGATGGGACAAGGGAGAAGCAGGGGATACAATCTGAAACTGTAGCTCTTATCTGGGTCAATCCAAAATATTTGTAATGGTCTTATGTCTCTCAAGTCCCCATGGGAGTACTCAGCTATTGAAAAATTTTATGTGCTAGAGATAAGGTAGATATAGAAGGACAGCCATGGGGTCACATAGGCAAGTCAGTTGATGACTGGATTTAATTTCAGAGCCAGAATTCCCAGATGACTCTAATTCTCTACACGTTTTCCTCTTTTTTTCCCCTTATCACTCTGTAGTATACTGTCTCATGCTTTGATACTGCTTAGCAGATGAGGGACATACAGTTTGTTTGTTTGTTTTTTTTTTCTGAGAGCTGCTGGTATATACTTAGCTAGACTAAGATATGTATCTTCTGATGAACTACTTCTCATGAAACAGGCATTTCTGTCAGTAGATTTCACCTGTTTTTCTTACCCTTTGCAGTTTGATATTTGTTACTTCGGATCCAGTTATTCTGGTGGTATTTATGATTGTGGTTACTAATACAGGTAAATCAATATCCCATATTTTTACATTCCATTTATTGTTAACAAAAGATATTAGCCTTCTTTAACAGCCAAAATTCTGGGAAATAATTTATTTCAAAATGTCATGTAAAACCAGAAAGATTACATGTGATTTAGAGCTTGTGATGTATAAGTCTTAACTGGAAATGGTAGAAGTGAGATGAGCTAGATGTCTGTGGAAATAAGAGTTTGCCCTCTGTTCGTGTACTAATGAAGAAAGATTGAGGTATGAGAGTTTTCCCAAACAGAATGACTTCCGTGTTATTTCTAATTTCAGAAGATTAATAATGACAGATATGTGCCTCAAGTGGTGCATCCCACAGCCTCAGTCCTCCCTAGGAACATACAACATACTCCCCACTGTGCATTTGATGATGCACATGGATGAAATTCCACTCCTAGTTCAAATTTAGCAATCTTTTTAATCTTTGTATGACACGCTTACCAAGGAACAACAGTGGAATATGAGCTGTCATATTTTGATTTTAAAAGTATCACCAAGAAAACATCAGCAAAAAAATGTTTTTCTATTGCATTTATCTCAGGCATATAGCAACAGATTTTCTGATTTGTCACTTCACTGTAAATTAAGACTACTCTCTCACCACAACTAAGCTCAAGGTTTATCCTCCTTACATTTTCATATTTGGCTCATTTATTATTTGTAGACTAGCTCAATATTACTACAGTGTTTAAATCAAATCCTGTTTCTTCTTTCAAATCTCTCTAGTTTTTTGTTGTTGTTTTTTGGCTTGTTATTAGTACTGAGTTGACTAGAATTTTGTTCTGTACCTTAATGATGAAAATAAATTCAACTCTTTAACTGGAACAGAGTATTGGGGATGATATATTTTTTTCTTGAAGATGATACTTCCCCAAATTGCTCCCCATTTTTCACAAGCTACAAAGATGTAACTACTGTGCAATTACTGTGGATGAGGTGATAGTGGGAACTTATTATTTAATGGCTTTTTTTTTTTTTTTTTTTTTGCTATTTAGTCTCCTATTGCACCTTACTGAGCATTACTGGCCCTTAAAAGGCCAGGTCATTCCACGTTTCCTCAGTACGCTTCTGACAGCAGTGTCTGAACAAGAAAAGTAGATCCCTCTGACAGGACACTGCTGAGTAGCAGCAGTAGTTGCTTGTTTGCTGTATTTTGACTGCAGTTACCAGGATCAAGAGATGTCATTTGAGGATGCAAATTCTACTTTGTTGCTTTGAAGAAATGCATATGGCATAAGCAAGAGAATAGATGTAATACTGTAGGGAGTACAAAATCTAAGGACAAGAATGCATTTACTTCCAAGAGTATTAATATTCTGGAACATGAGAGGACTATGAATTTAGAATACAATCCTGATCTAAGAAAAGACAATAGCGTACTTCAGAGGCGCTTAATAAATCCATTTTATCCTTAAGATAACTCTTTTTTTAAAACAAAAATCTTCTCATTTTCTTCAGAGTTGCTGTGATTTTCAGTCATTAAGGCAAGAAATGGTGTCTGTCACTCTGATTGTCAGGTCTCAATACAGAAATGTCAAAATGTGAATGTAGTTTCAATGAAAATATTGGTCTATTAAGAACAGCAACAACAAAAACACCACCGAGAACCTCTGTTGAACTTTGTGCTGTTGCTGATCACCCAGATCTCCACTCTATCTAGATCCCTCTGCAGTCATCTCATACCTGCAGAGAGTCAACAGCTTCTTCCAGTTACTATTACCATTGAGCTTCTAAGGATACATTCAAGTTGTGCACCCAGATTATTACAAAAATATTGAACAGAATCAACCCTAGACCCATGATTCAGAGAACACTAAGGATGTAACTGGGTGCCACTCAGATGTAGCCACATTCACTATGACCTTCTAAGCTCTACTGTTCAGTAAAGTCATCACCCAGCATAACACGAATCTAGTCATCAGTACATGCAGTTGTACAATTTGTCTGTAAGGTTACTGTGAAGAACAGTATCAAAATCTTACTAAAATAATAAACAAACAAACAAACAAATAAATAAATATATTCCTTGCCTCTGCATTGCCTACTAAGTACATTAATTGTTGAGTAATCAGTCACATTCAGGTTGGTTCAGACATATCCCACTTATGAGTATGAGATTTTTACGTACATAACACACTTCAGACTGGCAGACAGTTCCATGCTGAAATTATTTTTTCCATTCTAGGTAGATTACCTTTATTTAATGCCTGCATTTCATACTAATATTGCATTTCTTATTTCTGTGCCATGTTCTCATGACAGAAGGAAACAATGAGTTCATCTCTGCTTGGCTATTTTCTATAATTCTGATTTTTTTTTTTAACTTCAGTTCACTTCAATTTCTATTCCAGTGAAACTTAAAATTCCCCTACACACTTCTACATGCACTAAGAAATATTCAGAAGCTTTTCTCAGAAGAATTTTAATAGAAAAATGGAAAAATGAATACAGGTATTTAAGCCCCTAATCTTAAATATTTGCAGTTTGATGTACAATTGGATGCTCATGAAGCAATGGTAAAGCATATTCCAAAGATGGAATATGGCACGCAATTTTCCTCACATAGCTATCACAGTGCAAGTCAGTCCAAATTTCCTGCACTCTCAATACCCAAAGACTTCAGAATAACTTTATAAAAAGACTAGCAGTCATGGTAAGGTGTCTGGTGGTTCAGACAGGTGGAAATTGCCCAAATACTATTTCTAAATTTCCCAGATGAAGTGCTGTGCATTCCAATGTGTCATGTCATTTTGTATCACAGTGTCTTACACAATGTGACTGATGCTATGCCTCAGAAATAGAAGTAACTGACAGTGCCTAATCTAATTCATGAAAACATGACCTTCAGAAAGTGTACTTTGAGATTTCTGCCATGCAATATTTTCTCATACCCTTTCCTTCAATTTTTGCTGACCTGACTTTTCCCAATGGCTTGTTCTTCTGACAGTGTACTTGGTGTAACATGCTTTCAGAAATTTCTTTCTGTTTCCATAGCATGTGAATGAAGCTTTCACTGTTTTCTATCTTACAATCACCTGCAAGGCTTATCTATGAGCATTTCAGAAGTAAGGAAGAGAAAATTTGTTTTGTCTTTGGAATTATAAGATTTTAGTTGTGAAAAAACTATTTTTATTTGATCATCAAAATACAAATGTGTGTTCTGCACACTTTTTCTTTCATGCATAATTATAAGGTTTTATATGGTGTATCTTTAAAGAGCATGGGGAGTGTAGTACATTGATTCAAAAGCTGTAAAAGGTTTTAATGATATAGCTTCAAAGGGACAGGCTATTATTCTTTTCTATTACTTTCTCCATATTTTGTTTTCTTTAAATAAATAAATCCCCAGTTCTTGAACTATGCACTGATAGTTTACATAAAGTGGTCAGTCAGTATGAGATAACCATTTACTGTGCTACTAAGTGCAGTAAATGTGCTAATATTTCTTTCATCTTTGATACAAAGTGATCAATGTAACTGATTAGTTACATTTGATTTAATTATTATTATTATTATTATTATTTTTTTTGATAGTAATAAAATTTGAAGTCATAGGAAATGAAAGGATTGTTAAGCACTGGAATAGGCTCCCCAGGAAAGTGGTGGAGTCACCATCCCTGAATGTGTTTAAAAACCATTTGGATGCGGTGCTCAGGGACATGGTTTAGCAGATGGTTTTTAGGGTAGTAGAGTGTCATGATTTTGTGATTTTTGGTTTTGGTATTCCACATCATAACATCATATAGTGCACTGAGAGCTAAAGTGTTTTAATGCTCCAGTTCTGGGCACCTGTCCGTAAAAGGAGAAGAACTACACACTCCAGGGGGCTTTGCGGTCAAAGAGGAGATATAACCCCTGATAAGGTCACCTGATGGGCTCTTCTTCATCTCCCTGCTGCTCAACCAGGCTGCACATCTCACCTCAGTGTTATGGTGAGGCCTATCCACCTTCTGGACACTCTCTCTCATTATATTTGATTTATTAGCTTCAATTCTAATTATATTGTATTATAGTGTGTTATCTTGCATTCCGATACTATATTTAGTAAATTAGTTTGTTTCTCCTCAGATCATTGCTGTTGTTTTTAATTATTTTGGAGTCTCCTGTTTCGCTTTTCCAGAGGTGTGGATTTGCAAAATCCCTCTGCCCCGCTAGTCACAGAACCGGGCTGAACCAGCCTGTAAACCATTGACATAGGGTTGGGCTGTGGTTGGACTTGATGATCTTTAAGGTCTTTTCCAACCTGAGTAATTCTATGATTCTATGATTCTATGAAATGTTAGCACTAAAAAAAGGAAAAAAAAAAAAAAAGAAAAAAAAAAGTGTTTTGGGAGAGTAAGCTACTTAAATAAAACATTGGATAACGTCAAGAAATTGTTTTCTATGGTGCCAGTGTGTCATTTTGACAGTTGTGTCAAAATACTACATTTGAACACAAAAAATGAAATCTGTGGTTACTTTGTTGATCTTCCTACTGGGGAATTATTTTTCTATGATGCTGCAATCTGATATTGCACATTAGTTAGAAATAAGCCTTATGGAACATAGCCCTGAAGGTCAAAAATAACTCAGTTATGAATTTAAACTAAGTGTTTTAAGGGAGGAGAAGAGGTTTGCAAACACACAGCCCTGGCTCCTGCAAATCTCCTGGGGTTTCTCAACTGCTGACTCTTTATCTTAACATGTAACATAATAACCAATTGCTGTCACAGTTACCAGACCCATCAGACTCTTATTGCATTAACCTTATGCACTGGTTCAAGAGAAATGCAATCAATCCTGCTAAATTAATTACTAATTTTAAAGTTATCATTAAACAATATGATACCAAAATTGGCATAAATCATGTGGTTAAGTATCAAATTAGTTATCAAAAAAGGCAAAGGAATGGTCTTCCTATTCAAAGGATTTCATTATGTTCATTTGCTCAGAGCACTGAGAGGTCATAATTTTGACCTTGTATAGGTCCAAACCATATGCAAATCATTCATGTCACTGAAGGCCGGCAATAATTCTTTTAATTCCATGGCATATTAATGACCAACAATGAATGAGCCCCTTAAGTGTCTCATTTATTGTCTTAAATATGAAAATGTTTTAGAGATTAGAGAGAAAATTGTTTGAATTAATTAAATGAACTGATGCTCAAGGGAACTGGTACAAGATTTTCAGACAAAGGCTGAGAATTTACAATAATGACATTTCTTTCATGGTTAGAAAATATAGTACCAGAGGGACTGTGAGGCACTCTTAACATTTTAGCTGATGTCTGTTGAGGGCTTGAGATTCCTCTGAAAGCATTTTTTTTATTCACTGGAGATTCCTCTCAATTACAGCATGAAAGGCATCACATTAAAATAGCCATGAGGCCTGCAGTTTTCACCATTTGAATGAAATTGGAGAACTGACACAATGAAAATTCAGAATGTAAATGTAGACTATTAAAATAATAGGATCATTTATAAAAAAAAGCTTGCTTTTTTTTTTTTCTTTTGAGAAAGGTAGTGTGTGAAAGATAAAAAACAGAACTGCGTTGAACAAGGCAACTTGATCACCTTTTCTCCTCTTCCTCCCAATTTTTTCTGTGATATCTATTAAAAGAAAATCCTTGGCTCAAAAATTTATGTCTGTTTCTTTTTTGCCTTTCCAGTAACCCAAGTACTGAGTAGGATCACAATGGACAGTTTCAAATAGCCTGAAGTTCTACATCATGTTGTTGTTACATCTGAACATGACAAACTTTCATATGGTGGTTTTTCCTTTGTTTCAAAGTTTTAATGATCATATATATAGAACTCACAGGTTTTATACAAAAATGAGTTATGAAAAAAGGTACAAAGATAAGACCGATGTTCTCTGATGCAATTTCAATTTCTATTTTGTCCAAGTATATTTTAAAATGTCATGCAAGTAATCTGCAGGGATTTATTATTATTATTATTCAGCTAAAGAGACCAGCAGTAGTACATGATTGAAAACAGACTTTTTTTCCTCATGAGTTCTCTTTCTTTCTGTCTTTCTTTCTCTTGTAAGAAGGTAGAAGTTAAAGGCCATGCCCAGAGGTCAGTGAAAACTTTCCTCTTCCTATGATTTCTACCTGGTTTTCAAAACTTGAAAACATAAGCTTTTCAGCTAAGTATCTTGTATTCTCTGTGGGAGAGTTGAACTCTCAGAAAAATGATTGCTAGGAAATATTAAACAAAATTAATACCAGAAGATTTTTACCTACTGCTAGTTTACTTACTTCAATGGACTTGCAATGACAATGCAAACAAGTATTTTCTATAGTTTTATTCATGTTATTCTTTTCTGACATAAAAAGTTATCCATAAAACAAAATTTTCAAAACCTTAGGAATGAAAAAGAGACCTAAATGATCTTTACATACATTTTTTTTTAGGATATCTTGAAAGTGATTTTTACTTTCTAAGTAGAAATGAACCAGAGGAGGAGAAAATAGTAGTTAACAATTTCCAGAGGACAGGTACTAATAACAACAAACTTCAATCCATTAATTAATCATTAGAATGGAGAACGTAAAGTTACCTCTTCAGTACTGAAACTAGCCTTAAAATCATCCATCTTGCTCAGTATCAGGTGAGAATTTTCAAACTATGAAGTTTTCAGTTGCTCACTTTATTAGAGTGTTAATACAATTAGTGTGATTTTAGGAATATGAAAATGTTTTTAGGAAGTGCATTAAGTGAAGATTTCTTTGACAACATCTACTTCCCTTCTAGGTTTTATTTATGAAGAAAATAATCTCTGTTTACAAGCAGTTTTTCTGATAAAAAGAGCAATATTTTATATAAGTTTCTAATTCAGTGGCTATGTGTATTTAGCTTTGGCTATGCTTCTTACTATATTTTATTAATTTTGAGGAACCTGCTTTCAGGTTTTCAATTGGCAACTTTCTCCATATTTCAGATTAACCAGAAAACTAAAACTCAACTTGTTCAAATAACATCTATAAAACTGAGCACTAATGCATTGTCAAAGTGTTGTGTAAGTCACCCTGTGTCTACTTACAGATAGACATATCCACTAACATAGTAATTGGTGAAGAACATTGCTTATGGACAGTGCTTTATCATGGTAACTTTAGAGAACATGTTTTATGAGATGACCAAATCTAACTATAACATAAGGTCTAATAAATCTTTCTCTGAGTGAAAAAAAAAGAATGTATTCAGACTTAAACTGAAGCCAGTATAAAATATTACAATTCAATAATAATTATAATATAATATAATATTATTATGACAGTAAAACATCTAAAAAGATTAGCATCAATATTATATAGATTAATTTATCAATACTTTAAGTAATTATATACATTAAATATTTGCATATATCAACAACCTAATAATTCTCTTATCTTTATCTTTAAGAAAAGCTTAATATCACAAATATCCATAGTAATGAGAGATGTAAGTCTCTAGAGGTGAAATACATAACCCTGTAATAAAATACTAAGCTATTTTTATCCCATTAACTTAATATTGTCATCAAGATTGAGTTGGTCTTGTTTTCACTCCCATGATCTTTGCAGCTTTCAAAACATTAAGCAGATAGTCTTGAAAATCCAGGCATTTATCCCCGACGTTGAGCATTTCTTTAATTTTGAATAGTTTTTCTGCAAGTGGACAAAATCTTACTCAAATAAATGACTACATCTGCTTCCAGAATCTTCTTCCTAACATTTTTATTTTTTTTTTTCAGATTTCTTTGGCTGTATTTATGCTTTCTATATTATTTATATGTATATACATATATATATATAGTTGTCTTTTTTTACTGTTAGCTATGACAGTAAGGTTCTGACTTCTTTATTTTAAGGACAGAAATATCATTTCAGTAGAACTCTAGACTTATTTCATTCTAACAACTGTGTGTTTCCAATGTATTCAAACTTTAAAAAATAAAATTAAAGTAAAAATTTAACAGATTACAGTATGAAACACCTTTGGTTGAAAATATTTATCACTTTGTTTTTCACATTGTTATCACATTATATAATGTAATGTTAGGCAGAGAATTTCGACTTTAATTTCTTTTTTAAACAGGAGAAATAACAGCTTAAAAAACAAACAAACAAAAAAAAACTTTTATCTTTTGTAATTAACTAATACAAATTTATTTTGTTTCTCTTGGCTGTAGTATTGCTTCGATTATCTTTCAGTTCTAAATTTCCATGGGATATATATTCTCTGTACAGGATTCATAGAAACAAAATTCGCATGCTTTTGTCTGACTTTTAGAGCATTTTAGGGATCATAATGTGTACGCACTGAAAATCATCATACTTTCTAGTTTGCCTGCAACATATTATTCTGAAATAAGAACATCTGCCTTACTAGTGCTTCTTAAAGAGAGAAATACTACTCTCGAATTACAACAGCATGAATCTGGAATATCTCGGCTAGAGACAGTGAGGTATGCTTCTCTACACACAAGGTAGTGTATAGCATTTTTTAACAAGGCAGATCTCTTTAAGATTATCAGTAAAATATGGAAAATCAGAATCCAAACTTTTTATCGGTCTCCAAGGCTCTTGTAACTGTGCTCTATCACAGTGAACTCAGTTTAAACTGAAAACATATTTTGATTTTCAGTAGGTTTGATTGTATCTATTTAAATTTCCTGTATACTGCTCTAATGCCCAGGAGCATGTTATTAATGCAAGGAGTCATGTTTTTAACCAGTTACATTCATCTAGCTTTTGCATATGTGAAATTGATCATATCTTTCCTCTTCTCTACTCTGAGATGGACAAAAAGAAAAATTCTTATGACCACAGTAAGTTTCTTATCTATGCCAAGTTTCACTAGGCAGAAGTTAGACATAGTTAGGCATAACTAAGAGTTGTAGAAGCTGTAGTTGTAAGAGCTTGATCCTAACCTACTAAAATGCATACTGCAAGAAGTGATTCAACATGGCACTCATCATGTGCTTCAGACAAGAGTTTTTATCAATCCAATATTAAACTTCTCATATTAGTTTCTCACGTCAAGACTTCAATAGGTATATGTTAAACTTCATCTGATCTTTAGAATTTTTCTGTGTCTGGGAGTTATTGCCCCACAAATAAACAATAGAAGTATTATTTGTCTCAAGTTTTAAAATTTGGATTGTCATTCTGCAAAACACAGATGTAATCATTGTAACAATGCTATATTAATCACCTTAATTTTCAAAATATAAGTGATATTGCTTTCAAGTTTCAAAAGAATATTTAATTATATCTTCTGATTTATTTTATAATTCTGTAGGTTTTATGTTTTATAATTTTTCTGGTTTTCCCTTTTTCTTCAGCAATTTATTTGCTGGAAGATGGACAAATGTGATGGAAAGATGAGAAGTGCTTCCCAGGCCTCCTTTTCTTCATCTTTCCTTTGAAATTAGAAACTTAAACTGACTGTAAAACAAGAATAAAGGGTACCTAACCAATGTACACAGATTCTTACATTGCTCGGACAAATCCACTCTAAAATTATATACAACTTCTCCATTTGCATTCTTGAAAACAAACAAAATAAATAAATAGGCATAAATAAATTACTTGGAAACTGATATGTTGTCTACTGAGAACCAGTTCTGTCATAAAAGTGTAAATGTATGAAGTTTTGAACTGAATTTAAATTTTCTACAATATGGTCTTCACACTGCACTTTTATATAATGAATTGATATCCTTAAAAAGCATTCATTGCTGAACAAAATGTCTTGGACACAACAATTTTCTTTTTTCAAAATGAAACAAATGACCAGAATAATAGTATTTATTCTATCATAAATCTAGGTTATATACACACATACACACATGTAATCGGTAAAACTGCAATTTTGTACTCATTTCTAAGTTGTCTGCAGTTCAGTTACAGGAATGTTGTTGGTTGGTTGCTTTTTTTTTTTTTTTTCCCCACAACACACATTATTACTTTATACATATGTAGCACAGGAAAAGTCTATGTAAAACATACACTTTGTATAGATGAGAACTGTTCTAGAATGATTCATATAGAAGCTCTAGTACTTTAAGTTTGCTCAGTGAAATCAATAAAGTTTACATGGGCATAAGTATGACTGTAATTCTGACTGTAATTCTCGTAAGTAATTGGTTCAGTTGAACAACTATCATAAGAAAGTACCATAACTCCCTGGTAACAAGAAACCAGAGTACTTACTGTCAATCTCTATTTAGTCTCATTAAAATGAAAATGGGTTTAAAACACAGCAAAGGGTAGTACAAATTCCCAGTTGATGAGTTAATTCTTTGTCCTCATACTTTCTTCAATTTCTATATCCTTCTTTAAATCTAAACTGTCTCAGAGTCCCGTAGCATTTTCCCATGACTTCCAACCAGAGATAGCTTCCATGGAAAAAAACTTTCATGGACTTCAGATTCATCCATGTGTTAATCTATGATTTTTGAAGACAAATCAAGTCTCAGTATTTCTAGAAATACTATTACCCATTTTATATAGTGTTTTTAAATCAAATCAATTAAAGATACTGTTATAGATTGTCAGCTTAGTGTACTTTCCCTTTAGATTTTCAACAATTTTTTTTTTCTTTTTTTTTTTTTCTTTAAGTACTCATTTCTTTTGGTTTACAGACTGCAACAGAAATAGCACACAGTCATTTTGGGAATTATTTTTCTTTTGTAGCTCTTTGTTTTTTCAACAGAGAGAAATGATGTTCAGCTTTTTCTAGACTAACCTGATTACTCCCCGGTAAATTGACTGAAGAAACAGGATCAAGTTATTATTTAAAATGTTTTTTAGTGCTACTTTCAGGAAACATGAATAGCAGCTTTAGCCCCTTAGTTACAGCAGTACAGCTAAAATGATCCTTGCTGGGATGCAGTTTTGAACACTGGCTGAAATCTGATCTCTTATGTTTTTACCTTCCATTAATTTTTCACTTAAAGTGCAGTAGCCTCACAAGCCTACATTTCCTAGCAGCTACCAGTTGTTGGAAATAAAAATACAAAAATCAGACATCACTGAATATTTGAATGGTTTCTAATGGAAATGAAATCACCCCACAAAATCAATTTGGTGCTTATTTATAGAGTTGGCCATGAGTTTACTGAGACTTAGAAAAAAGAATATTTTTACTGCCCTCATACTCAAGCTGAATGAGTATTTGCAAGTCAACCCACACATCTTTAAGTATTTTGAACATGGTAGATAAGAGACTCATGATTTATAATTCTTTCTCCTCCTAAAAATCTGATCAGTATTAAAAAAAAAAAAAAAAAAAAGGTACAAAACTTTATGGGTTTATTGCTTTCTTTCTCAGTTTTCTGATTTCAGTTTGAAAAGTAAGTAAAAAAAAATCTGCCTTGTGTTAGTATCCTAACTAACACATCCAGAACTTACCAAGCTGAAGCTGGCGTTTGCTCTGTGAATCAATAAATAGCTGACCAGCTGATTGATAGTTAAAAAATGACTGTTCTATTACTTGATAAAAAATAATTCACATAAACTTTAATCTGAATTGTTTAATTCTTTGTTAATTGCATTAGTCTCAAGGTTTTTACAACTCTGGAAAACATATGAGATTATGGAAGGTGAAGTTCTGATTTAACCATATGAAATTAATCTTTAACATTAGTGCCAGTGACTTATGGATTTCCCACATAATATGCATGAGGATTTCTATTTCTTAGGAAAAAGCTCCACTATCCTGATGACTGACTGGTTTGAAAAGTCTGTGAGGAATCTGAAATCTTTCAGATCATATGATTGCTACTGAAAATTTTGATCTAGATTTGAGCTGTTGTGTCAGGACCAAATATAAAAGATATAGCAGTATAATGAAGGTGAAGCTTACAGTCATCTGATATCAACGAATGTGCCTCCTGAATTCTCATTTAGAACAGAGATATCGGTTTTCTTATCTTCTTTGTTGTGTTCAAATCTCTTATGTCTTCATTCACTTTATAAGATGGGCATTTTCAAGTGTGTTACAGAAATGGCATACAGAATAGAATAAAAGATATACATTTTTATAATCCCTATGATGCCATGATTCTAGATTTTTCCCATGTCTTTCTCGAATCTGCCCATAATTTGAACCAATTATTCTTCTCAGTCATCACCTGCATTAAATAAGACCATCTTTGTACTTTATTCATAAATATATGAGAAACTTTCATCAGACAAGTTGTATATCTTTTTCATATATAGATGACAATATACTTGAGAACATTTTATTACTTATTATGAATAATTGTGAAGGCACATATGTACTTGCAGCTTTGAGGAAAAATAAAGGAAGCAGCATTTTTACTTTAGAGGTAGGAATTTAAGCACTGAAAGGTTTTGGTACTTGCCTTGCATCCTTCAGTTCAATAGAGCTTGCTATTGATATGTGTCAATATGTTCTGACCTGTTTACTGCAGTATAGCCTTGACAATACTTCTACACCTGAGATTTGTGAAACTGTTATCCTTGGACTTTGTTTTGTCATAATTTTTTATTTTCTTTTGGACACTCATTGTTTTTCTGGGCTTTGTGTTAAAATGACAAATTCATTCAAGTTATTATAAATAACATTGCAGATTTTTTTCTTGATGTGCTGGAATGTCATGAGTTCATAGACTGTTGCCTTTCAGTAGTCAAGTCTCATATTTTGGAATTATATTTTTGAATCAGAGTTAAAAAGATTCTCTGCTGTGGCAAGCTGGATGATTCAGGATGTCCAAAGGAAAATTGTGGTCATTCATCAACTAAGGCTGGGGAGTCATCTTTTATTATAAAACCTTCATTTTCTGGATTATTGTAAAATGTAGCAGACAGAAATACACCTTGATACACCTTGGTTTTCCTGAGGGGCTTCTTGCTTGTCAGAATGAAAAAGACTGGAAAAGGTTTTCTTCTTTTTTTTTTTTTTCTTTATTTTTTCTTGTACTTAATAGCAAAATGGCTAGAACATATATCCACGGTACAGGCACCAAGAGATTAATACCTTGTATTCTTTCTGAGATCATTTTATTTATTTAATCTTAAAGTTTGCAAATGGTTAATAAATTAATGCAACTGACTCTGTTCTGCATTTCATGAAATAAGCAACTGAACAAGCGTATACAACAGGAGATAAATAGGTAACTCCTCTTTTGGTAGAAATTTCTTTCTGGATTCAGTTTTGTCCCCATTCTACACTTCATAGTGAAACGTATAGTTGTATGACCAAGCATCACCTCAGCCCACAGACTCTGCTCAGAGAGTTTTACAGCTTTAAACTTCTGAGAGTCTAAAGGCACACTTCAAAGAGAATGGAACTATAGCACTGAGTTTATGAAGGATGAAAATTTTTAACAAAAGCAAAAAAAACAAAAGAAAAAAAAAAGAAAAAATTCCCATTTTAGATGGCAAAAGGATTAAAGCAGAAAAACAATGTTCTGAGGCACTTTTTTTTTCCAAGAGCTATGAGAATATTTTCTTGAACAACTCAGTGGAAATGGAAAATACCTTCTAACTTGCTCCTTCTATATTGCTACGATAATGGTAGGTGAATGTATTATGCAAGGTATATCTCTTTGGAATACTAACAAAGAAAGGATAAAGCCTTTTTTGAGTTCTTTATTTCCAGATTAAGCTGCATGGCTTCAATGCTAGGTCAGCACATCCATTAGAAAAGTACAGCTTAGAGCTGTTGTGATTATCCTCAAACTGAGCATAGAAAGTTAAGGTAGTTCACACTTAAGCTATTTGTATGAGATATACTAAGATCTTGCTGTAG
Organism: Chrysolophus pictus; assembly: GCA_037305975.1. Classification (NCBI taxonomy): domain Eukaryota; kingdom Metazoa; phylum Chordata; class Aves; order Galliformes; family Phasianidae; genus Chrysolophus; species Chrysolophus pictus. The sequence continues at coordinate 163,918,155 of CM074576.1, forward strand.
GAAAGCACACAATTAAGGTACCATTCACACAACATCAGAGACTTCCATAGACATGTACTCATGATGAATGAATCAGCCCAGTGCAAAAGCTACAAAGGTTGAATTTTGACATTTCAGAGTCCACATTAATGCACAATTGTAAATGTATCCAGTAATAAATAACTTCATCTTTACTGACATTAGTGATGTTTTACCTAGGGTGTAGAGACTGTAAGAAATATCAGTTTATGTTTATGAAAAGAGATTGCTTTTCCTTTCACTTTTCTTTTATTCATGGGTGAAAATATATAAAGGCAAAATACTCTTATTTTCATTTTCCATGAATAATGGATAACATATACTATCCCAGGTTTGGTCAAGGTTTTTTGTTGTTGTTGTTGTTGTTTTGTTTGTTGTTGTTTTAATTGTTGTTTTTTTGTTTGTTTGTTTGTTTGTTTTTTGTTTTCTCCTGGATACAGTGCTTTTAGAAAGAACTGAAACAACAGAGAAGTCTTCTAAAATTTCCGGATGGGCTTTTGAAATTGAAGCCAAATCTGAAATCCTCTCTCAGACACACATTACACCTTTTTGGTTACTTTAAACTGCACCCCAGTTATTTGAGTGAATTGAACTTTTATCATTTTTATTTGCAGCTACAAAATAAAGTCACTCAATATATGTTTAAGGATATTTTTCTTTCCAACTTTTTTTAGATGTTTCTACTGAGAAAGTATATCCTTTATCAAACACATGACAGTTTCAAAACAAGGAAAAAAGAAATGTACAAAGCATCACTGAGATATTTTCAAGGTGAAATGAATTTCACAGAAAATAAGTCATCCAGCAGACATACAGTTTCTACTCCTTTTCCTGATGTGCTCACCCTTTCCTAGTTTCTCTGAATGATGAGGCAAGAGGTTTAATTTTGCTCTTTGGGTGTTTGTTATACTGAGTCATTGGCATCAGGAGTATTTCACCAAGATGAATGTAGTATTCATGTTGGTGGCTTCACCTGTCTCACTATAACATTCTCTTGTGGTCACTATTTTATGTCTAACACACTTTAACACCTTCCTCTTTCTGATTTCATTTGCAGCTCCAGGTTACATTCAGATTCACTAAATATGGTGCCTTTTATGTGAGTTATACAATACTTCTGTATTTTGCTTGCAACCCATAAAAGTAGTTTTTTGCAGATCCAGGTCTCCGTTTCTTTAACTGATCAAGGGTGAGTTGCTAATGACTGGGTGGTCTTTAGTATTAGCCTGTAACACTGAAATAACCATCTCTTACATCTCATCTCTGTACTCCTCTGTCTTTTATCCTGCATCTCCTCTTCTCAAGGCTCATGCTACTAAAGCTGTATTTTATTTGCTTAAGTTTTCCTTATCTCAGCTCATGTATTCTTGCATTCTCTGCTATGAGAAATGAGGGAGTGAGTGAACAACTGTGTGATGCTCTACTGCCTGCCAGGTTAAAATCACTCTAATTTCATGTGCTCTAAAGATATGCTCTTCAAGATACACTTTGCTGTGATGCTCACAGAAAGCATCCAGGAGAAAGAGACAACCTAGCAGCAACAAGTATGTAAATCTAAGAAAACTAAAGGGGAATTATATTGATACTGATGATTCATATTTAACTTCATGGTTTGCTTGTTTGTCAAATGCAAGCATGACTAACCGAAGGGTGCCAAAAAATTTCCATTGATCAATAGTTTGAAATTGCAGCAGTTGAACTTCCACCTTTAATTCTGCTGTGTTATAGTGTATGCTCAAACATCAGCCTTTTAGAATTATTCATTCTGGCTGAAGAGTAGCATTGCATAGATAGCTACAGAATGTTAAACATATATTTTTTTCAACCCTAGAACAGCAAAGCCATTTTCTGTTCAGAAACATGGTGGAGGTCATATACGTTCTAAGCAGAAAGTATCTGGGGAAATCTAGTGTCTCCATGCAGTTTATTTAAATTTTCCTTGAATCCTAATATTACAAAACTCTTTTTGTAATGAACATAGTTATGTGTATGAGAGTTGGTGTGTGATTTGATCCAAAGCCTTGTGAAGTAAATGCAAAAATCTCCAGTGGGCCCAGTGGGCTCTGGAGAAGGGTCACCAGACTAAATTTTCAAAGATACTTCAAATCTTCAGAGACTTTAGACTTTCCTCTTTAGTTCTGAAGTGTAAAGCTAGGCTTTTGCAAATCTCTACTTAATTTGTGAATAAGATTAGGGAGTAAGAAAGTAGATTGCATGGCCAGATCAAAATCTTTTTCTCACTGAGGAAATATGGATAACTCTCAAAAACAGACTTCCTGTATGACTGTATCAATCTAACTTTATTGTTCTAGGAAGTCATGGATTGTAGAAAAAGGGCACAATGTAATAACAGTTTTATTTATTTATTTTTGTTGTTTGAGACATATGGAAGAGGAAGACAAATTCATTTAAAAAAATTGGTCATGGCAACAAACATTTTTCATTATCTCTGGTGCAGATACTCAGGGTGAGATTTACATCACCTAACAAGGTGTCTAAGATTTGACATTTAGTTTAATCTGCTTAGTTATTTCTTACCTTTGTGATTTGAGACAGGCGTCTCTCATTGGTAGTTTATTCCCCTTGTTTTAGATGCTCGCACTAGAAGTGTTGAGCTATCCTCTGGAAGCATTCTTTTCTTTCCATTGACTCCATTGATTGCTTAAATTGCACGATTAGACTAAATGACTGTTGAATGCCAGGAATTAGGTAAAACGATGATTAACTTGTAATAGCACTCAACCTTTCATATACATATCTACACTGATTTCCCAAGGAGTTTTGTAATATGGGAATTTAAGTTTATATTGTATAAGTTCTATTGTTAGAAAGATACTAAACTCTCTAGAATTTTTCTACTAATAACAAATAAAATAAAATGAAGAAGTTGATGGCTTTCCTATGAAGTTTAGTTCCCATATATTGACTGTAGTCCAACATTAAGCCCTTTCTTTATGTAGTTAGAAGGCTTGTGTATCTTCATAAAGCAACTTTTTCAGAGAAATTTGCCATTAATTGTATTACTTAATTAAATTTAAATTAAATGTATAGTTCTGTAATTCAATCCTTTTTTTTAATGAACGTAATATATTGCAGAAGGAAAAAATATATATTAAAAAAATGATATTAAAGTAATGGCCATAAGTCAGAAGAACTTAGGGAAAAACTCATTAATGGTACCAATCATAGAGATCATTAATCAATCCTAACTAGCCTGCAGCATCACAGTAACAGCTCCTAGTAGATGTTGGTTACATCTGAAATAAAAATACCTGGAAAGTTTCCTGGAAACAAAATCTGTAATTTCTCTAATAGCACTAGATTTGTAGGCATTTATGATCAACTGTTTTAATACCAGTTTTCTGAAAGAAAAGGCAATTAGAATTAATGAAGTTTACCACATCTTTCAGTATTTATAGAAAAATATATATATGGAAAGTGTATATTAAAAGACGAAAAAATTCATATTTCATTAGCCATTCTGTCCTTATTAGTTCACTAACAATATTTGGAAGGAACGTTGTTTAATAGTTACAAATATATGTTTATAGTACAGATTATAATGGATGTCCTAAAATATATTTCCAGTTAAACATATCCAAGAGTTACAGTGAAACTGTGGGTCACTTCAGCTAGTGCAGATTTTTGTGAGCATGGCATGCAGACTTTCATTCATAGCTGGTGAAAATGCATAGCTAATGGTGGTGACTACATTGTAAAATCATGTCTTGTACCTGAGAACATTCTCTATCAAATATTGTCATTGTACTCTTCCTATCTGTTGTAGTTTCCATGGACAGAAATAGGAAGAACTACTTTAGGAGCAATGCATATCACTGTGGTCAAAATTGATTATTAGAGATGGACATTGAAGGGAAAAGAAGAAAATAGGTAGGTTAAGATATGTAAGTATCTTCTTTTATACTTGTGGGCACTTTTCTTTTGTATCAGCAATCAACTGGATGTCAGCTTAACTTGCCATTCTATTTTATCAAGTACTTTTTTCTTTCTTCTCTTTCTTTCTCAAAGAACAAGCAATTGGCACAGCAACTCATTCTGAAGACTGTAGTACATCTAATAATCAGAAAAGCTGTTTGTGATATTTTATGATAAAAGCATAAACATTTCTGTTCATCTACTACTGTAATCATTTGTGTTTTATTTATAAATTCCCATCTAAAGTTATTTCTGTACCTGGACATCATGCTCTGCATTGTTAAGTATGGATTTCTGGCAAGAAAATTGAATTCACATCTTATCTGACATCTAGACATATTGTTCTCCTTAGAAACTTGGGCTAATAATGAACAATTCTATGAAACAGATATTTGGAAATGTCTTGATTTCTGTATTAATGGCCTGCATATTCAAATCAATTAATTTGAGGAAGCATGCGAGAAAGGAAGTCTGCTTCTCTGGCCAGTTATGTCTTCCTTCTGGCAATCACTAGGAAGGAAACAGGAGAAGAAGGTGGAGAAAATTATTGAGTGGGACCTTTAGAACTACCCTGCACTATACCAGAAGGAATAGATGGTGCCTCCGTCCATGGCTTGCCTGCAGAGGGAGCCTAGCTATTTTTTTGAGGATAAATGAGTAATTTCTGTACATCCTGGACATGAGAAACATTCTTCTCTAAACAGGTAACTCGCTGGATGAAGCCAGAATAAGGAGCAACTGAAGGCAGTCTGGGTTTGAGAAGGAAAAACATCTCTTTTAGGGAGCATTTCTCACTTGTTGAAAGGACAGCCAAATAAATCTATCTGTAGTCAAAGTACTGGGAGACCAAGGAGAAGTATAAAACATGTTGTCTTATCTCCCAAGAAAGCACTAGATAGGCCAAGAATGTGCTGATGTCTCAGAGACCTGTGTTAACTCACCTCCATCAAGGCTGCCAGACATTCCAGCTCTTGTGCTGCTAAGGTCTTCTGCACTTTCAAGTGTAAATAAGAACATAATTACTGACATCAGAAGCAGACCGAATAAAAATGATTTGAAGAACAGTTTCTGTAATATTATTTGTTACAATTATTTGAGATTATTGTGCATTCATTTTCATTCATGTTATTCTTGTAAAATAGTTTTCTGTTATAGTATCTGAAATCTACATATATTGCTTTATTTATAGATAATGCTATTCTACAGTAATTGTATATAGTTATTGCATTAAGGGGGTAAAGGCCCAACTTAGCATTGTAAGTCCCATCATATTCAAACTGGCTCACATGTCTACTCTTACGGAGTATGGTCGTGCCAAGAAAGACTCTCACAGTCACAGATTCACACATAGCACAATGCACTTTCATCTTGTGTTCAAACGGGCTCACACAGACACCCTTATGGTATCTCATTACATACAATGAAAACTCTTATGAATAGCTTAATAGTGCTCCTTATTGAAGAAACAGATCACAGATTTTGAATTTCCAATTATAAATGTACAGTCTACATAGCATGAGTGAGTACCAAGAACAGTAAGCATGTTAAATTCTAGGATACTTTATAAAGATTTCTAAGTTTCCTAGGTAAGAACTTGGCATAACTAACTGTGCAAATATTAGCTAATAGGCATCCCTATGGAGGAGAGAAGGAGACTCAGCTCATCAGCTTGTCCTAGAAGCCAGAGGTGTCCTCCTGACTTGTGTGCAGTGGTATCTTCCCCATAAGCCATTTTCATATGAGTTTCTTCTTTTCAGGTGGGGCTTGAATGACTCTAATCATACTTATCTTTGTTGCAATTGATGTAACAAGGTCAACATACCCAGATGCCCTGATGTTTCAAACATCTAAGGTCTGCAGGTCCTTTGTTACTTAGTGAACTATCATGAAACAGACTCCTTGCATGTTCACCACATTCTCCACTTGAGGTTTCCTCAGCCCTTTACCTCCTCTTAAGAGGTGAACATTTCAGTAACCTCCAATAATCCACCACGTGACTATAGTCACTCAAATTTCACAACATTTAGAAAGAATTGGGGAGGTCGCATGCAGTCCTGTCATGCATAGTAGAGCTCAAGGGGTTCTCAGACTGCTCACTATATATGTGGTAAGATGATAGACTCGTAGTCATAGCATTTAGCAAGACCTTGTTATCAGTCCTGTGTAAAGTCTCAGGCATAATGGCCAGGCCAAAGGAGAAGGCTGTGGGCAGTGTTGAGCATACCATTACAACAGTTACATAAATTCTAGTCTAGAAAGAAAATTGGCAGACATCAGCTAATGTTCAGTTTTCTGACTGAATGTGATTTTATGCAAAGGAAAATATATTATATATTGCTGTTTTTTCCTTTATTATGTTCCACAAAGTAAGAAAATAACAGGAAAGCTGTAATCTAGCTTAACTGTTGCTGATGTCTCAATTTGACAAAATTATTTGGAGGAACTCTCCTACACATCCAGGCTGGATGTGGCTCTGGCAGCGTGGTCTAGTGGCTGATGATCCTGCCCATGGCAGGGAGGGTTGAAACTAGATGGTCTTTTAAGTCCTTTCCAACTCAGGCCATTCTATGATTTCTATTATTATTATTACACTTTGACGCTTTAAACCTTGCAATGCTTCATTAAATGGGCTTTCAGAAAGTGCCTTCAGAGACTAACGTTTAGGCATCTCCATATAGCTTTGTATGTTAAGTTACTGGTACTTCCATGCCAGTATATAACACCTTAAAGAGAATTAATGGGAAACCCAATAATGTGTACCCTGTAATAAATATACAAGTTTACAATGATCTTAGTGGGAGGCCCATTTCATAGTGATCTGCTTTTGTTTTGTCTTTAGTTCTCTGGTTGATTTCTTTGACTTGTATGTTTCTGCATCAGCTAACTATTCTTTTCTAGGAATAAAGTAAAACTAAACTGATAATCACATGTGAGACTGGGGGCAAAAAAAGGAAAGGCCCCCTTACACTTAACAAACAACAACTTTCAGAGGCAAAGGCAAATTCCACAAACTAAACCAAGGATGCCATCTAATAAGACAATAGTCTAGACATACAAATAATATTATTAAGAGCTATTCTGGATGTAAACTCTATATTTGGACTTTGGCACCTTTCCTCCTTCATACTTACGTTTTTTTCACCTCTTACTAATATGTTTTAAGCATCACATATAAAATTTCTCAGTATAAATAAGCTTTGTTAACTTATGTAAAACAATGCTATTGTTTAAAAATCACGCAGAGATTAAAAGTTCAACTCTTTTGTTTTAAATAGCATTTAGCATTTTCAGTATTTCTCCCTTTTCTTTTGTATTTATAAACATAGTATTTCACTTCTGTTCCTAAATAATTTTTTCTCAGATTGTCTATCTGTGTTATTTAGGATCTCTTTTTAGCTCCATAATGCAAAAGATTTCCTAGTCAGATGGTTTCATAACTCAAAATCTTCTCCTTCATTACATCATTAACTTGAGCATCACTGAGTAGATAAAATGGCAGCATATCATACTGAACAAATTGGACTTGAGCAGGCTTTAATCTGATTTTTTTTTTAATTTCATTTTTTTTTTAAATATAATTCTAACATTTCCTTTTAGAGATATACAATTTTTATGCTTTTGAATGTCATATTTATGTTCTTCTTTCTTTCCAACATTCTACTCCCTGTCAGTGTTATTTTACAGTTTGGATTTATTATAATTTCTTCACCATATGATTTGGTTTTTCTTTTCTGTGCCCATACATTTATTTATGTCCTTCATATTCTCTGCTTTCTGAAACCCTTTCACTTCTATCACACCCTGAGACTGGTTGATAAATAAAAAGCAGTTTGACAGAACACGTGATACCTTTTGATTTTACAACAGAAAAAAACAAAACCAGAGGGCTTTAGAACCCTCTGTTAATTTTCATTTTATCTTTTATGGTGGAATTCCATCCTGAGATTCATTGGGATTACCCATTGTATTTGTTTGTGTTTTGCTTACTGCATTTTCTGATTAGGTGATAGGACTTGAAGATCTAGGTTTGTAAAAGCAGGAACCAGTGGCTAATGCCAAATAAATTTACACTCGCATGCCCACACAAACACAATATTTTGAATACTTTTTATCCAAATACAAAAACAATTACCAATGCTTGGTGTATATAGGTTCCTAGACTTCTCTTAATCCTTTATATGGAGGTAGTATGTTTGCAAGGCTTTGCTATCTCTAGTATGTGGGTGGTACAATAATGAAAAAAGTAGTTTGGCTTTATTCAGAAAGAATTCTTGTCAACAAGAATCAGTACCCATTCTAGTGTTCTTTCTTACAATCTTTCAAACATTTTTTCAGAGCTTAAGATGCTGGTTTTACAAAGCTGGAAAACATGCAGATCAGGTTAGAGAAGATTGTCTCTGGAAGTCCCAAAGCTAAGGACTAGCATCATTTTCTTGTAAATTGTTCTAGGGATGATTTTCACTGAATTTTGTTGCTTGATCCCTGTGTATTAGACTCTTCTTGAAAAAAAGATTTGTATGACAGGCCGTAATATCGTTCAGATATCATTTCATTAAAAAGTCAAACATACAGTCAACTTGCAATTCTTAGGAATCTCTCTCTCTGACATGTTTCTAGCCATTTCTTATTGTAGTTTTGGATTTTTTTTTTGTTTTTTTTCAGTCTCTGTTGTTAATCATTTTCTATCTATGGATGTAGAATCACACTTGACTTATCCAGTCCAGGCTGTCTCTCAGTCTCATCAATTTATGAGGTGCTGCCAGCCATCCTTTCCAGACTTCACTCTTAACTGAGAAGGAAAAACCAGTGCTGAACTAGTGAAGAGAGAGTCTTTATAAGACAGCTGAACACCAGCTGTTGCATTACTCCACTGGGTTTTTTAAAAGGTTACCACTACTGGATTGATCAGAAACTGACTAGAAAATATTAAAAGTAGTGATGATTCTGTTGGAGCCCATCTGGTGTAAGGAAGTGTTGCAAACAGGATTTTTTCTTACATACTTTATCAGACCCCGTGGCAATATACTTTTTGACCTAATTAGATTCTACATTTATACTACACCATTCTTGCACTAAACTATTCTATGAAGATGACTTGTGAAAAAAAAAAAATAGCTTGGCTATTCTATAATATTTACAACCATGAGCACATTCAATTATCATAAGAGAAAAAAAAAAGACAAAAACAACACATTACTTTAACACTTTGAATTTAATACAGCTAGCTATTCTATGCTTTTCTTTCTAAAGCACTCAGTATTGTGATCTTATAGGAGCATCCTTATGTGATTAGTAGAACATAAGCTGAATTAGTGCTTTCATTGCATGCAAATTGCCATTCTCCTCCAACAGAAGTGAAAAATTTAAAAGTTTTAATTGTGTCTGAATATGTAGCTTCAATTTATTCTTATTTGTTCTCTTTTCAATTATTTCCTTCCCTGAGGTTTTTTTTTTACTTTCTCTCACTTTTTTTTTTTTTTTTTTCCTGAGGCTTAGTTTATCTATTTATTTTTCACCAATGAAAAATCTAATCATACTAGATGTTCTAGATGAAAATTTAAGTCTATACAGTGTACTTATGTTATACACATAAGGGCTAATCTGTCCATGTATCTGTACATTCTATGGTCCAGCAAACTCCTCTTAATGAAATGAACAAATTTCAAATAATGAGAATTTGGAAAGTTGTTTCCTGGATGGTATTCTTATTGAATCAAAAATCCCAAATACTCTTGTCAGATGATATGATAAGGAAAGAAAGATTGTGGTGAAAATTTCCAGCCAAAGAAATACGTGCTACATACATGTATGCTGTTATTCTGTGCTGAAATACTCCCTAGTTACAAATCCTTCCACCTGCTGGAAAGAATGGCTTGATTTTGCCTATTTAACCTGCAGGTATGTATAAACTTCTTTTCCTACTCCTTTTTTTTTTTTTTTTTTTGTCTTTATTTATTAATCTGGATTAAAATTTTTTATATGTTCAATATTTCTCTTGCTGTGTTCCCAGAAATGAAACAGTACAAGAAAAGATTAGTAACAAATAAGCATAGTTTTCTGAGATATTTTTAAGGGCTCATACAGGTGAACACACATGTGGGCATGCTACTATTTGTAGGTCTGGGAATTATCATGACAAGGTTCCTGGTGTTACAATTGGTCTGTTCATATGTAGCGATGCCAGCCTAAGCAGGACTCCAGCAAATCCAGTGTAGATTTGCTCAGCACTTCTCAATTTTTATAATCTTTACTAATTGGATAGTTCATCTCTGAAGACTAACAGGGAAAATATTTTCAGAAAAGTGGCAATCTCCATCATGATTTAAGAAACTTGGTGGATTTTCGTGTGAACTTTATGCATTCCTATTTTACTATGTCAGCAGAATTGGTTGGGTGTAACTGTTCATAGAATCATAGAATCACAAGGTTGGAAACGACCTATAAGATCATCTAGTCCAACCGTCTTCACACTGCCACTGCTACCACAAGCTACTAAACCATATCTTGCAGCTCCTCGTCCAGACGCCTCTTGAACACTGCCAGAGATGGTGACTCCACCACCTCCCTTGGCAGGCCATTCCAGTGCCTGACCACTCTCTGAGAGAAAAAGTTCTTCCTTAAGTCCAACCTAAACCTCTTCTGATACAACTTGCGGCCATGTTCTCTGTGATGACATAGTTTTAGATATTTCTCTAGCACAGTGTCTGGAAGTTCTAAGATCTGATAGCAGTGGGGCAGACAAGCTGACGATATTAAGTAAAAGCTTAATTCTTTAAACTCTTGTCACTGAAACTCAAATACTTCTTGGGAGCTTTTTCATGTTTCACCAATGCTGGTATTCAGCCTATGATCTAATTTAATAAAATGTGTGCTAAAAACGTGTACTAAAAAAATGTAGAAAATACCACTTTTGTTGTCAATTGACAGTCATGGTGTGTTTTGTCTAAAAGTATCCTACTAGTGATCACTGGCTCTGTACATTTCTAGTAAAACGATTTTCCAGGAAACCTCTGGGGCTTCGGTGGCTTGAGAACTTGTTCTCATTAAGCTTCAATGGCATGAGGTGGGAATGTCTTTATGTGGTCTGCAATAACTTATTTGTGACTTCATTTAATGCAGGAATAAATTATTTTATAAGTCAAATTTTCACTTCTGTGTGCTTTAATCCTGAACTTTTTCCTGATATTTTTCTCAAAAAATAAATATTGTCAGCAGGTATAGCAGTTCAGTGACCCAGGTTTCACAGCAGTCTGCATCATATGAGAATAAATCTCTTAGAACCATAGAACTGTAAGATGGTTTGGGTTGAAAGACCTCTTAAAAACCAGCTAGCTCCAATCCCATTGTCACTGGCAGAGACACCTTCCACTGGACTAGGTTGCTTAAAACCCCATCCAGCCTGGCCTAAAATGCTTTCAGGGGTTGGGTAGCCATAAATTATCTGGGCAAACTCTTCCAGTGCCTCACCACCTTCACTGTGAAGAATTTCTTAATCATATCTAATCAAAATCTAACCTTTTTTTAGTTTAAACACATATTTCTTGTCCTGTCATTACAATTCTTGATAGAGTTTCTCTGCATCTAATTGTAGCTTTGCCTTAAGTATTGAAAGGCTACAGTGAGTTTCCCCTAGAACATTCTCTTCTCGATTCTGTACATGCCCATTTCCCTCAGTCTTTCTTCATAGGAGAGACGCTCCAGCCCTCTGATCATCCTCATGGCTTTCCTCTGGACCCACTTCAAAAGCTCCATGTCTTTCTATGCTGGGGACTGCAGGCCTGAATGCAGTGCTTCAGATGATGCCTCATGAAGGCAGAGTAGAAAGGAATGATCCCCCCCTCTTCTTACTGGCCACTACTCTTTAGATGCAGCCCAGGAAGTGTTGGATTTCTGGGCTGCAAATGCACACTGCTGGCTCATGTCAAGTTTTTCATCTACCAGACCCCTAATATTTTATGAGCAAATCCTCTAGTCTGTTTAAGCCATATTAAATTCTTGAGACATTTTCTCAACTATTTTTATTTCTCTTTGAATTTAATTCTAGATTTTTACCTACTACTTCCTGCTCCAACTCAGTGACAGTCCTTCAGAGGTCATACAGACCCTCCTGAATTTAATTTTGTGGTACAGATCATGGTTGATGATGCCACGCAGAGGAAATAATGCTTTGACAAACATCACCAATCATCAATGAAGTTCTGTAAAGTCTTAGTAAAAACTCAATCCTCAAAAGTTTTGCTTTATTTCTGCCAATTCTGAAAGTGGTATCCAGTGGTTTCAGACTGCTTTTCAAGGAGAGTAGCCATTAGCTCATGTGTTTTTGTGCAAAGGCATTTTTTGTATATTAAGAACACAAGGAAATGACTTTTCAATATTACACAGCAGATCCACAGCAAAATTGTGAATAATTACCAGGGATCCTAGTCTTGCACTCATGTCTTCAGACTAGACTGTCTTTAACAGTTTGAATTCATTCATTATTTATGCACAAGATAAGAGTTGTACATTACTGAATTCAAGAATGAAATTAGGCAGTTTCTTGCATTTTGCAAAGACTATTTTGAAGGAGCATGATTTTTTTTCTAGAGCTTAGAGATGTTTTCCTAGCCTTAACTACTAAAACAAGAAGTTATTACACAGCTGCTCTATAGAACAAAAAGTCAGTTTAGGTTGCAGTGTTATCCTTAAACTCAAATTTGTTTAATTTAAATTGCATTATTTTGATTTGTCTTTCAGGTAGTGGTAAATATATGAAAATAACACCAGTGTGATGTTTCAGTGAAATCAAAGAATCATGATTCAAAGAAACATTGTAGATAATAAAACACTACTAACAGTTATACGAGTGTCCATTCAATTAGAAGATGTTGAAATACCTGCTGTGAGCTCTTAAATGACTTTTCGGTTATGCTCCTTGAAGTATATATCAAAGAAACCTTGGGGAATCAAAATGGACTAAATAATCATTCAAAAATTTTTCAAATGCACCATAAATAAGAAATACAGTATGTAAAATTTATTTGTCATATTTTATGTAAATAGCAATATATGTAAATAAGAAAGAGTATTTTGTGGTTCAAAATGAAATGTTTTACTTGATTTGTTGTCTCTAGGTTAGTAGGATGTTATTTTTCATAAGAACTGAAGAAAGATAATATTTACATACATTTCAGAATGAAAATTAAATCTGGAGATTTCCTAAAAAGTAAGACACCTCATTCTCATCTAAACTCACCATTCAGTTATGGAATTGTATTCTACTTTTCCCATCATAAGCCGATATATTTCATATCCTTAAAGAGAAATACAGAAACTTCTAAACATCTTAACCAAGAAATGTGTCAAGTAATTATTGCTAGAGCTGCCCACAGACAGCAAAATTTAAGAGAAAATTTGAAACTCAGTGACCTCACAGAAATCATGAATGTGGTAGATGTATGTTTGTCTACGTTATCATTTTCATAACAACAACAAAATGAAATTGCCCTTGATAGGTTTTGATCATTACATATATTAACATAATTCATTGTGCTCTCGGTGAGGAAGAAACATCACTGATTCTATCACTACTAGTTTTTATTTTTTTTACTGCATTTCATCATGGAGTGTTTAAAAGAAGATATTTTTATATTGCAAGGGAAGGCAACGGTTTATAGCTTGCTTTTACTGCTATTAAGATCTAATCTATCATTCATTCAGTCGATTGTATTTGACAAGAAGCTTCTTAAGCTTGAACTTTGCCATGTGGTGGCAGATAATTCTGCTTGTTTGCACAATTTCTTCTTTGCAGAGGCTTCACTATACAGTGTCTCAGTATTAATCACCAGCTTTAGATATGATTTATTATACCATATAGGCTTAAAAAAGCGGGGAAGGGAGGAACAACAACAATGAAACCCATAATAAGACACTGGATAAAAGGAATAGAGAGTTTATAGCATCACCTTGAACAAGTGGCAAACATTATTTTCTGAAGAGACAGAGAAATAACAATTTGCTGGGAGCAGTAACATAAGGGAAACAGAAAGCCAGCATTCTCTACCTGCTGACTCATGATTCTGTAAAAATTATATTGATACTGCTCACTATGCGTTAGATTCATCAACATACACTAAATATATTTTTATATATATAATATATATAATATACATATATATAATATAATATACATAAAATAATGTATCTATAAATACTACAATTTTGGTGAAAAATAGTCCTAGATCCATATGGTGGAATAGTCCATTATTGTTACTGAACTAAGCTAAGGAATGAATGTGTCTGGTTTTGTGGCTGTGTCCGTTTAGGGCTAAGTGACCTTGCAAGGAATCTTCCTCAGATTTGCTGGGCTCTATTGAGAATCAGCTTTGCTCAGATTAAGCCATCCAGCAGGGAGAATAATTTCCGGGCACATTCCAGTTTCATGTTAATTTGCTAGGAATGTCATCACAGAAACTGTAATCATACATCTTTCCCCTTTTCTTTGCTAAGCAGAAAAGGACATTTGTGCTTTTCTGTCTGCATTTGAAGAACACTGCAATCCAGGAAAATTGGAAGTTTGCATCCCTTCTTTTCTGACATGAGTAACTAGACACAGAAGAAAAGATTTATGCAGGGAAAACTATCAAGGCCTGAAATTGTTCTGTTATCTATTTTACATGACAACTAAAATTTTGCTTAACTTTAAGACACTGCTATACTAAAAAATAGAAATACTTTACATATTTCAATTTTATTTTGGATATAATTGAAATGATAAACCATTTACTTTAATCATGAAGACTTACAAACGTTAGCAAGAACTGAAGATGTACAACAAGTTCTTGTCATATATAAAAAAATTCCATTTTCCTATCAACATATCTAGAAGAAACAATTTTGCAGCTGTGATTTTACTCCATCATTATTTGTCTACTATGACTCTGGGCACACTTAGTTGAGGGCTATTTTAACATGAGTGTTTTTACTTTGATATCAAGAATGGAACAGTCGGGCTTCGTGGAAGTGTTTAATATTGCACAGAGTCAGCAGGCAGTTGTGTTTGGTAGCCAGTCCGTCTGCACATCCCGCAGAGAGGTGATAGGGTCACGGGACAGGTATCTGAAACAATTGTCTGAAAAAATGTGTACTTATCCTCCCTCTAAGTATTATTAAGCTTTAAATTTACATCAAAGGTAATTACATTTTTTTATGCAAATTTCTTTACTGAATATTGTGATTTTACTTTCCAGTTGATGATGTGGGATACAATGTACAGATAATGCAATTCTGAAACAGATTTAGTGAATCACAGTTCTTATTTGATGACCAGAATGCTAGAAAATTGCTCATTGTCTTCATAAAGCATCTGGCAAGCCTGTTAGATTATTTCTCCTTTTTTTTTTTTTTCTTTCTTTTTCAGATGACTGCAAATTGCAATGAAATAAATGTACAAATATCCACAAATTTTGCATTAAAATACAATATTTAGGACATAGTTAATCTCATATATTTTATGCTACTTCAGGATATACACAATGTATGTAAGCATATCTTATACAATAGCATTATAATTATAATTGTAAATATCTTTATTGAAGAATTGGCTGGATAAAGGTTGATTTGACAATGAATTGACATTGAACACACAAAAATTTACAATATGATAAACTGTCATAATGCAGTAGTGAAGTACACCGCTGTAAATCTTTGGCTACACAAAAGGTAGAAAGGCATAGACACATGATTAGTATGAAAAGATAGGCGTGAGCAAAATCTTGAACGCTTCCTATTTTTACCTCACAGCATTGCCCAGTTATTGAAATAATAGCTGGCCAATGTCACATCTAGACCTTTATTAAGAAAATCAAGAAGCTTGATGATTCAGATAAGCGGCTTTAAAAATTTATAGTGCATAATGTTGAGTGAAATATCACTATCAGAACCCTTTTCATTTTTTATATATACGTCATTAAGTGGGCCTTAAAAAACAGCATAGTGACTCTCTGTTCATGTCCTTTATGCCAGTTTTTGTGGTGGTTGTAAGGCGATTTTAATGATATACTCTAGAGAATACCAGTTAAACTTCTGTTGAGATTTAGCACACTGCTGTCTAGTAGTTATATACTTGAAAATAATTCAGCCTTTCTGCCACAGCACAACAGCTACATCTTAAAATATGCTGCCTATCATTTTATTATATTTTCTGACACTACCTCCAAGGGATACAAGCCCTCTAGAAAAGAAGCACACAAGATGAAAAACACAGGATAAGAATACAATCACCTAAGATGATATGCTCTCATCCTTTATGTAAAAATGTCTTGGAAGATACGTTCTGAGAGTTAGAAAGGAAAATCTAGAGATTCAAACACTGCAGACACTGCTTTGGTATTTATTACTAATACTATTTTTTACTCTATGTACTCTCCCCGTCTATATTCACAACACTCTCTGGTATAATAATGTACATCTGACAGTATCATCTGTTGTGAATACTGCATTGTGCTGTAAAATTTACTTTTTCACTTCTGTTCTAACATTACATCTTTTGGGTCACGCGACACTAAACTTTTATCCAAATACTGAATAACTGGGAAAGGACATTAAGAGATTAAATTCTTTGTCATCGAATGCTTGGTAAATCTTGTAGAGATGAAATTTAGTGAACATTCTCTACAGTCACCTGCAACAACTGTTCTACTTCTTAGAATCCCTCTAAAAGTTATTATGTAAACTTGTGAAAAAATGGCCATGGAGAAAACAGTATGGCCATCATTTGTACCTCTTTACATACATCTAATTAAAAAGAGCTGAGAGAGTAACAAAGGGAATCCTGTGGTTCTTTTCATCATTAAATTACTCCACAGTTGTCTTAGAGTCATGAGGACTCTAGAGCATCCCTTTTTTCCTGCACTCTAGATAAAGGGATCATAAGGAAAATATGTGAACTAAACATAAAATCCTAGTGAAGAGAAGCTACACTCAAAATAAGGAAGACATTTATAGATGTAAAACTCAGAGGTAATCTTTGTTTCAGTGGATTCAGTGGATAGTCTCATAGTTGTAGATTTTTTCAAAGTTAAGATCTTAAGGCAGGATATTACTTTAGAAATACTGAAAGTACTTTAAGATACTGAAACCATTTGAATTTTTCTACATTTAAATTATTTAGTATCCTTTTATACTCAGATCTCTCCATAGTCTTTACTAATCAAGTAACAGTTGTAGTTGTGCATGAAAATTTCCATTTTTTTTCTCTCTAATCTTCTGTTTTTGCCATTGTCTTACTCTAGTGTACTGTTTACCATTTGAATACACTCCGAGGAAAATGTGCTCAGAAAGAATTTGGAAAATGTGAAAAGTTCTTAAATTTGCCCATGACTGTAACCTATCCAAAATATTGCAGAAAAAAAATGATCTTAAAAGAGTTCCTCTATATACGTTTTGCTCCAATTATTGGAGGAGCTGGTTCGACAGAGATATACCCAGAGGAAGACTAAGGCAGAAAAAGAGGCCAAATGCTGTACAATTGATTTACAACAAATTCTAAACAGAAGGGAATGCGAAGATGATGGGGACGTTAGTAATAGTAAAGAGAGAAATTCTAGCAAATTGCTTACAAAGCGGGGATAGTCACCACCAGGAGTTCAGCAATGTATCACTGGTCTGTCGGGAGGCAGCAAATTTATCAGCAACATCTTGTTGACCCTCACGTCTGCAGTTTGGCAGTTTTTTGTCCTTAGTACATGGCCCTCCCATTGAGTAATCAGCAGCTGATCATGCAATTGTCACATGGTGTTAGGTATGCGCTGTTAGGTATGCACATTGCCTGCATGGTGGTCTTCTCCTCTGAGATGACCCCCCCAGAAGTCAGCTTGAATGCCGAAAACAAGCAACAGCTGAAAACGATTTCTCCTTGCCAACACACATCCATTTCTCTAACCACTGTGCTCATGCTAACCATTAACCTCAAAAGCTTGTCAAGCAGATGATATCTTGGATGGGTGCTACTGAATAAGCTTTGAGTCCAAAAATTTTTCAGCTTCTCACAACATGTAAGACTAATTCCAACCATATTCCCAGGCCATGAAGATAATGACACCAAACAACCATTTAAAATTATGACAAAGGTGTATTGATTATCCAGACAATATATTTCATGTGAAAAATTCTGATTAAAAGATGAAATTGGACAATTTGAATAAAGACAGATATTTTATGAATATTTCTAGCCCCATGCTTCTGTTACTTTTGGAAACTAACTAATGCCATCAAATATTTGTAAAGTGGGTCACAAGTTAATTAACAGTTTGTAGAAATGACAAATTTAATCAACATTAAGGACTTATTTTTCCCTCATAAATACAGTTCTGAATGTGAAATGTATTGATAGATGAGGAAAAATGCAATGAATTATTGCATGCCTTGCTAAAAAGTGGCCAACTAAATAACTTCCCAATTGAAATGCAATTAGGAGACTTGCTACATTGAAAACAGATTTAAATATCAATGATCTGAAATGTAACTTTATTGAATGAATTCACTGGTTACTAGCCATAAAAAAACAAACAAACAAACAAACAACAACAACAAAAAACAGAAATTCAGAAGCAAGTGTGAAAATATTTTACCCTGCATTTTATGCCATATCACAGGTCTGGAACTTCTTACGTGTAAGCAGAATTGAAAACTTTTCTTCTATTATAAAGGTAAAGAAAAACTATGGATTGAGGTAGGCCAAATGCATATGTATGTCACAGTTTGGTCTTTCTATAGTCTCTAAAAATAAAGGACGAAAGAGATCAGAGAGTCACTTAAGTAGCAAGTCTCCACTGGTGCATTTTTTTTCTAGATCAAATTTTCAGAAGAGGTGTAAACAGGTATACAAAAAATATAATGGATCAATTTAATACCCTTGTTAAATAAAAACATGAAATTCCACTTACAGGATTTGAAACCGTGTGATCTTAGGCTAAGACTGGCATTTTTGGAGAGGACTTCACTTACCATGCATAGCTTTGTTGCCTATAGTTTTTATTTGCTGGCACAGTCAGATAGAAAGCAAGTTCTTTCCCTTAAGCTGAGACGTCAAATTGAGATGTATGTTGAAGGCTGTATTTTTACCTATAATATATATTATCAAAACACCACTTTGAAAAAATACATTTATAGATTTAACAAAAAAATTCATGATTAAAGAGCAGCACTGCATTTTTTGTCAGGGGCATGATAGACAGCCAATTTTGCAAAGCAGAGTAACAGGGCCAAAAGCATTAATAGCGGTAGAGTAATGGGAAGTCTTGAAATTTTTTTTTTTTCTTTAGGCAGAGCGTGGCAGACAAATCCAGGAGGTTAACAAATCAGTCCGAACCTTTGGGAAGCTGTAATGAATAGAAAGTAATGGAAAACAGGAAGTCAGAAATCATATCACCCCTGAACTTCCATTCACAAAAAGGTAAGATTGATTAAAAAAATAATAATAAAAATTCATCTTTCTTCTCATGTTGCTAAAACTTCTGCTATCAGTTTTCATGATAAATTCATAAAATCATAAATCATAGAGTGGCTGTATGGGAACTGCTGAATCATGGCCTGAACCTCTGATTGACCACCTGAGGCATGCAATGAGTCAGCCATGGGAGCACAGGTGAAGGTAATTCACTCCTTCTGGAGAATATTGTGAGCCTACAACATTGGTAAGTATTTTCCATTTACTATCTTCCTGTTGCAATAATCTTACTTAGCCTAACTTTTCTGTGTATTTTTTAATTATAACATCTGAATATTCACTGATTATACAGTGGCTTAGATTGGAAGGGGCTTTATATATCATCTAATTCCAATCCCCCTTACATGGGCAGTGTTGCTACCCAATAGATTAGGCTGACTAGGATCACCTCGAGCCTGATCTTCAGTACATCCAGGGATGGGTCATCCACAGCTTCCCTGGGCAGCCTATGCCAGGGCCTCACCATCTCTGAGTAAAAACTGTTTAGATTTATTTCAGACAATCCAAAAGCAGATGCCTAATCTAAACATTTCAATCTCAGTTCTGCATATTAAAATGGAAATAGCAGTGTGTGCTTGGGGACAGAAAGTATTTCTCACTTCCTACATAACTCTGTCTCTTGATCAAAATAAGTCTGCTGATGAGCCAGATTTAGAGTCTGGAGGAGAAATAAAGAGTAGAGTTTAAATGAGGCGACTACAGTCATTAGGTATTGACTCAAATGTTTTAATAAATTTAAAGTTCCTGATCCAGCCTGATGGTACAAACATTTTTCAGGCATCAGTTCAGTACAACCTATATGAGCACACTCTTAACCCATTAACAATGTGGAATAACGTGGCTTAATTTAGCTCTCAATGAAAGTAGAGTAGGTGACATTGATACTACAGCTCCTTCAATGCATTAACTTAAATTCCTGCAGACAAATATGTACAAATGAACAGTTACTGTATATAAATGAAAGATAAGCTGCTTTAAATTGATCAGATGTCTACATCCTAGTGCTTGTGAGTAATTCCAAGAGTGAAGGCTGTGTTAATAGACTGAACGACATGAGTTGAAAGAGGAATTGTAGTAAAAGGGTAAGAACCTAATGACAATGTCATGTCACGAGACTGAATGAAAAAGGTGCTTACTGTTGGATATAAGCAAGCTTATTACCTGTGTAATGGCAGAATATGAGTTGTAAAAGTCCTGCGATTGATTATGTTGATTAGGAAAAAAGTAACCCAAAATGTCCAATTCTTATGTAAGTACAAAAATATGAAGTGAAACAAGGCAAGTTGTCAGATTTCAGAAGATAGAAATGTGTTACTATATGATCATATGATATTCAGAACTAGAAAGAAATGGTTACAGATCTTACCTCAAATATATTTTCTATTATATTTCCAAAAGAGTATTCAAAAGGTAATCAGGCATTGCTGTTAAATCTGCGGGTGAAAGCCATATAATTTTTCTTCAGAAGATCTGTCTCTGGACAAATAAGAGTTTTGTTGTTACCTTGAGATGATTAAACAGCAATTACAGGCAATGAACTTTCTCCAAAGTGACATGAATGATCAATTTTACTGCTTTGTCAAAGAATAGACAACAGAAATTTGAGAAATACAAACTTGTATATGTACAGCTTATTTCTTTATAAGATCTAATAGTTAACAATGCCTCAAACCATGTGAATTTTCTTATTATTATTTTATTGACATATTTTATTTTTGAGAGTTGACACTTCTCATAGGCTCAGAATGAAAATTAACACGGTTCTGGAAGATTATGTAGGTATCATAATTGATCGTTACTTAACTATCCATGAGTGTGACCAGCTGATTTATCAGAAAATGTTCTGCAAGTTGTGCTTTATTTGCTCTATTGGAACTTGTTTGACAGTAATCTGAAATACATCAAAGAGTTTGTACAGCTGTCAAGGTCACTTTTACATGGATTTCCAACTGATTTGTGACAAGTACAGGAAAGAATTGAAAAAATATTTATTGCTTTAGATTAGAAGGAACATCTGGAATGGTCTCTGTTTCATTTCAAAAATAACAATGGCAACAAGCATTTTCAAAAATCTTTTTTTTTTTTAAATGTTCTTCTACTAGCATCTCATTTGAATTAAAACTGTGGTTCTGTAGCTGGGAGAGGAAAGCATTTTGCTGTCCTTTCATCATCCATTCATTTCATCAAGCAAAGTGTTTAAATCCGTAGAATCGATGTTGAAGGTTATTAGTGGCAAGTTTTTATATATTTCCAAAGATTAGGTACTAGATCTCAGGGAATTTGTTTGTTATCTTATATCTCAATAGCATAAGAAGGCTGATAGTTAACTTCAGTCTCTCTGTCCTTATTCAGTTTCATGTATCAAACCAACTATTTAAGAGATAAATAGTTCTGTATTTTCTGCTTGCCCTATGTCTTTCGTTTAGAAGTGGTTTCTGAGACAATGTTGGGATTAGATGACATAAGTCTGGGACATTTATATTTACTTAACTATAAAGTAGGATGAATAGGAATTTTTGACTGAATTTCTTGCTTTCTGAGCTATTTTTGAAAGGTCGCTACACAAAGCAAACTGTTTCCTCTCTTGCGTCAACAAAAGAATCTTAAGTAATCATCACATCATATACATTTCATCAGTCAATGACTTGTTTCTAGAGCTGCGTGACTTAGTCATGACAAAGATCAACTAACTCCAGCATCTCCCAGACCCTTATCTCTTCAGTTTTCCTGCACATATACAACGCTTTCAATCCTTTCAAGTATATCCTACATTTATGTCCTACCAGCTTTAAAAAAGTCAGGAAGTTCTGCATCTGATGCCTCTGATACAGAGTTATGCATACTGCCCTGGTAAGCCTTGATGGGTCTTATCTCAGAATGCTGGGGTTCCTTTGCCCCTTTTCTTAGATCACACTGACAGTAGTGAAGGGAATTACAAGGTTACAGTAAGTGTTATGGGCAAAGTATAAGAAGTTAACATCTTTAAGCATCTCTCTTGGATTTATTTTCAGTGTATTAACAGAAGTAACTGGAGAAGGAGATTAACAGACAGAGAGACAGCCAAAATTCTGTCTGGAAAGAATCTGGAGTAGCATATGAAAGACAGAATTATTAAGCTACCCTTATCTTTATTTTCTACATAATTTTCTAAAACATAAATAGTTTTATTCATACTTATTGTCCTGTTGTTAATTCTGTAATGCATTTTATTCAGAGTTTACACTGTTTGATTCCCTATTGTACTGTAATATGTTGAATGTATATTTTCTCTATTAAGAAAAAATAATTAAAGTTTTAGATGTGTTTTGGGAAAAAATAATGCTCTTTTATTTATATATATATAGAGAGAGAGAGACTATATACACATTAGTTATCTTCTGTATTTGTACACATCAATTAACCACATGCAACTACCACAGAAAAAGTCTCTTTCAGTTTATATCTGAATCTTTCCATCTGTTTTTTTTTTTTGTTGTTGTTGTTGGTTTTGTTTGGTTTTTTTGTTGTTGTCTTTTTTTTTTTTTTTTGGTCATATATATGACAGCATTTATTTGCAACTGCTAGATTTTCTTTCTGTGTAGAAGCTGGATGCTTTTCATTTTCTAAAATCTTGCTGCTATAAATAATCATTCTATTGTATTCACTTAAGAATACAACTACAATTTTTAAATACACATGACTTTTCAAAACTATGAATCAGATAGAGAATCAGAATTTATAAGATGATGGTGTTGAATATCTTAAATCCAAAAGGCTGCCAGGACAGGTATGGACTGACAGACTCAGAGAAAACTTTAGAAACTACACTGACACATCTATTCTGCATTGTTCTGCTCCGCTGCATTGGAAAAGACAAGTCTTTCTTTCAAGTACACTAGTAAAAACTTCCTCTGGTCCTCTTCTGTGAGCAGAACACATGCTAACTACAATGTGTTTGAAAGCTTCAGGTAAATTTGTCCAAGAAGGTAGAGAGAAAATGCAATCATGGACTAGAAGGAAGCTCTTCTGAGCTTGTCTTTTTTGACACTTTTCTTCTCTGATTACTTGTATCAATGTCTATGGGAACTTGAGCTCACTAAATAGTGACTCAACTATTAGAAAGAGATTTTTAAACACAAACAATGAGGACTAAAACTGCTTATAATTTAAGGATATCTTTTTGAAAACTAATGTTTCCTTGTATGGGAACATTTAACTAAATAATCAGGAAAATCAGCAGAATGACTTAATGTATCGACACAATTCAGAACTCCAGAAATGAAATGTGAGTTAGAAATGTTTAGTGAGTTAGTGTTACTGCTTATTTTCTCATGTGTTTTAAAGGAGAGTGAAACAAGTGGGACTCAGAAATAAGATTGCAGTTGTGCTCCTGTGTATGAATACATGGACCTGGAACATCTCGCACCATGCAGTACATGAAAGACATTTCCATGTACAGTTTCCCTTACCATCATATAGATAATTCTTCCACCAAATGTCATCAGCAACGTATGTCCAAATGAGTAACTTCTCACTTTCAACTCACACTTTCTCAATTCAGGTGTAGATAAGTTTGATCTCTTCATTTGTAATAGTTTTCACACATACATAATAGTAAATTTTCCTTAATTCTTTATTTTCAAGCCGTACAAACTGATAAGTTTTATTAAAATGATGCAGCTTCAGAGTCTTTGATCTATCATTTGATCTAAAACAGTAATATATTGATCCTTACAGTAGAAAGCACTTGGAGAGATTAATAGCATTGACATGGGAAACTCTCATCATGTTATGGGATACAGACTACATTCAACTCCTAAGTTTTGACATCAAAAAGAAAAGGATAATATTAACATAATACATAGGTCACTCCAAAAGTAATACCCCATTTATTTCCATGGAAACTACAACATCTAGAAAGAGTACAATAAAACTAATTAATAGAGAAAATTCTCAGCAACAGAACATGATTTTTCAACAGTCACCACCATTGGCTGTGCATTTTCACCAACAATGAACCAGAATTTGCAATAACAGGAGTGATCCACTGTCACCATTGCCACTACTGAAATTCATCATGCACTGCCTCATCTGTGCTTATATCCACTGTTTGGTCTCCATAAACATTCAGCAAGAGTTGATGAATGTCAATGGAAACAATTTTTTCTGCATGGAGAAATTCAGTTACACACCTTTCCCTCATATACACTTCCATGTTAGACAACCGTTTGTCAGCTTGCCCCTCTGCTGCCATCTGTCGGACAAAAACAGAGTGTAATGGAAGATAGATGGAAAGTTCAGTCTCTACTGCCGTGCCACCAACAGCTGCCTCTGAAGTTGTAGATCTTTATAATATAATAGGAGGCATTACTTCTGAGCGGCCCGAAAATAACTTAGTCCCTTCTGCTAAGATCCACAAGATTTCCTATCCCTCAAGACCTGTGTGCATATGTTCAGGGTGCTCTCATCTTCTACGCAGCACAGGGGGAAACAACAATATTCTAAAAAACAACAACAAAACATCCCCAAACTCAAACAAACAAATTGGAAACAATTTGTGCATTAACTTTTCCTGAAACAATCTACGGAACTCAACAGCTCCCTATCATCTCTTGGAAAGAGCAGACCCCAATATTTTCTCAGTGTTCAGCTCTTCTTCGGAAGAGTGGAATTTGTGCTAACATTCTGTAATGTTACAGAAAAAAAACTGGCTGGTCATATTCTCACTGGATGTCCACATCCACTTAAACAAATCAACTGGATCTATTATTCACTGAGCTGAGAGGGAATGTATCATCACATGGTCACTCTCAAAGTTGCTAGTTCAGGAATATTTTTAGTAAACTAGCCTAAATGATATTAGAATCAGAATTTTGGAGTGTTTTAATTCCATTTAGAAAACTACTTTATCTTGTTTTTCTGTCTCTATATGATTAGTCTCTGAATTTTTCTCCTGAATATTTAGACTGAGTATTAAGAAACACTCAAATATTGTAGTAAATACATGATTTAAGAAACATGTTGGTGTTTCTTCAGAAAAATGTATTCACAGTGTTGTACCTTCTCAGTACATGGCAAAAAGACAACAGCTTATATTGCTTGTGTTATTCGAACCAGCATTATCATTCATCCAGGCTGCTTCACACAACAGATCTTTGTTTGTTTGTTTGTTTGTGAAACTTTTTATGCTTCTTCATTTCACGTCCTTGCATTTTTCATTCTAAATTTTCTTCTTCACCTCTAGCAGTTGTTAATGTTTATGATTTTCTAACATGACAGTTTTCAACTCTTGTAGAACTTATCAAAGAATAAAAAAATTGCCATGCTAGTTATGTACAATGTTTTGTGTACATTTCTGTGTTATTTGCTTGGCTTTTTTGTTTGTTTGTTTGTTTTGGGTTTTTTTGTTGTTGTTGTTTTTTGTTTGCTTGTTTTTTTTTCCCCGCAGATTTACTTCATGGTTAGGAATGTGATAAGGTTTGCATAACAAGGAATGGAAATATGCTGATTTGGATCATAAATTTTGTAACTGTTACTAATGCTTGGCAGCTTCTTTGTGCAGACACTACACCATCTCATACAAAATAGGCAACACAGCACACTATATTAAAAGCTGTATTCTTACATAAAATCACAAATCGTGTGCATTTCAGAAAGTGCACTGGCATGACTTTATAATGATCTGTTAGACTTAACCAACTAGGAAAACATTATTTTTGTGTGAATATTTTCCCTTTCTAGATCCGAATAATTAGTCTAGACGGAATTTTTGTCTCAAGCTATGCTGTAGCTGTTTTACCCAGTGTTTGGACATTGACTAAAATATGCAATTGAATAATCCATACATGATAGTAAAATAATGTATTGTGATGCTCGAGTATGTCATTTACATATATATTCTGGTACGACTTGTGCTTAGTTCTAGATGGTTTATCAGAGCTTCAACATTAAAATATCTTTTACATACATTCAAAAGCAAACTTCTGTTCACAGAAGCTCTCTAAATCTGCTTGATGTTTTTTAGGATACACTTCAGCAGCTAATCTATAAGATGAAGTCAAAGGAATTTGAATAGATTTCTCTGCATTTTACTGTTAAAACTCTATATGCCCCAGATAAACTGAATTCTGATGTTGTATGGATACAATTTCATTCATTAACTTTCCAACTTTTCTTGCTACTAGCATTTTTAACTTGGCAAAGTTGGAACTACTCCATCTACATGGGCCAAGTCACATGGATGAATTCTGAATTTATTAGAACACTATAAGATTTGAACACAGATTTTAATCTGAGTTTTGGTGTTTTAATTACACTTAAAATAACTTTAATTTTTTCTCACAAACATATAAGAGAAAACTTTCCAATAGTAGTTATGATAGTAGAAAAATTTGGTTTTTTAGTCATATGATATTTGTCGCATTACAGCTTTTTTGCCATATTATTCATATATATGGACTTCCAACTGAATTAATGTACATTTCTATGAAGCAGTGTCCAGCAGGAACCAAAAATATTTCAACTGTTGTCTTCTAAATAGTGAGAACTTTTAGTCTTCTCTCTAGAAGTTCATCTCATGCACATCTTTCACATTTTCTTACATTTCTTTTTATGCTGAATGGCAAATGAGAAAATTCTCATTTAGTATACATATTTATTCCTACCTTGATCTTTAATTAAACTGCATAACTAAAATGCCTGCAACTCCTAACAAGCATTCTTGAAAACAAAAACATGGCATCTGCCCTCCTTTTTCATATTTTTCATACTGCCAGTAATGTGTTCCTCACCTCTTTTTTTTTTTCCTGGAGTGAATCAAACCTTTGGAATGAATTGAATGAAACATGTGACAGTATGAGCTATCACTATATGGTTAACATTTCTCTGGTATATGCAATAGTATCTATTTTGTTTTAAATCAAAATTCAGTGTTATATGTGCTTCTGATTACTATTTTTCAAAGAAACTATTGTTAGTTTCATCTTATTGTCATATGTTAGGCCATGCAACATTTGGTAAGAATGAGAAGTAATGATAATTGTAGTCTACAAGATGACTATTCTTCAGTAAATTTCTTTACTTACCTTTTCTTTTCTACAAGAATTATGTAATTTTGTATTTCTCACAAGAACAACAAAAAGATGTCACCTTAGTGATCTTTCCAGCACTGCTTTGATAAGCTATTGCAGTAATGTAATCATTTGAAATATTATTATTTAGATTCTTTTTGGTAAAAAAAAGTGCATCAAGATATGACAGCACCTGATATCCTAGATACTTGATTGCCCCTTATAAATTTTATTATAGCAGCATCACTATAGTAAAAGTTGTGTCAGCATTTTCATTATAATGCCAGTCTTCAACGAGTGATAACTCTGCTGTAAAATTTGCTATAAGCTCAGGCTTGGAATGCAAGATTGCAGCAGTTTTTCTAAACAGTAAAAAAAAAAAAAAAAAGTTTTTGTAAATGGTCAAAATATTTGACAAGGAAAATAAAAGTGATACAAATGTTTATATTTGCTTATAGTGAACAAGAATATGCTGATAAAAATTAAAAGTGATCTATAAGGGTTGCTCTGAAAGTAATGCCTCCTGTTTTAATAGGATGTCCCAGAACTTCAGAGATGGATGTTGATAGTAGAGGTTGAACCTTTTCACCAATATTCCATTACAGTTTGTTGCCAAGTGACAGATGGCCACAGAGAGGTAGTCTGATAGAAAGGCATCTGACATGGCAGAGCATATGAAGCAAAGAAGTGAAACTGAACTCTTTCACATGGAAAAAATTACAACCATTGACATTCATCAACACTTGCTGAACATTTATAGACACCAAAAATTGGATGTGAGCAGAGTGAAGTTGGAATGGTGATTTTCAGCCATGGTGCTGTCATAGCAGCTGTGAAACTGTGGGTCATCTCTGCTAGTGCAGATTACAGGCATGACATGCAGGCTCTTGTTCATTGCTGGCAAAAATGCACAATTAATGATGGTTGCTATATTGAAAATTGTGTTTTGTAGCTGTGAACTTGCTCAATTGATTTGAGTTATTGTGCTCTTTTAGCTGTTATCATTTCTGTAAGAGTAAATAGGAGTCATTACTTTTAGAGAAACATAAGCATTTTATTTTCTCTATTTTATAATCTATTCTCTTTTAAATTATCTGATAAAAATATGATTTTATACAATACTTTAATTCCAAATCAGTGCACCTACTATTCTCCGTGACACCAGTTGTAGCTTTCCAAGCAAAAAGCAATTCTGAATGGAAAGCAAAAACTGATGTTCATATTTGGACATAATTTCTTATGCTGTAAACCTGCATTATGTATTATCAACATTTTTGTATAGAAGAAATTCAGTTTGATGCTTATCTGATTACTTGCTTGTGGACTATAGGGAGTAAAGACATTATACTTCACACTGGTACCTGGAACACCAGCCAAAATCTTTGGGAAATTACTTTGATGAGTTATGTCTGACACCAAGAACAGTTTTATGTTCTCTAAGTGTTTTGTTTTTATTTTTTGGTTTATCTCTGAACTCTTACATCTTAAATGTAAGTTAAATCTAACTTCTGCTGTCTGAGAACCGTTGCAGAGATCTTGCTGTGTATTTCAAATACACTTCTGAAAAGCTAATGCATTCTTTCATTACATCTCAGTATGTCTATTTTAACATTCTCAGTAGGTCTGTTCAATAGGCTTTGGTTAGTTTGAGACTCAACTATAAGAAACCAAAATGTAGAAACATATTTCTCCTACTTTTGTACTGTTGCATTTGCTTCCTTTTGAGCACAGCATATATTTTGAAATCTTATTGCCTGTGTTAAAATTCAAATCTGATTTTAGAGAATGGGCCCAAATTGATCCTCTGTTAACACTTGATGCATTTATTTATTTATGTATGTATTTATTTATTTATTTACCATATATGGTAGATTTACTTTTAGAAACATAAAGGAGATTTTCAAAGTTAGGTAACTGTATCTTGTTGAAATCCATTGGGATCAGTCTGCCTGACTTCCAGTTAAACCTCCAGGACTCCATTTAATAAGGCATTAATAAGGCATTTCAGAATGAAATAGAGAAAATTGGAATTTGTGCAATCAAGAAATTATGATTACCTCTATTTTCAGTTGTGTCTAATCTAGCAAAATGGTGAATATTCTAATTGCCTATCTACTTTTATTTACTGCTTAGGCAAGGTCACTCATTACCTCGTGTGAGACTTTCACACCCACATGGCTTACAGTGTTTAAATTTTGAGCAGTAGTGTTTGCACTTTTGTTTTTTGAAAGTAGCTGAATTGCTCAATAAAATTGAGTTAAACAGTATCATTGATATTACCTTTTACACTTACTTTTATTGATTAAGAACTTAGATTTTATTGATAAGAACTTACAGTATCTACACTGTGAAAAAAAATCACCTTTATGCAAGACACTTATATTCTCACTTTAGAACAATCCCCTGAATACACTGTTTAGTGACAAAGGATAGCCATAAAGCATGTCATGAAATTATAATTAACCAAAAAAGGAACATCTGTTGTGTCTGCAGATCTCTGTACCCATGTACATAAAGACAAATTCTTGTTATATTCACAAAATATTTACCCCTCTGACTTTCCCAATGTACCCTTTATCTGATGTTTACTTATTTGTCACTTTTTTTTGGATAAAGTTTTGAATGATCATAAAACTACTTTTTGTCATCATTATTATTGTTGTTATTAAGCTATATTAATGCATTTAAAACAACTTTATTTTTGTTTCAGGAATTCTGCTTAGTATTAATGTTATTAATATACTACTGTATATAGAAATATATATATATATAAAATAAATATAAGAAATAAATATATATATACTACTGTATATAGAAAAAAAAAATAATACTTTAAAAATAGGTCATTCATGATTTAGTAAAACAGCATAGAAAATGACTTTTTTTTTTTTCTCTTTACTTGGTCCAACACTATTTATGTAATCTCTACTAGGATACAAAATAGATTTCTTTTTGAAAAACTTTCAGACAAAATTAAATAATCAGGTTAAGGTTAACTAATTTAATTTATTTAAATATAGAATAGTTTTCAGTTCACATAAAGTTTTTAATCAAGGGATAATATTTAAATAGCATGTAAATGAAAAAATAAGTTCATCATAATGATTGAACTGGGCAAGTGAGCTTCTATTCAAAGTGTGTTCTAACACTGAGCATCTCATTTGGCACAAATACTCTTCTTCTATGTAGTGTCAAAAATAGCTAATGTTCAAACATTCAATTTCTGAATGAGTAGTATGATAATTTAATTAAAATTTAAAGTCTAGGAGCTACTGAAGATCATACATAATCCAATTAGTTTTTATACAATTGGTTTAATAGCAAATCACTTTGCTATAATTACAGTTAATCCCCTGATTTCTCTTCTCAGTTGTTTATCAATGGTCTATATGATATCTTTGAGGAAATCATACTGAAATATAATTATCAACAATCCACAATGGAATTAATGCACTAAATAATACTTAATTATGAGCAGTATTCCATTGCTGGATGGCTAGATTTGAAGACGGAAAGAACACAATACACAGTTTGAAGTTTCTGAGCCACCTTCCCCAGAGTTTTTGAGGAGACAATGCATCATTTTTTGAAGAGACAGTACAACATTTCTCCGAGTTGCTGATAATGAACAAAATGCTAAGATATAAGCCAAGATGAATCAAAGAAAAGAAGAATTGCAATCAGGCCCTTCTAACCAATGTGGTTGTTTTTTGAATTGTAAATATCAGTATTGAGTTTCAGTGGCATCTTGTCTCCTGTATGTACACAAGTTGATATGAGTGTCTGTTACATTGGATCTTTGACTAGAAAAAGTCACATTCATTGTTTTATGTATATCTATATGCAAAAATACATACTAAATGCATGAACTGATTGTTTTGTAGTCTCAGAATTTTCAAAGAAGTTTTCCAAGTAAACCAAGCAAAAATAAGTGTTTCTAACATAGGATGCTGTATCTGAAGAAATGAATGGTTTTAAACCATCACTTATTCACAGACATTTAGTATTAAATATGGCTTTAGATTAGGAATGGCTTTAGATTAGGAATATTCAATTGGTAGGTAAAATATTGGCTCACTCTGTAGTCAAAGAAAACCCAGCAGCATGCCGGACTTTGAGCCATAAACCAAAGAGTGAAGAAATTAATCATAGATTGCACAGAATCGTGCAACAGGTTGGAAAAGACCTTAAAGATCACCAAGTCCAACCATGACCTAACCATACTACCCTAAGTGCCCTCCACTAAATAATGTTCCAGACAAAACATGAACCTAAATATCAGTCAACTATATCCTCCATTTGCTGACAAAATATCTATTATTTCAATAGAACGTTCATAAAATCTTACACAAAGTAGAATTCTCTCTTTCTGAATCAATTTTTCCCTTTTTAGAAGTGTTAATTCTTGCACAATCATGTAACAAAATGTGGATTATGAGCGCAGAATATGTAATGAGATGAATGATATTTTTTAAGCTCATTTGTATATGTCAAAAAGAAGATAAGGAAGAATCCATGTAATTTTCTTTTCAATTTGATAGCCTAACTGCAGAGCTGAAATGTACTGGAAACACATTTTTTAATTTCTTTTTAATTCCAGCAGATATGAAGTTGCAATGTGAATCTGTTTTCACATGTTATTTTTCATGATTATAATAAAGTAGCCTGGCAGACCACAACACAAGGAGCTTTTTGAACCCCATTCTTAGAAGTAATGTGTGTTGAAGGAGGAAGTAAATCCTTCAATAATTTTATTTTTCCTAATTTTATGTGGTCCTATCGAAGCTGAAGTAAGTATCCCAACAAATTTACAACATGTGTAAATGTAGAAAAACCTAGCTTCACTTATCCTGTCTGAAGATGGATATCAACATAGGCTCCTTCAGTAGTCATGAGAATGAAGAGTCATGGATGTCTGCTGGGAGTATTCCATATTCCCATTGGTCTCCATTGATGTAACAGGTTTGGAACTAAACTTAGTCCTAACTTTAGACAAGTCCAGAAATACTCTAAGGACAAAGACCAGGATTCATGAACATATCTAGGGTAAGTATTTCAGATTGAATGTTTATAATGTGCTAGGTTTTGTGTCCTATCATGTTGTTTTCTGTTCTTTTATTTTCTGATGGTTACTGAAAAAGCAGGATATTATAGGGTCATTTAACTACTTTTGTTTTAGGGATGTAACCTTCCTTTCTTGGAAAAAAATATGTTTGAGCCTAAATTTAACCTTTGGCTCGAGAGAGATAATGTGAAATTCTGAAGAAAGAAGATGCTTTGAATACTTAAAACATTTTAGCACATATTTACTTAGGCAAACCCTGAAATGATTTCTCAATCATACATCTCAGTTTTACTTCAGCCTGTCTACCACTGAAATGCCTTGGAGATTACATTTTCCTCCCTCTTACATTTATAAGAGACATACGACTGCTTCAGAAACACCCTCTCATGTATGTATTTAAAGTCAGCCCATTAATAGTTACTGTAGTACAAATGAAATTCATAAGCTTTCACTTGATCTAGATTATGAAAAGAAGCAAAGCTACTGCTGATTTTACTGTTTTGTATTTTACTGTTGAAAGTGTGTTCTCCCACTCTTTCCAAAAAGGAAAAACAAGCTCAAAACTGTTACCGAAATTGAAAACAAAATCAATTAAAGGCATGAAATAAATATACAGGTTAAAAGACAGAGCTTTCACAGAGTAATAAAAGTGAGACTGATTGAAAAGAGGCACGTGCCACTTCAAAGTTAAAACTACTTAATGAGGTGATATTATGGTCTGACTTTCAAAATGGTATTGATGTCATCTATCTCTATTGTTTTATTGAAGGAATTCTGAGACTGAAACAAGTAGATATTTTATTGACTATGATCAAAAATCTTCTGCTTCAGGTAATGTTAGCTGGCTGTGTCGCAACAGCAATTACGCATCGCTGTTCCTGGCGACTTTCACCTACTTCTTATATAAAATCAATAATGTCCAAACAAGCATTGAAATAATATTTTAATGTTCATAAAGAACATTTACTCTGCAGTGTTGCCTTTTTAACAGAAATGGAAGGGGAAGAAGCAAATTACAATCTGTGTAAAAGGTAAAGAGTTGTTTTCAAATAAAGATATTAGCCACTGTTCAAGGAGTCAAAGACTAGGTAACTAGGATAGCTGCCCATTTTGATAGAAATGAACTGTATTCAATGAGATCTGGGGGGACAGTACGTTTAGTAGTGGAGTGATAATGAATAGAAATGAGCTGGAGGGAGTTGCATCTTCTCATCCTGAGAGACAGCATAACCCAACATGGCAGAGACCAAGCTGTGAAAAGCTGCAAGGAGGAGCAGTTAGCTACAGTTCTGTCAGTACTGTCTCTTCATGACTCCAGATATAATATACCCCATAGTAAGCTACAAATGTGACAGCACTGGCAGAAAATGACTTTTAACGTAGGCTTTGCAGGAGGTCTTTGGTATTTTGGCTCAGAGCATGTCAGTGAGAAGTCAAAGAGTATGTGCTCTACATATTACCTATTGGCAAGGAAGGGTAAGGTAAGAAAGTGTTCTTCCAGTGATATTTATTACTCATAACTTAATTTTTTATAATAATTTTATTTATTTATGCTACACATTTGTTATACTAATTGAAAAAATGAATAAATGTAGCTGTAGAAACTACTAGGTTGTACAAACTTCAAGTTATCATTCAAGATTAGAATAGTGCAGTAGAAATGATAATTAAACTGAAATTATCCAAGAATTGTCAACCCTTTACTCTGTTTTTATATAATATATGTTCATACTTCTTAGTTCATTTAGCAGAGAGATTATTCTCTGATATAATTCCTTCCTTCTCCAGTTCAAAAAATGTACCAAAATACAGCGGAAAATACAGGCATTTAATCTGCAGTATTTCAGATCTGTAGCAATAGTTGTTGTACTGTTAGTTCAAGAAATCAACCCTTGCAACATACAAAAAGAAATTCAAATTTCTGACCTTTTAAGGAATGTGATTAAATGGACAAATGATATGAAAAATACCTAACATCTTACTGAACCATGGGAAATTTGTCACAGTTCTGTAAGCAATAACAGGAAAGACCATTAATGATCTACTACATGCAATACAGCAGAATTACTGCATCTACCTAAAAATTATCAAGCCTCAGCAGCATCCTTGCTTTCCCAGATTCTCCAAGAGCTGCTGTGGAGTGGAGAATATCCCTTCTGTTTTTTTTCCTTTTCCTTTTCCTTTTCCTTCTTTTTCTTTTTTTTTTCTTTTTCCTTTTTCCTTTTTCCTTTTTCCTTTTCTTTTTTTTTTTTTTTTTTTCTTTTTTTAACTATCAAGGAATACATTTTTCCTTTTCTTTACCTTTGCAAATCATGAAATAAATGTAAAAAGAGATTTTGGGAATCTTTTTTTTTTTTTTTTCCTAGTAGAAATTTTTTCTATTTGCTTTTACACTCTTGAATTGTATAGGCAACCACGTGGGATCCAATATACTTCTCTTTAAGAATTTAGCATAGAATTCTTCTTTTTCACAGAAAGAAATATTGTAGGATTCATAAATAATGCAGCTAAAACAAACACAAATATGGCCATATCTGTGATTCTGAATATCATCTCTCTACCATCACAGGCTGGGAGTACACCTGTAAAAATGCAGTAGCAGGAAAATTGTAAACATTTTATGCTGAAAGATACTATAAACAAACAAAAATATCTTTTTTAGGGTGATTTTACTTCACAATAAGTTTCAAACTGTATTTTATCTTTGATTAATTAGAACTTTGGAGAAATAAAATGTTTGGTAGCGATGTACTTAAAAAAGCAGTGAAGATCAGAGTTGATAATTTCCTTAGGCAATTTGAAGGTCAAAACTGAACCTTCGAGAAGATATCAAACAGAAACATTAATATGAAAATTAAAAACCACAAATAAATGAGGGCTGCTCTGAAAGTAATGCCTCCTGTTTTATTATTTTGGCACACAATGTCAGAGGTGGATGTTGGTGGTATGGCAGCAGAGGCTGAACTTTCCTGCCAATATTCTGTTTTATTACTGTGTGACAGATGGCAGCAGAGTGGTAGTCTGACAAAGTGGCTTCTAACATGGAAGTGTGCATGAAGCAAATGTGTGTCATTGAATCCCTCTGTGTTGAAAGAATTGCATCCACTGACATTTATCAATGCTTGCTGAATGTGTATGGAGACCAAACAGTGGATGTGGGCATGGTGAGGTGGTGGGTGGTGCATTTCATCAGCAGTGACAACTACACTGTCACAGAAGAAGTCAATTTATCTGTGAATTATAACTTTTCAATTATCTCATTTGCAGTGTCAGTGATTCAATGCCTAACTCTACAAGATGCTTGTGTTCCTACAAATACAGCTAAAAATGCTCTTTATAGTATACATACAGTTCCATTTCTGAAATCTCATAAATCAGATTATTAACCATGTCCTTTTTTGTTTGCTTGTTTGTTTGCTGTTTTTAACTACCTGTAACTGTTAAGGCAAAGTAAGAAGCTAAAACAAAAGACCAAATTTTTAACAAAACTTATATGAATGGGCAAAACAGTGGCACAGCACAGAGGAATAACGACAACAAGTGACAACAGAGTCTATACACACTAAATATATATCAGAGTTGATGATTTTTGTTTTGTCAAAACAAGAAGCGATTGGATTCCATTCTACTCTTGGCTGTAAGAATGTATTTAATTCTACCTGAGTGCATTCATTTCTAACCCAGGCAAATCCTCTTTTTCTCTGGGAGTTCCACGAAATGAGGAAAAAGGAAAGCACTTAAGATTACCAGTGAAGATGATGACAGTTTGCCTGAACGAAAGCAAAAAGAGCTCATTAAAATCTTCATGATTTGGCCATATTTAAAGTGAGTGTACTGTGTTGGTGGAATTGCTCCGCTCAAACAGATCATCATGAATTACATTTTATGAAATCTCTGGTATCACTGACTTTCTTTTAATTATAAAGTAATTCGTTAAAACGTATTACTTTAGTCAGAGTAATTCTGTTCTTGAATTAGAGATTTTTTTCCTCCTTTGAAAATCTAGCAAGCAAAGATAATTGATTCAAAATGGTAAACTTCTTTCCCAGTTATGAGCAATGCAATTGAGAATGGACAACAAAATTAAGTACGTGTCACAGTTATTATTTTTTGAATTCTAGGGAAGTGCAGTTTATAATTTATGTGCTACCTGCTGCTACTGTAACCAAGTAACATTTCTGTTTTGTGAATAATTCAACTTGCTAATTACATAAACGAGATTGTGTGAGGGAACAGAGCCATGAAGATATCTTTTTTAATCTGGAAGTATCCCCATTGTGTTTCAGTGAGTATTGCCAAAATTTGTCATCCTGTATATCTTTCCAGATTCTCTTCCCACACACAATATTACTGCTATTTGTAACAGTAATGTATTATGTGCATAGTTTTTATATATTTTTATAGAAGATGATTTTTACTCATTCATACAAAGCAAGGAGTGAGTCATCAGTAGGGTGGTTGAACTGTATAAAAATTGTCTACATACAAAGGCTCGAAACTGAAGGTCTGCAAAAACAATAGGTTCACTTATAAAACTGTTTTATGAGTGGTGTATAATGCTCTGACACTGCAGAGTGGAATTTCTTTGTAAGTTTATGAATAGAATATTAAATTCTTGGCTTTTGTTACTGTTTGGAAGGGCCTAGAGACTAAGACTTATGCTTCTGCAGGATGATCTCCATTTCTGGTTATTCTGAAAGAAGGTACATTGAAGATCTACTGTTTTTCCCATTCCCATTTATCTTTTAAAAAATAATTAACTGCTTTCTTTTCCATTATAGTTTCTTTGCTGTAAATTGTATAAAAAGAGATTGTTGAGGACTATTTTAGTCATTTCAAGAGGATCATTCTTGTAAATTAATTTCTAATCTAATGTGTGAATAATCGCATATTTGTGGGAAGATAAAGCCTCTATCTGTGATTATTCCGGTAGGCTTCTGAGCAAGCATATTCAAGATGCATGTGGTTACAGCAATATCTTATTTGAAGCACAGATTTATCTGCTTCTCTATTTCTCACAATTTATATCGTGGACATTGTTATTTGTTTTTAACATTCTCCAGTTGTGCCCTTGCAATAAACAGCATAAAGGTAGGATGGATGGCATTATAAATACACAGTTAAAAATATAAACTGCCAGACTCTATAAAAGGAATATTTACTTTTTTGATTTCACAAATTACTGTTGCAATTATCTTCTTTATTTTGAACCAATTTTTATCTGAAACAATACTTTGTTTGATACACTTTTAGGAACTGGACATTGATTACTGCACAAAAATATAGATGAGAACTGGCATGACCAGATTGTATGTAATGCTGAAATATGAAGGTTATTTATTTCTGCTGATTCCACTGGCACATGGAAGTTAGCAGAAGACCTGGGGGTGGTCCCATCTCTAAAAAAGAAGGTGTAGATAGTGGAGACTGTTTGTATCCCAGTGAGTTTCTAAAACATCACACTACCTACTTGTTCAAAAAAAGCTCAACTGGTTACTTTCTTGCATGAAAGGAAATAGTTGGTATTTAGGGAAACAGGAGTGTGAATAAACCAAATGCTGAAAGAAGTGAAAGTGAGATTCTGTGGATGTTTGGTAGGCTGAATTCCTGCTAAAATTACTTGAATCTTGATCAATTTAAGCCGTGTTTTCATTGCTAGGATCTTTTAAAGTGCATTTATTTTTAAAGATAAGTAAAGGATGTATAATCTTTATTATACAGTGATGACTTCAAAGCAAGAATTTCTTAGTTTTATTCTTCAGTTCAGTTCAGCTTCAGTTTATTCCCCTGTGATAATAAAAATGTCTTCTATTACATATCCTAAACACTATTCATTTGATTTAGGTCATATGTGATCGCTCCAACATGTAGATAGATCATCTTATTAGGATTTCAAAAATTAATGTTGAGGGGATGGTAATTATTATATAAGAAGAACTTTCAAAACAATAGCTGTAAATCACAGTTGCTAATGTAGATGAGAGTTTGTTGGCTGAAGCTGCAGTATGCATTTAGGAGAAAACGGAAATAGAAACAAAGACTAATGGCCAACAGTAATGCACCAAAACCCTCAAACCTGAATCCAGTTAGAATTAAGTAATTTTGGCAAGAAAACAGTTGCAGAAATAAGAAACTTATTCAGAGAGGAGTCTCCTTGTTTTTTTTTTTTTCTTTTCTTTTCTTTTTTTTTTAAAATAAAGTCTTGAAAAATAAATCTGGTTTTGTCTTCATGGAAAGGGAGGGCACAAAAAATTGGTCATTCTCTGCTTTTTAAGAAGTCATCTCTCTGCCCCCCAAAGCTGACCAAAGCATTCAGCCTTCTGCAAAACTTGTACATTTTACAGGTTGATTTTTTTTTCTTAAGACCTGAAATAACATCAGTTCTCTGTGACACTAGTAACACTAGTTAAGTTTTGATTCACTGTTTTACTGACTCACTGAAAATGAAAAAAAGACTAAGTTCAAGCTCAGTTCTCAGCTAAGAAGTTCAGAATGTTAGGTGCTGTGTGTTAATGAGCACATTTCTCTGTGTTTGTGGTTCTGATTCTTGTGAAGGTCTCAGTTTCTGTATGAATTGGTATTTGTATATTTCTCAGCAAATTAGCTCCAGATTTTCCACTTGGATGAAGACCCAACCCTTTGCTGGCCTGGATGTGTGTCTGTGTACATGTATTTGAAAAGATGACAACTGAATTAGTGCTGTCCTAAATCCACTCCAAGAATTTTAGTCTATCACAGGTGATAACAGCTTATTTGTATTGAAATGGAATTCTCTAACAATGGAAATCAATCTGCCAAATGACGAATTACTGAACATATGGTAGCATTGTTATTTAAAGAGGTTCTGCATGCCAAAAACTGATAATGAAGCAGTAACACACATTGCTAAATCATTTTGTAGGAAGAGGAGAAGAAAAGTGTTTGGGGGAAATTTTATATTTTTGAGCTCTTTTACATCTGATTCCGTTGTCTAAGCTTTGCACTGTTCTGTGAGATAAGCTGAAAGAAAATCATAGAGTCACAGATTCATGGAATCATGGAATCACCAAGGTTGGAAAAGACCTCTAACACCATCCAGTCCAACCATCACAAATATTTTGCCATGAAACCATGTCCCTTAGTACAACATCTAAATGTTTCTTGAACACCTCCAGGGGCAATTCTTCAAAGCATGGGAAAGAGTCTTTAAAATTTCAAAATGTTATTCAGATGGTTTGGGAGACTTCAGTCACTGTTTGAATACTCCGGTGACCAGAATTTTAAATGTAAACTTCTAGCACATTTGAGGTGGATTGATTAAGACTATAATCTGTAAAAAAATATTTCCATATTCAATGCCTTTGATTATATGGACCTATTTTTTTAATTATGTGAGGCACTTTCTAATTCTGTATTTAAGTTTCAAAAAATAATGATGACAGACAATCAATACATGCAAGCATCTGTTTCAGATTGTATATATGTCCTTGGTAAGAATAATTACACCAGCACTGTTTCAAAGTAAGTTCAATCAGTAGAGGTCCCTTCTACTGATTCTACACAAAGAAGGAAATTGATATTTGCCCATGACTGAACATACTGTGTTGATGTTTGAATACTGAATACTGGAAACTTGTGACACTGCATTTAGAATATAACTCTTTATTTTCAGTATATATGCCTTTTGAATGTCAGTATTTAGTAGTGACATTTACTGATTTGTTACTGATTCTGCTTTTACAGACTTGCCTCCTGAATACTTCCCTAATAAAAAATAAGAAGAAAACCAAACCAAACAAAACCACACATAAACCTATGGATGATAAGGATAGTCTATTTTTATTTTTACTACTGATAGTGGTGAAAGCCAACCAAGAAATAGAAACTTAATGCAGGGTGAGAGTATACTTGCTCCACCAATTTCATGATATTCTGATCAAACAACATACATACAGTGCACACTATAAATGTAGTAATAGTCATTTTTTCATCCATTGTTGACTCAGTTTTTTTGCTGGAGCCAAAATTTAGTTTGAGAACTATAAAAAATTAAATGGCTATTAAATGTATTATACATTTAATAATATGTGTATATTAAATGTATAATGATATTTCTCAATACTTTGAGTTGTAAACAATGAATGGAAGAACATTAGTAAGCTTCTTTATCAAATCATAACTTTAAAAATGAAATGATATAGTTATGTGTTAATGTATTGGGAATATTTTTGGAAACCTTACTATCATGTATACTCACATAATAGTTAAAACAGTTTTTAGTTGACATATCAGAAAAATAGCGCTAACCATTAAGCAGATATGATGAGGGTCATTTTTCTTTACACTAAGTTCATAGAAAAAGAAAATTATTTCATAGATTAAGTATAGATTTCTCCAAATGTTTTCTACTTGTGTCTTTGATAAAATGATTTGAATATTTGCACCAGTCAAGACACATAAATCTACTAAAATGCATGGGAGAGACCTCTGAAAAGAGAAGAAATAAGAACCTGAATGTCTTTCAGAAATAAGCAAAACCATCTCTTCCTTGTTCTTTCACAAGTATGTTCTGTAGGAACAATGCCCATCAATTAGTTCCTACAGTGAATGATGAATATTAACAAAAACAGAATGATGAAAATAAGGCACTTTAAACAGGGGGTATGAATCATCGTTCAAACAATACAGTTTGTTTGCATTACATTTCACTAACTTTTCAGATTCTTTGTTTCCGTTATTTGTGTGTTTTCTTTCTTTGTATGTGTGTGTGTGTGTGTGTGTATTTAAAATGAACTACAGTTTTGCAGTTTTTTATTTTAGAATCTTGAGAAAAAATGGATCAAAATAGACAATTTTGAAAATAGCATCCACGAAATGTTGAAAATAACGTCTTTTGGTGTTCCATACTATGTTTCATGATCAGAAACAAAATGAGCCCTATTCCCTTGAACTGGCAGCATCTGAGAAAAACAAGTGTCAGTTAATCAGTCAACGAAAATATCAATTTTAATGCATGACCTCTTAAGAAGTGCTATTTGTGACTGTTTATGTTTGGTTCGATTACTGTATTCCACGTGAGGCTGACATTTGCAATGGTGATACAGAATGAATTATCCTCCTGAGGCCAAGCCAGAGCTGACAAACTGGGAGTAGCTGATCAACAAAATTCAGTGAAGATTTTTACCAGAAAATAATTATTTTCGTATAACTTAAAATACTGGGAAAAAATGTTTAAAACTTCTTTTTTTTTTTTTTTTTTTAATTGCACAGAGGTTGTTCAAATTGACAGTCAAATACTCAAGTTAAATAAGACCAGTAAAGATTATGGATAGTAGCAGGTGTCATTAAAATAACTATATTAAGAATGAATGCATACAAACTAATGATGTTTATTACAGAGTGAAGATTTCCTGTCTAATATAATGTCACATAAGAAGTTTATTATTGTCTTGTTTATGTAATGCCAATACAATCACAATCTAAAATGCTTATATGTAAACTAGAGTGATACCATATGAAACTATAGCGAATCTATGCATCAGAAGTATAAGAAGACATAGTAAAAATGGATAATTTCATCTTTTGTTCTCCTAGACTGGCAATGAAACAAACCTAAGTAATAAACTGTAAAATCCTCTTTATCTGTCTTTTCTTTTAAATGTATCAATGAAATGCTGTATCATTTATTCATGTGTTTGTATATAAAATTTTTAGCTTAATTCAAGAATTTTGTTTTGTTCCAGAAAACAAACAAAAAAGCCTAAAAAAATAAAACAAAATGGAACTACCTGAACAATTGAAAAAAACTGAGCAAATTCAGATGATGTAATTTTTGTTGAAAATTTTTAAACATTTAAGATGCAAATTATGTTATTATTTTTTGTTACACATCATCTCATCCTTAATAGAAGCACGAACATAAATGAACAGAAAGATGGTTTTAGTGGCTTTAATACGTGCCTTTAATTATTATCCAGAATTACTTGATCTCAGTTACAATGCAGAATAAAGAACTCTTGACCACAAGTTCATTAAAGAGCTTCTTTAAAGCAACTAACTAAAATTTTCTTGGCTGTAATAAAAAATATATCATCATTTATTAGCATTCAATACCAGGTTTTTTGATGATTCATTAATACATATTCAATAAATTTAAACAATTTCATTTCAGATGTGTGAGCATTTCAGTTCAGGTCATCCTCTATTGTCATCATAACATTTAAAAATAAAAATCATACTGAATATCTGAGTGTTAATTTCTTCCTCAAATAAAAAAAAAGCTGCCAGCATACAGAGCAATTTTGGAATTTTCTAGACCAATATGATTTCTAGTACAAAAGAAAACACAGTGCTAAGAAAACATGAATTTCAATTCTTTAGAGATATGTCTTTGCTTCAGGGAAAAAAAGAAAAACCAAAAAGCTGCTGCAGAATATTTTATTTACAGGTTAACATGAAAAGACACATTAAGTCTTTTCTCTCTACAGTTCTCTTTTTCAATCTGACAAGTTTATGCTTTGTGACAGCTTCAAGAAGAGATAGGAATACTTGACTTCATTAAAACTTCATTCCCTTTTATTCCTGGCATATTCTTTAATGTTATCTTCCATTTTTATTATGTATATTGTGTGTATTAGTTTTATCTTGTATTTTTTCACTTAATATCATTATTTAATTTCATTTTAAGTCTGAAGAAAATCATAGCCAGTGCTGAGGTGAATAGTAGCAAGGAATTTCTTCCAATAGAAAGTCTCATGTAGCAGATCTGTGCTAAACTCTTAAAAGAAGGTGAGAGCTAAGGATGGGATTAATAGGGGGAAGTGCTGACACATTTATTGCTACATCTAAGAATGGTAGCTTAATCAGGTCACAGTCTGTAGCTCTAGATGTCCCTCTCATCACTTGCTACAGAATACACAACATTACACTTCTCTGGAAAACCATGCCACAGTGCAGTAACACACACAGAGCATAAATGTGAGTAATAATTTTCTCATTTCCTAACGTCAAGCATAATTCTTTTGAAAATGTGTGCTGTGCATCTCGCTCTATGTCCACTTCTTTTATTTACAAGACACTGCTAGTATTGAGCTCCTGGGATGTGAGAAATCTGATTTCATAAAATCTTTTAAAAAGTCTGTCTGCTTTATGATGCCTTGTTTATTTTATTTTATTTTATTTTATTTTATTTTATTTTATTTTATTTTATTTATTTTCCTATTTTATGTTTGCTTGGCTGATTTACTTTTCGGGCTGTAGTATTTATATTTCAAATGCAGGGATCAGAACAACACTCTATTCTACACCTTTTGTCACCGTGTTAGACACTCTGGTCATAAACACTTCAAAAACTGTGTAGTAAATGTTGTTTGCTTAAATTCCCTCTGAAAGTAACATTTTTATAGTTTTGATTATATCTTGTAGACATCTTTTCATCCTGAATAAATAAAAAAATAATAGACAAATCTACTTGAAAAAATTCTAGATAATATGAATTATGGTCTACAGACCTTAAATCAATACAAAAATCTTATCAGGATTTGATTTGATTTTATTCTATTTAATTTCATTTATTCTTTTACACTAGATCTTTCTTAAAACCTTAAATGCTAGAGAACTTGTGAGCTTAAAAGTGTATGTAAATTCAAAATATGCTAACAGCGTACAGCAAATGCTCGTTTTTTAAAGCTGACGTTATGGAGACTTTTAGGAATGATTCACGTTTCTCTAGTAGTGTTTCTCTAGTTCTTTCGATTCGTATATCTTTATGCCTATCTCATATTTGAAAACTACGTTGCATGAA
This sequence comes from Chrysolophus pictus, assembly GCA_037305975.1. Classification (NCBI taxonomy): domain Eukaryota; kingdom Metazoa; phylum Chordata; class Aves; order Galliformes; family Phasianidae; genus Chrysolophus; species Chrysolophus pictus. Next base: position 163,962,491 of record CM074576.1, read on the forward strand.
AATGATAGCCCACCACATTCTTCCCCTATAATATAAAAAATAAGATCAACTTGTGATACTGATGTTGAGAAAGAGGTCAAACTCTACGTCATTTACAAATAATAGTTAAACCTACAATGATATCTATCCAAAATGATAATTTATTTATAATAAAGACACTCAAGCACAATAGAAGCTATAAGTATAAAGATCTTAGTCAAAGTCTGACAAAAAATCAATGGAAGAACATGTTTGTGCTCAAAAACATTGAATTGTACCATGATAGTTGCAAAAACATAAGAAAGATCATAGTACACTGTAAATTCACCTGAACTACTTTTAGAATAAATTGCATGAGCATTCAGAGTGGTCCGGCAGTAACAGCACAAAACAGAATATTGCTTGAAAAAACATTAAGGACCCTATCTATCAATATTCATCAAATTGTGAGCTAGCCCATTTAAAACCGGTTTAGATATGCTTGTGAAGACTAGATACTAACTTTTGACTACTGGGCAAGAATGTTCTTGAATGATAAGAATAATCAATAAACTCAAAGCAAAATATTATTGCAAAACCACTGTCTTCAAGTACAGATCTGTCAAAGAAAGAACAGATTTTCAGTTGATATTCAAAACCAGTGAAAAGAGATCTAATTACTGAGTAGCTGAGAAAATTGCTTAGAAAATGGAGAAATATTTTAACTGAGAAAGTTTCATAACTTACAGAGTCTATATATGCATATAAGAGAGCACAAGAACTATCAGAAATAGAAACATGAGAAGTTTATTAAAATCTAAAAATTAATCAGGCCTCAATTAATCATTCTAGAGCTGTAAAAATAGTCATACATTATCCATTAAAATAAGTGAAAAAGAGTTTAATGGTTTAAATTGAAGTTTAAAATTTTCATTAGTGCCCAAATCTGTTCCAGTGGACGAGATGATAGCCTCAATTGATACAGATCTAGAAGTTATACTAAAGTATCAGAAAAGCTTAATTAGTGTACAGTCAAAGAGAAAAACTCTCAACTGACACAATATAATCTGAAGCGAATTGAAATATTATTAAGAAGCTTGTTCTCAATAGACTGAAAAGTTACAGGATAGTTTAATCAAATAAATTGCTGCATATTTAAAGACATGAAAACTAGTAATAATGCTAGTAGAAACAGCAAGTGTGCTAGAAGTGCTAGGATTCAATACAAACTTTACAGAGAACAGCATTTGTTATCATTAAAGTTGAGTGCATTATGGTAGAAGATCAACTAAATCCAGCAGACAACCCACCATTCCAAAACTGAATTACAACAACAATTTTATGTGCTAAGAAACATGACAGTGGATAAAAGTGAACTGAGTACAGTTTCTGTCAGTGTTGAAGCTGAGTTGATTGAAGACAGCAAAACTCTACTGACTTGATCAGGTCTTGAAGAATACTCAGAAATATGGTGTTTGAAGCTTCCGTTATATAAAGAAAAATTATGATTAAGTTGTACAGGTTCTCTTTCCTGACTTCAAATCACCTTAAAATTTACAGCTTTTTCTTTGTTTGTTTAAAAGTGGTAGCTTTTACTTCTTCAGTGTTCAGTATCGCTGGATACACATCACAAGGCTACGCTGAGTGCTTTCCCAGAAAGCTTAGAAAAACCTATTGAGTTATTCCATAATTTCATGTTTGTGATTTTATCACTCACATTATTGGTATTTGCTGGTGCTCTGCAGACAGTGTATTTATCAATGCTAATACAAAGGAATCTGTAATCTGTTGCACAGTAAAGAGCAGTATTCATCAAGATGGTCATAAGAGTTTTCACTGAGCACAGCAAACTTATTAAGGGTGGTACAAATCCATTTGAACGTGGCTAGATGAAGATGCTCTGAGCTATGGGTGAATTCTTAATCACAGAATCATAAGGGTTGAAAGGGACCTCTGGATATCACCTAGTCCAGCCTCCCCATGAAAGCAGGTTCTTGAGTGTAGATTGCGCAGGAAAGTGTCCATGTGGGTTCTGAATATCTCTATAGAAGGAGCCTGCATGATCTCTCTGGGCAGCCTGTTCCTGTGCTTTTCCACATATTCAGATATTATTTCCTGCATTACAATTTCTGTCTGTTGCCTCTTCTCCTGTAGCAGGGCATCACCAAAAAGAGCCTATCCCCATTCTCTTGACACTTGCCCTTTAGATTTTATAAGCATTTATAAGATCTCCTCTCAGTCTTTTCCAGGCTAAGCAGTCTCAGATCTCTCAGTCTTTCCTTGTATGTGTCTGAGGCCCCTAATCATTTTTATAGCCTTCCACTGAACTGTCTCTAGAATTTCCCTGTCTTTCTTGATCTGAAGAGCACAGAACTAGATGCAGTACTCAAGATGTGGCCTCACATTTTATTTTCAGTAAGAAAATTAGTGGAGTACCTCTAGTAGGATCATCTTTATTCCATATTGTATGCAAACAAAAATTGAACAAAAACTGGGAAAGTAATTTGATCACCAACATCCACTTTCCACATTTATTTTATTTTATTTTATTTTATTTTATTTTATTTTATTTTATTTTATTTTATTTTATTTTATTTTACTTTTTATAGTTTACTTCTCAGGTATTTGTCCTGATCTGGTTTAAAAATTCCGATTACAAGTGATTCCTTATCTTTATAAGGCAATCTAATAACTATAATCGTTCTCGCCCTTGTTGAGAAAGACACTTTACTATGTGTTTAATATTTAGTATTCAAAAAGTGTCATTGACTTCAATCAGACCACTAAACTTAACTTTATGCATGTGTTTAAGTGCCTTGTTAACGCAGACTGCTACCATGACAAGAAAGTCGGTCTAATCATGCAAAAGAAAGAGCCTGACCTACATCATTTAAAACATATATTGACAATGGTCTTTCCTGAAAGCATCATGATTCATAACTAGAAGTTTCTAAACTTTTATTGTTGTGCAGACATGGTAAAAAATATCAGTATCAGCCTTAAACAAAAATGATTGATTATTTTGTTAAAACTAAGGCTAAGGTTCATTTTAAGCCTTTCAAATGAGCTCAATGCACAACTAGGTTGATTTTTAGCAGACCTAACATACAATCACAAATTCTTTCAGTAGACATCTACTAAATCTAAAATACACAATCAAATTTTAAGTATTGAGAGTATATTTGGAAATCTACATCAGTCTAGTAAAAAGCTATGCCAGCTGATTGAAACATAAAAGGAATTTTTAGAGTTCATAATGAAAGAAGGGATAAGTAGATCAAGGATTAAAGGAATATCTTATTACATTTCTAATAGTCCCAATTAGTGAAAATTGTCTTTATGACTTACACAAGGAAAATGTTCCTGAGTTCTGTTTTTACCATCTTTTACTCTGTTTTTACCATCAATACCACATTTCTATATATTTGTAATAGGTATGAATAATTTAAGTGTCTTCTGTTCCTTAAAATTCAGAGGTGTGAGGTGGACTTATGACTGAAATGTGTATTATGTAGTCAAAGGTTTCTGCAATGCAATACCCTTAAAAAAAAAAAAAAAAAAAAAGAATGTTTTTACCTCAAAAGTCAAACAGTGCTACTAATTAATATACAAAGGTTTTCAATTGTTTGCCACTGACAGTAGTTTGGCTACGCAATAGCAATTCATTCAGTTTGCATTCATCCACTGTTAATTTGAATCCAAAGCTTGGCAGAAAACTAGAGAAAAAAAAGGTTGACACAACCTGCTTTCATAAAGAGTCCTCATTGAGGGAAAATAAAATTGAGTGAAGCAGAACATTCATACAATAGTCAGAGTATTTTCTAAAAGATTATCTGTTCAACAAGCTTGTATCTGTCAGAGGGTTTTTTCATAGTTGGTTACAGATGGAAAAAATGACTGAAAACGATGAAGAGGTTGGGTTAGAGAATGAGATCGTGGAACATATGACACAAGCATAATAGTAAGGCAGCCAAGAATATGGTTGGCATTCTGGTTTGTGAGAGCATGTTGCTGGCTCGTGTCCAGCTTGCCATCTACCAGTATCCCCAATTCCTTTTCAGCAGGGTGTGTTCCATCCTTTTATCCCTCATCTCACATTCAGTTTCTCAGTTCAAAGGGCTGTGTGGGAACAAAATGAAGAGAGCTGACAACTAAACTGGCCAAAGGTATATTTCATATCACATGGCATCATGCGGAAGGAGAGTTTTGAAGGGTATGGAGTTCATCTCCTTTCTTCCTCTGCTCAGAGGACTAGCTGGGCATTGGTCAGTGGGTGCTGAGCAATTGCTTGTGCATTACTTTTTATATACATTCATATACAGACATATATTTGTAGTAATTATTATCCCTTTCCTTTTCTCTGTCTTAGAAAATAGATCTATGAGTTCTACTTTGAGTTGTACTTCGTTGGTTTTTTTCTTTTTGATTCTGTTCCCAATTCCTCTGGGAAAGGGGAGAGTGAGTGAACAACTGTGCAGTGCTCAACCACCTGCCAGGTAAAACCACAACAGTCATTTTTGGCACCCATTGTGGGGCTCGTCACAAGGATTGAATTGACCAAAGGACTGGTTGTGGGAGTCGTGGATTGTATAGTGGGCACTGCCACAGCCCATATGTAAGACCTTGTACTTGGATTTGTTGAACCTCACAAAGTTCACCGGGGCCAACTGCTTGAACCTGTCTCGGTATCTCTGGATGGCATCCTATTCCTCAGATGTGTTGATTGCACTGCACAGCTTGGTATCATTCACAAACTTAATTAGAGTGCACTTGATCCCACTGTCGATGTCATTGATGAAGATGTTAAAGATCATTTAGTTCCTATCCTCATGCCATGGATCCCATCCAATCTGTCTTTGAATGCCTGTAGGGACAGACATAGCTACATCATCAGTAATTTCAGATGTAAACTTATAGCAGGTAAACAACTGGGGGGCAACTCTCCAGGGCTAGTGTTCCCCCTGTGTTAATGCAAGGTGTATCCATCTGTTAGTGGTAAATAAAAAAAAGTGGATAATCTTATTTACTTAATGCTGCACATTTTATTTTGCGTGAACTAAACATGGCTAGATGCTGTTATACTTTCACTTTTGATAGTATTTTAGCATATCCTTTTGCCAAAGGAGAAAAAAATCTGCTTTGTATTTAGGCTAAGAAAATATGTTGTTCATGGTTGTTCCTGCACGCTGATACCCAGTCTTGATGTATCTCAGAGCTGTAATGGTATGCAACCAGCAGTGATCTGTGACTACATGACTAAGTTAGTGTCGGGGGAACCAAGACTGTTCACAGAGGAATACATTTTGTGAACAGGAACTGGTAGAAAAAGTGAAATCATTCAGATGGAAACAAGGCAATCTAAATCACAAATGTCAATTAAGGCAATAAACCAATCAATTGGGAAACAGTAAACAAAGGCAAACAGTTAATCTAGCAGAAGAGAGTAACACTAGAGAAGATGAAGAAAAGAAATTAAAAAGGAAGCAGTAGTTGCAGTTTGATCTAGACAGGTCTGCATGTTGGTATCTCTGTGCTTGATCACTGCAGCTCAGGACAGTAAATTTGTTGATTTAATTGCAAATCTGTTGAACTTAAAGCTGCAATCAGAAGCACTATAAGCATACACCTTAACAAAAGTGATTTTTTGACTTGTCCATGCCTTGAAGTTATTGGCCATTTTGCTTAATTTTTAGCAAGAATAATACCTATGCTTATTAAAATGACTTAGATCTTATATAGAATGAACTGTCTACATAAGACTTCTAAAAGTGCTTTTTTTCCCTCAGCAAAAATGAAGCTGTAGATAACAAAGATAGTAATGAGGGTCTCAGGTGTTTCAAGGAACATGGGATAAATGTAACCATAATTCTCTATCTGGTGACTTTATCTCTAAGACTAGCTGAAATATTGACAAGTATTCAACCTCCATTCATATAGTTATTTGTAGTGTCAATGTCTTCAAGATTAGCCTTTCTGTTTGCACAAATCAGCACATGCCAAAGTCAGCAGAAAGTGATCACTCCTTGAAGAGAAGGCTCTGGTGATACCTCACTGTGGCCTTCCAGTACTTTAAGGAAGTTTGTAAACAGGAGGGAGACTGACTCTTTACATGCTCTGATATTGACAGGAGAAGGGGGAATGGTTTTAAACTAGAAGAGAGGAGATTTAGATTAGATGTCTGGTGGAACCACTCAGAGGGTGGTGAGTCCCTGGAAGAAGTTACCAGTGTTTCAGGGTACATGTTGGATCCAAGAGACAGGATGCCTTAGGAGTGGAGGCAAGTAACTATATACTTAGGAAAGCATGGACAGTTACAAGATTTATTTGGCACACACACACACTTAGATAACCCTAGTAAGATAAACAGAAGCTCCTTTAAGCAAGTGTAATATGACTTACCAAACCTCTGGAGATGGACAAAACACCAAACAGGAGGAGGAAATAGAAACATGCCAGCAGTGGGTTCAATAATAAATACAACAGAACACCCCCCTACTCCAAAACACACTGCTCCTCCCCGCAATGCACCACAGCCTCTCCTCTGCTTTTATTCTCTCCCAGGGACTGAAAGGTTTTTTCCCACTTGCACAATGCACGCATGTGGCCAGCACATGCTACAGAGTCGAAGAAACAAACCTGCTTGCAAGCAAGCTCAGCTGCTTGCAAAACAAAATAAACTGGCAAGGTCAACTCCCTACAAAACAAGATAAACAGCTGTAGCCACAAATACAACTTCCCTTAAAATTGTCATGCGGCCTATAGTTCTAGTCACATAGCCATCCAGTTATGTTCCCTCCCAGAATCCTTTGATCCAATCCAGGATGATTCTTTGATCAGAACCTTTAGATCCCTGACACAGCCAGAGAAGTTGTGGATGCCCCATCCCTGGATGTGTTCCAGCCCAGGTTGTGAGGGGCCTTGAGCAGCCTCATCTATTGGGTGGCAACTCTGAGTATGGTAGGGGGTTCCAACTCAGATCCAACTCAGAAGGGTTGGAACTAGATAATGTTTAAAATCTCTTCCAACCCATGCCATTCTATGATTCTGTGACTCCTTGTGGAGTCTTGGCAGAATATGAAGGCTAACTTTTCTTCATGGAGAAACAGAGATAACCAGGATAGAGACCTTCATCTCACCCTACTGCATGAAAATAAACAAGATACATGGATCAGATAACAATTATGATCACATAGAACTTTCTGCAGATCAGGTTTATACACATATAATATAGAAAATCATTTTCAGAAGTGAGAGTTTTCAGTCACTGTTGGAAACTCCATGACTGACACAATCAGCCTGTTTTTTCTCTTCTGTCCCATAGGCATGGTGATCACTCATGCGTCTCCTGCTAACTTCAGTAGATTTTGACACAAAAAAATGGTTAAATCTAAGCTTCAGATAATAAGTTATTTTCACCAAAGATCTACTAAACAAGCAAAGCATAAAATTAATTACAGTTTAATTGAATTTATGAAGTTAAGCACTGTAGAGAGTCACTGCTATAGCACACGGAGGGCAGTAGATAACAAATTACAGTAGTTGGCCATGAAATGGAAGCTTGAGAGGAGAGGATATTAATTGACTCAAAACAAGGGAAAACCTAACTTTTGTAACTAAATTGATCAACTGCGGTAAATTTCTTTGTAGTGTCACAATGATCAAACTGCAAAATTTTATGCTGCTATGATTTTCTAATATTTACCATAAATCTACAAAGCGGTAGAAAATGTACAGTCCTCTAATTTCCAGAGTCTTGATGCTCTACTAGCAGGATAAATTTATTTCTGATTGTTTTGAATTGTCTGTGACCTTAACAAAGGAAATTATGTAGTCTTGCTGAGAAATAATCAGTAGACAGATATTAGCAGCGTATTGAAAAAAGAAAAAGGAGGCTCATTAATTTTAAATGTATGTGTATAATGATGACAGGCAAAAACTGTTTACTTTCACTTTTTTTCACCTTTGAAATCAGGGTTCTGTTTTTAGTGCAGTGTTGAATTTTGTTTTGTTTTTGATTGTCTTTTTCAGTCTTTTTTTTACTTTTTCTGTAATGCATATATATATATATATAAAACAACAATTAAAGGCTATACATTTATATAATTTGTTTTTCCTTCTCTTCTCTCTGGACACATTTCTTTGCCTTTTTAAGCAAACTATGATAGTAGCTACATCACAATGATGCATATACTGTTATTAGCTATTAGCTATTAGAGATGATTCTCAGCTACAAAACACAATTTTTAAACATAGTTGCCACCTTTAACTATACACTTTCATCAACAGTGAAGAAGAGCCTGCATTCAACACCACTATAAATCTGCATGACCATCCCAAACGTATCTTGTCTTTTGTATCACTGTCATTCTTGCTGACATGCACCACACATGCTCACCATGCTCACATCCACTGTTTAGTCTACATCAGTGGTCAGCAAGCATTGATAAATATCAATGTGTGCAATTTTTTTTGTCTTGAATGAATTAATTGATGCACTTTTGCTTCATACACACTTTCATGTTGGATGCCATTTTGTCAGACTGCCTCTCTGCTGCTATTTGAACCTTCACTGCCATACAACCAATTTCCTCCTCTGACATTGATGGCAAACATAACAAAATAAGAGGCATTATTTCAGATAAACCCTTTGTCTTGCTCCAATTTATAGGAGGGAGAGGAGGTTCTTTTAATGTATACCCAGCATGAGACTAAGAAACAATGGTTCAAATGTTGGTCCAACCAGTTTATTATAAATCCTAATCAGGGAGACAGGGAAGGGAAGAAGGGCGATAGAAAAGATAGGAAAGAAGCAAGAATCGTGTAAAGCGGGGATAGTCACCACCAGGCTCCAGCAGCGGCCCCGTTGCATGCCGTTTTGAAGGTCCGAGGCAAAAGCAGCAGGGGGGGAGAGCAGCAGCAGCGTGGCCAACCTTGGGCAGCAAGCAGGTAGCAGGAAGAAGTGGCAGAGCCAATTTGGGAGGAAGCAGCAGGATTCAGTTAGCAGGCCCAGGAGAGTCCGTCAGCATGCAGGAATTCCGTAGTGAGGAATCTGATGTCAGACACCTTTGTTCTTCAGCATCATGGTAGAGTGCAGAGTAAGAGGCAGGTCTTGAAGCTTTTCATGGCAGAAACCTCTTCTTCATGAGGAATCTGTTGCCAGAAAACCTAACCTCATGGTTGTAGGTCCCCTTTTTATCATTCTTCTTCTGCCAGCACGGCATTCCTGGGTGCTTGAGTAAGAGTCACGTGCAGCACCTCCTGAGATGACCATCTTCCTCGAGATAAGCCCACACAAAAGACTGCTTCATGGCCATTAATCTGTGGCTTGTCTTTCTCTCGTTGCCCCTGGCCTTGTCCATCTGTGTCCCTCAGACAAAGGATTTCACAACCCTTGCCCAGGATTTGTTTGGACTTGTCCAACTGTGTTCCCAGCAAACTTTGAGACAATGATGTAAAAGAATAATCTCTTACACCCTTGTATATAGTTCACCATTCCTGCCATTTTCCTCATTAGCTCCTTCCTTTATTTCCTCCTTTATCTTGTGGTTGTACTTCACTTTCTTCTGTTTCGTTGCGTTTCTAATTATTTTTCTATCATTCTTCCTATTATGAATTTGAACTATTTTTTTCTCTAACATCAAAACTTAAAATACATGGGTTTTTTGCTCTTCCTTCTAAGATCCTTTTGGAATCCTAATGAAGCCCCATGTAGTGACAAAAATTACCAAAACCATTTAGAATAACATACTAGCCTAATTGTTGTCATTATGTATTGTACTACATTAACGACAACAACAGATTGCTTTTAAAAGTTCCTTCTTCCTTTCTGCAGTGTGCCAGATTAGCTGTTTCAGGTGACAAATTAATGATAGAAGTTCCTGCTTATTTATTTCACTCTTTCAGTGTCTCCTCTTGGTTTCAAACACTATTAGTCAGCTAGGCTCTTCTCGGATGCTCAACTTCCAGTTGGAGTGGAGCCTGTCACATACTGTGTGATGAATATTACCTTATTTCCTACTTTCTCAAATTATCCAGTAAAGAGAAACACCTTTCTGCTATATAAGTTTGACTTAGGCATCAAAGGTATGCCTCTTGTGACCTAGCAACATACACTGCGTGAATGCTATCTCTTCTTAGCCAAAATTTACCAAGAACATTTAGTTAAAATTCTGATCACTTTTTTTTTTTTTTTTTTTTCCTGCAACTCTCTGCATATTCATTCTATTTAAAATAGATGCAAGATCATTTGAATTGATAAAGTTGGATGAAAGCAATTGAGGATGAGTTGATGGAAAGGTCAAGAAGAGGTATTCTTCTGTGGTCACTGGTCCATAATGCGCAATAATGTTCATAATGAATCCATAATGAAGTTTTTAGTTCAACAAGAACACAGAAACTACTTGTATTTTTAATGACTAGCCTGACACAAGTATCTCTATACTAATAAAGTGAAAGAGGAACATCTGTGGGTACAGGTAGTTTATTAAATTACATTTTTTTACTTCACACTAAAATCAAGTCCACAAATGTACATATGAATTTCAGACACATATAGCATGTGCTTATCTGTTTTGAACTTGTATTTGGGATCAACTTAGCTCTTCTCTCTGAACTGCATTATCAGATGCTGTTCATTTGAAAGCTGCCTGTGAGCATTTAAGCACATGCAATTACAGATTTTTCAAGATATCCATCAATGCACAGAACATCCCAGCTTTAACAAACAAGACTGAGCAATCTACTTTTGAATGCAAAGCGAATATGAGATACAAAATCAGTTAGGTGTAAAGAGATTGAGGATGAAAACATAGTCTGAAAATGACCACCAGTATATTCTGAAAGCAATTAGTATAACATTCATATTAGGAATCTTAATTTCTATAGAAGCTGTAAGTGATATATCTCTGGCTTCATTTGTATGAAACTCAGGGTTCTGAAATTCATGGCTTTTTTTCCTTCTTCAGCAAAGTATGTATATACTTACATGGATGTTTACTTTGATGCACTATTTTACTGCTAATTTATAGAAGGAAAAGATTTCTTTTAGATTTTGTTTCTGATTTTAGATGTTAATTTCTACTGAGTCACTTCCACTTTAGATGCACATCACTGTACAGAATCAGAGGGTTCTTTGCTCAAAAAATCAAAAGTAGGAGATGCAGCTGCAGATACAAAACTCCTAACAAATGATGTCCGGAGAACTGGGAGAAGGAAGTCTACTTGAAGCTCCATAGTGGTGTGAAAATTTAAGATGATAGATGTAATATACTTTTTTAAATTTTTAAGAACATAAATATGCTGATGATACCAATCTGAGTGGTGTGGTTGACACAATGGAAGGAAGGGATGCCATTCAGATGGATCTCAACAGACTTGAAGGTGGGCCCGAGTGAATCTAATGAGGTTGAACACAACGAAGTGCAAGGATTTGTACTTGGGCTGAAGGAATCCCAGGCATATGTACAGACTGGAAGGAGCAGCTCTTGAGAGTAGCCCTGCAGAGAAGGATCTGGGGGTCCTGATGAGTGAAAAACTTAGCATGAGCCATCAGTGTGCTCTTGCAGCTTTCAAAGCAAATGGTATCCTGGGCTCAATCAGAGGAGGGCTGGCCAGCAGACAGGGAAATGATTGTCCCTCTCTACTCTGCCCTCGTGAGGCCTCATCTGGAGTACTGAGTCCAGGTCTGGGGCCCCCAGTACAAGAAAGACAACTTTTGGAGAAGATCCAGAGAAGGGCCACACAGATGATTAGAGGGCTGGAAAAGATTCCCTATGAAGACAGGCTGAGGGAGCAGGGTTTGTTCAGCCTGGAAAAGAGAAGGCTGCAGGGTGACCTGACTGCAGCCTTTCAGTACCTAAAGGGAGTCTATAAACGGGTGGGGAGCCAACTCTTTGAAAGAGTAGATAATAACAGGGCAAGGAGAAATGGTTTTAAGTTGAAGGAGGGAAGATATAGGTTGGATGTCAGGGGGAAGTTTTTTACTATGAGAGTGGTGAGGTGCTGGAACAGGCTACCCAGAGAGGTTGTGGATGCCCCGTCCCTGGAGGTGTTCAAGGCCAGGATGGATGCAGCCCTGGGCAGCCTGGAATAGAATTAAATGTGGAGGTTGATGGTCCTGCCTGTGGCAGGGAGGTTGGAACATTGTGATTCTCAATATCCCTTCCAGCCCAAGCCATTCTATGATTCTATGATATGTCTGTATTGCACCGTTATGTTCATCTGCAGTATGCCAAAATTGCCAAATGAAATCATTCCGCTGAAACAGTACAGTAACAGTTAAATTATATTATTTTTACTTTTTTTTCTTCATATGTATCTATATATACATAATTCTGCAACTACAGTGCTGCTTGTTGCAACAAACCTGTGCATTTTTTATGATTAGTGACATTTCTAGTCACAGTGATTCCAGTTCTTGCAGTTCCATCGGGACTCGGTGTTCAATTTAAAACAAGATTGTTGGTGCTTTCTTTCCATTTTAGTTCTACTTTTAATTTCAAAGAGAGTTTCTATCTGCACCAACTCTTTAATTTCTTTTGATTATAAATGTAAAGAACAGCATGAATCAGTTACTAGATTACTTTCTTACTTCTGATAACAAAATAGTTTGGTTATTTCTTGAAAAACATTTTCTTCAGAATGAAACCATAATAGAATATTATGAAAAGTGTGAGTAGTTTAGATACATAAAAATTAAATTCCAGTCTCTGAAAAGGGCCTACAGGAAACCTGAGGAGGGACTTTTTATAAGAGCACATAGTCACAGGACAAAGTAAAATGATTTAAAACTGGAAGAGGTAGGTTTAAACCAGATATTAAGAAGAAATTCTTAATTGTGAGAGCGGTGAGACACTGGAGCAGATTGCCCAGTGAAGTCGTGCCCCCTCCCTGGAATCATCCAGTGGATGGATGGGATTTTGAGCAACTTGGTCTAGAGGGAGGTGTCCCAGCTTATAACAGAGTGGTTTGAACTAGATGATCTTAAAGGTTCCTTCCAACCCAAACCATTCTATGATTCTATGATTCTATGATTCTATGATTCTATGATTCTATTTATTTCCTTGGAAACCACAACAGGTACAAAGAGATCATTAACACTGTGTAATAGAGAAAATTCTCAGCTATAAAACATGTTTTTTCAATATAGTCACACTATTAACTATACATTTTCACCAACAGTGAACACAGTGGACAAGAGCCTGCAAGGTCTGTTTGTAAAAATCTGCAAAGGTGACCCACTGTCACCATCACCACTGCTGAAATACACCACTCATTGCCTCACTGTACTCACATCCACTGTTTGGTGTCCATAAATGTTCAGCAAGCATCAATCAATGTGAATGTGTGCAATTTTTTTCCACATAGAGGATTTCAATTACACCTCTTTGCTTCATATGCACTTCCATGTCAGACACCATTTTGTCAGTGGATCCTCTGCTGCCATCTGTTTCATGACAACAAAATTTAATGGAACGTTCTTGGGAAGGTTCAATCTCTACTGCCATCCCCCAATATCCACATCTGGCATTGTGGACCAACATAATAAAATAGAAGACATCATTTTTGCAGCAGTCCTCGTGTTATTTAGAGAACATATGTCACTTGCATGGTAGTATGACCATTAACAAAAATAGATAACTGGATGATTTTCATTCAGGTCTTCTTTGAGAACAATCTTCTGGTTAAACAGAGTGATCTGGAGTTGGGAGTGGATGAAGGAGGCAAGGTCGTGTGAAAGAAAATAGCAATGGAAAGTGACATCATAGTTCTTAGTGCAGAAGGAATAGAGAGTTTCAATTTTTAGTGAACTGGATAATGTAATGAAAGAACTCAGTTCTAGCACAACGGTTTGAAATATTTTTCAAGACATGGAGTATGATGAAGTTATAAAGTACGTACACTGCTGGCTGGAGAATGGTTAAAAATATCCGTTCTGGGATGATACTGTGCTTTTTCTGGACTATTCTTTGTGAGTTGAGTATGCTTGCAATAATTGATGTTGCAACAAATGTAAATGCAAATAGTAGTGCTTAAACAATCCTTTCCACTTTTTTTTATATTTGAAAAGTACTCGCAGCTGAATGTCCTTATTTGACTGATGTACCACTGGTAAACTAGTTTCTTACTGAACAATTGAAAAAGAATAAAATTTTTGAAAATTTATAGATGGAATGATATGAACAGTATCAACCATCTAAGTTTTTGACTTAAAAATGATAACATATATGCAATACACTAAAGCTTAAAACAAAATGGAAATTGCATACTTACTACAGTATTTATATGACTGAACACCTAGGAAGTATATGGGGGAAAAAAAAAAAAAGGTGGAAAAAAATTGTTATAAGAAATATTGCATTCTTTTGTTGGACAAGATTTTGTTAGTAGCAGGGTCTGCAGGAGTGACATCTGTGTGAAGCGCCCAGAAACTGTTCCATGTCAGATTGTCACATCCCACCTGTCAAGGGAGAGAGGAGTGACAAGATTTGCAAATCTCTCCCCCCCATTTAGGTTAAGGTGAAATGACACTCAAACTCCAAAAATGACAATCAGTTACAGTGAGAATCTCTGTACTACAATTATCTTGAAAGTACTGGCACTCTTACAATTATATCTATCTAAGCTGTTCATCTAAACTATGTGACTCTATAAGAAATAATAATAATAATAATAAAAAAAAACAACCACCTTGCATTACTTATCAAACTCAAGAAGAAAAGGGAGAGAAAAGAGAGAAAGTAGAGGATGGATTAAGGAGGGAGATCACCAGTCTGAGTTCCAGTGATGGCCCTGTAAACAGGGGAGGTCATGGATCTGTGAGAGAGCTCATCCAGAAGTTCTAAAGTTCTATGAACATCTATAATATGCACTGAAAACCCTTCTTTTGTAGCTAGGTAAGTGGGGATGTTGAAATCATAATTTAATCAGAATTCTACCTATAAAAGGTAGTAAAGGAATAACCTGTAGAATTACTGGCATGTAAGTGTAAACAGAGATTCCACACAACAAAAAGCATCCCAAAGACAGGATTAAATGTGCCTTGACATAGGTTACATTCATTGTATCATTACATGTCAGTTGTCCATTCTTCATGTTCACCTTTGATTCAGTACAATTAACAAAACTAAAGCATGTGTCCACCTATGAGATATTTATTACTCAAAAAGCTATGTTACTCAAAGAATTATGTTCAGATATAACTCCCATGTCTTACAAATCTAGGGTTTTGGCATTGATGTCAAAATTTCTTAACATGGTGTAATTTTGTAAAAGGGAAAACAGTGTAGGTACTCCTTGAAAACATGTAATTAATATGTCATCAACTTAATAACTAGGAAAACAAAAGGCAGATAAATTAGCTGATCACTGAGCTAACCATACCCAGGTGTTCATGAAAGCTGGCAGATGTTTCTCCAATTCAATTGCCAGTGTTAGAGATATAAAAATAATGAGCCTGTACCATAAATTGCAAAAGTTCTTGTCGTTAAAATCTGGATTTATGCAAGATCATTAAAATTAGAAATAGAAATATGGTTATTACAAACACCAATAGTCCCTGAGAACACTAATTAAGCATGCAATAGTTCTTGGCTTAGTACACAATGATCTTCTCTTTCCAAGGGATCCATTCCTCCAGCCCGAAAAGCATCCTATTAATAACCAAAGTTCTGCTGGATCATTGGGTAGTTAAGAAAACTCCTTGCCCCTGCTATCCTTATTCCTCATCTTCTGATAACAAGGCTCAATCTCTGCTGGTCAGTGGTTCCCTCCAAACACGTTCTGTTTCTTGAGCTAATCTGCTATACCTCTCCTGTTTTTTTGACACTTCATCTGCAGTGCATGGCACTGTTTGAATAATCACCTTTGGGGCCCCTTCACCTTGTCTGTTATTAGCACTCTCCTTTTTGATCAATGATCTCATCACCACATCCTCATTCTCAGGATAAAATATCTCCCTACTTATTTCTAATTCCTTGATCAGGTATAGAGGTGCTTAACCCAGTCTCCATTTATCAGTCAGTTTAGCTAGACTTGAAAATCCTGGCATACTTTTTGAGACCAAGATAGAGAATTACTATTAGGTATGGTTAGAGTATGTTTAGTCTCTGCAATTCACTGACTTGTAGCACATTAGTTATTCAGGATTGCTTGGTCTCCTGAAGATCTGTGTATAACAAATATAGAAGAGAAAGCTAGTTCCAGAAATGATTTAGAGAACTTGAAACAATCCTTGCAAATGTCCTTTTCACTATATTTATGAAGAAAACCTTCCTTAATAAAATAAATGTAATATACTCTGGTGAAAAAAAAAGAAAAGAAAAAAAAAAAAATACTCCCCATTATCCGTATGTCTATTTTCAGTATTTTCAAGGGAATTTGTCCCAGTGCTAAGAAATAGATGACAAAAGACTTTTTATTTTAACCCAGTTAGTTTGTTTTATAATGAACCTACATCTTCACTGATGCAAGGAAATAAAACAGTTGTTTCAGCATCTTTGCTTGTGAAAGGGTTTTCAGGTTTCATTAAGTTATTTTAATCTGCATTAGATGGCTGAGTTTAAATCAGACAGTAGAATAAAGATTGCTGTTTCCCTAACTACTCATAAGCAAGATTCAAGAGTCTTTCTTTCTGGTGTTTAAGGTGAAAACTACAGATGCTTCTATTTTCCTAATACATTGTTTATCAATATTATTACACATGTAAGTAATCGTAGTCCATTATATCTTTCAGGAGTTGCACAAGACCATGTGTATGATTACCCACTTATCCTCAAAAGTGTAAATTTAAAAAATTTACAAGTTATAGATTTTTACTTTGTTCTCCAGCACTTGCAGGCACAAAACATTTCTCAAAGGAATTATTAAAATTTATGTCTCATTCTTATCACCACAGTCTCTTCATACCTAGACTTGTCACTTTTGTGGCTAGACTGTCGTGTGTCAGGGAAAGTAGATATTTTGGATATTTTGCTCTTTCACAGAGACTCATTTCGATGTGAGGAGAGTTCTGTGAAGTTGAAATTCAACAAAGGAAAGGGATGAAGATATGAAGGAAGAGTATTTTTGAGCATTTACATTGAATTTAATGGAGTTAAAAGCAACAAAGGGCAATCCATGACAATTTTATGAGAATTCTTTAGGATCCACTCTACAAACTTGCAGAGCTTAGCAGAGAATGCTCTGTGTTACGTACACTCAGTTTTAACCACATCATAGAGTTCCAGGTGATATTACAGTGAACTATTAAATGTTATAAGACTTGTTAACAAACTCAAGTAAAAGACTCCTATTATCACATCCCAGGCTCTGCAGAGTAACTTGTCATTGAAGTTGCATTTCTTTGTTTTTCCTGTTATATTGCTGTCTATTAGTCTCATAAGATATACCTGAGAAACAGGTAGCTAAAGCAACTGTACATGCAATATTAAACTGGTGGTTATCTGAAGCATGAAGTTGGGAAAGATTTATAGAATCGTAGAATCATAAAATCTTTAGAGATGGAACGAATCTTTAAAGGTATCGAGCTCAACTCCCCTGCAGTGAGCAGAGACACCCACAGCTAGATCAGTCCAGTCAAGCTTAGTCTTGAAAGTCTCCAGTAACACAGCACCCACCAGATCTCTGGGCAACATGTTCCAGTGCCCCACCACCCTCAATGTAAAAGACATTTTTCTTGTGTTTAATCTAAATCTACCCTCTTTAAGTTTGTTACTGTTTGCTCTTGTCCTTCTTTTGCATAGATCCCCTTTAGATATTGAAAGGCCACTCACTATCACGTCACCTTAGAGCCTTCTCTTCTCCAGGATGAAAAGCCCATCTCTTTCAGCCTGTCCTCGTAGGAGAGGTGTTCTATCTCTTGGATCATTTTTGTGGCCCTCCTCTGGATGCACTCCAACTCCTGGATACACTCCAACTCCTGTACCGAGGACTCCACATCTGAATGCAGTTCTCCAGATGAAGCCTCACCAGCTCAGAGCAGAAGGTCAGGATCATCTTCCTCAACTTGCTAGCCATGTTTCTTCTGATGCAGCCCAGGATATGATTGGCTTTCTGGGCAATGAGGACACATTGCTGGCTCATGTCCAGCCTGGCATCCACCAGTACCTCCAGGTCCTTTTTAGCAGGGTGCTCAGTCTTTTCACCCCCAGTTTGTATTGGTAAATGGAGGTTGCTTTGACCCAGGTGCAAGACTCATGAGGTTCTTCTTGGAACACTGCTCAAGCCTGTCTAGATCCCTCATGTCCTTACCCAATAAAGGAGGCAGAGAAGAAAAGATGACCTGTGCATTCAATTATTTCATCTGTCATCCCAAGGCTCTGAAGTCCCTTTTGGTGGCCCCTGACCCATATGCAGTTGCTTCATTGCTCCCCACATGGAAAAGCAGTAAGGGGTTGTAGCTTATTGGCCATACATAAAATGAGTAATTGTGAAGAGTATGGGAAGGAAAACAAAGTCTACTGTGGAGATGCAACTATTTGGATTCTAAAACACCCATGGGTAAACAGGAGATATCTCAAAACTGCTTGAAATGCTGTATTACTGTATCAGAAACCATGCTAAATATCATAGCTATCATTTATATGTTGCATAGCTTGAGATCATTGCTTCCTAAATTTGAATTTAATAAGAAAAGACAGAATCACTGTTTTTATGAAGAGAAACATGTAAAAGATAGGCAATATTGTGCAGAATGTCACTTCTGATATATTTTTTTTGCTGTCTTGTTCTTCAAACCTTTAAGTGCTCCCATATTCTTGACTGTGAATAGAAATATGATATAGACCTATTCCATTCTGAATCTTGTGTCTTGCAACTTTTTCTAAAAAGTAAGAAGTGCAGCTAAGGAATATGAAGGATGCAGTAGGAGACAGTAACTGAGGCTCATTGTATTCTTACAGTTGTTTTTCATGTTAACAGATTCTGTGGTTCTTTTGCTCCTGCTGCTGCATGTATTAATCATACTGACTCTCTTGATATAAAACTCATAGACCTATAGTTCTGCTCCTTATTGGTGAATGTTTGAAACATGCACACTGCAATATAGTTTCTGCTCTGGAGAACTTGCAATGTCTCATATTGTTGAAATAGGACAAGATGTCCTACAGGGAAACAGATTTTTAAAAAAATCTACATGAAAAAAGAATAATCATGTGTTCAGTCTGCTTACACTCCAAATGAGATGTATGTGAGATATGCCAGATTGTACCCTGCCAGCTCTTTTAGCAAAGTTAGCAATGCTCTGTGACCTTATTTATATTTCTATCTCTCAAAAGATTGCTACCAATACTCTTTTCTACTTCAAAACTGAGTATATCCTTTTACTTTTGTCTACCAGAATGAAGCAACAAGTGATGCAAGTAGGCCACTTTTCTAATATAGTTAATTTAATAGTAATACACCAAAAAGTTTTGAAGCAAGGGCAAGCATTTCACTTTCCTCATCCCATAAAGCCTAAAAAGCCAAAATTCCAGTAAGAGTTTGCAGATAATATTAACTAGGGACAGTTTTTATTTTAATTTTAAATATTAATATAATAAATATTTTGTTATCTAAAAATATTTTCAATAATGCAATAAATATTCTATACAAAACTTATCAATTGATTTCTATTTTTCTAGGAGAAAACCTTTCATTTTCTTAGGCTAGCCCTTGTGATGGGCTGAATGTGAATATTTTACTAATTTCTTGAGAATCTATTACTGAAACTCTTAAAAGGTTAATTTCTTATTTTAAGTTCTAGTCAATTGTAAAATAAATTACCTATGTTCACACAAATACTTAGTTTATCATTCATTCACATTTTGCTTCAAAATATTATAGGAAAAGCTGTGCATAGGTACGGAGGATTCTATAGCTCAGATTCAAGAAAAGAATAAAAGATGTTAGTTCTTTGAAAATTATTGTACACCTCCTGCCAATTTAACGATGTTTCATGGAGACAAAACATATAAAATCTCAGTTATCTTCTATTGTCACCTCAAAAATTATTCCTCTCTTTTAAAATATTTTAAAATTCAAAAATACAAAGATCTACATAAATTTTAACATCGTGGTTCTTATGTTATTATTATCCTATTATTTTATTATTATAGTTATTATTTTTGCTATCATTATTATTATTGATGTTATTACTATTACTATAAGTTCTTTAGATGTACAGAAATCAACGGAAACATGAAAGATGAATTTGTATACCAACATTTCCATATAGTAACTATTTTATCTATAGTAGAAGTTCCCTTTAACTTACTCATGCGAATAGTTTCAAAAATGTTAATGTAGCTACAGTGATAGGTAAAGAAGTCATGACTGTGTAATTAATTTTATTTCCAGGTGTTGAGGTCTTGGACTATAAATCTAAGCTGTCTAAGCAAACGTCTTCTTTTTCTTTACTTCTTTCCAAACAAATTGATCAGAGGTGCTTTGGGGTTTGGCTCTGTGCCCAGTTCCCACAAATGCCAAAGACTTCTGCACATTGACTTAATTAAAATTGACCGCTTGTCTTAGACAGAAGAAACAAGCTACATTCTGGCCTTTTCTAAAAAAAAAAAAAAAATTAAAAAAAAAATTAACAATTTAGGTAAAGAAAATAACTTTTTACTAAGCTAGGGAATAAAAATAATGTATTGCTTTGCCTTGAAAAACAGATCATAGTTTTACTTGGTTTTCACTTCTGCCTCAAATGTTTTTTTTCTGCTGCTTTATTTATTTTTTTTCTTTATCCTGCTGCAGTGAACTTTAAATTGTTAGATCTATGTATCCCAAGGACAGAAAGACGTATGAAATTAAAGATAAAGACAGATTTTACAGACTGAAATTCTAAATGACAATAATGCTAAAATGTCTATTCCAGTAGGTGTTTAAACCTCAGAGACATCACCCCTTTTGACTGAAATTTTTCCAGTGCCTAGTGTGACTCTCAGTCAAGTATACTCACACTTGTGCATTCTACGTACACAACTCAGCAGGGATCGTATGCTTAAGAGCAGCCATGTACCAAAGGTCTCCAGAAGACATTTAATATGGATTTTCTGAGAAAACTGAATGACACTGGCAGTAAATCTCTCAATGAAGTAAAACCATGTTCAATATTAATGTCATTCATACATTCAGGTTCAATGCTTTCCTCAATTTAAGGGTTAAAATTCGCACTCCTGTATTTTTTTAAAACTATTATTTCTATGGCATACTATGGGCTGAGATTGGCAAGGGGAAGCACTCCCTACATCTAATTCTACTGTACAGGAAACATTATGTGTTTCATCGGAATATAGGGAAAGAGGTGAAAACAGAGACTGGTGGGGAAAGAGAAGAGAAGCAGTAGAAAGAACATTATGCTACAATTCAGCATTTATAGTGTTCATAAATTCTTTTCTTACTTCAAGAGACCCTTTAATACTTTTTAGTAATCTGTCTACTGGGGAAATAGATGAACAGACTCCAGAAGAAATACATAATTGCCTATTTCCCTGATGAGTGGCTACCTCAAAAGGTTATAGAGCCATAGGTTTCTAATGGGTCTTGAATGCTATTTTGTATAGTTGTGAATTTTCACCTGGCAGACAGTGAAGGTTGCTGAACAAAAAATGTCTTATAACTTACTGGAGCATTCTTGCACTCTTAGGGGAAAAATGACAAGAATTTGGTGGTAGATGACACTGTGTGATAGTTTTACTTCAAAAGAAAAGTCTTTGGCTTTCAAAAGGACCTGTCTCAGGAGAAGGTTCCAGTGTCTGGATCTGAAATGAGCAGAAGAGTTTCTTTACATGATTAACTCCCCAACCAGCCCTTAGGGTTTCCTATTGATTTGATATTGTTAATTCCTGAGCACACTAGCTGTTCTGTGCCCCAATCTGAGAATTTTAGCATCTCCCAGGGCCTGTGGCAGATGTCCTCAAATCAATATATATCCACAAAATACTTATATTTTTAAACTATTTTATGTTTTCTCAACAAAAATAATTAGATGAAAAGCTGACTTAAAAAAATAAATATAAAATAATCTTTTTGTTTACTAACTGACAGTACTACTCTATCCACATACTTGCAGTAGAGAGAATGTTTCAAATCCTGTTCATGAAGCAGCAAGATATTAATTTTACCTCTTGGAATGATCATAATGAGGATCTTAATAGAAGAATTAATTAATCAAAGTAGGGTATTCACAGTTCAGTTTGGGGATGTAATCGATTGGACTAATGTTAGCATAGCGATGTTAATTTCTCCAGTGCTCTTTTGAGATATGAGTTTACAAGCCTTAGGAATGAATCTAGAAGGAGGACTTGAGAATCAGCTGTTCATGTGCAATGAATACATTCTACCCAGTGTTGCAAGCAAGACTAACCTGAACAAATCAGGCTCCTAGTACAGAATACTACTCATGCTTTACCCAGTCAAGTGCTTTTCTGATGATCAGATTTCATTGTGTCTGTCCTTTAAAATTTGTAACTTTTGTCAAGTTCGTGATGTCTTGAGCAGGGTCAACTGGAGACTCAGAATGTGCTCTGGCAGATGAGGAGTTATTGTAATAGTGTGATATCAGTCTGCACTGTGATTGGATTTTCTTCCTCTTTTCTTCACTGCTTAGTTTCATCAATACGTAAGCTGTCATTGTCTTCTCATTGACTCTTATCAGTAATGTGGCTTCTCAAGTTTCATTTTTATTAGCTGGCATCAAGTGGAGAGAAAGATTTGTGTGTTGTACATGTAAAGTATATTTGCTGCATGTGCTCTTGCTTCCATTAAAAGATTAGCCACAAGCATTGAGAAGAGCAAGCTATCACAGCTATGTTCTAGGGTAACATCTACATGTATCTGACTGAAGTACAAACAAAAGCAAGGTGTAGGCCCCATCTTATTTTCTGTTCTTGTGCACATCTTTGTGTATAAGTGTGATGTTGCATGGTTATTGTATTCTTAAGGATAACTTGTACTCTCCTTAGGCTTCTTAACAATTCACAGCGGTGGTGGGTCTGGCTTTGCACCGTGGTTCGGTTTGTTATCTTAAGGCAGAGGGGTGGCAGAGGGATGTGGGCTATGGGGGGCTGCGGCCAGCCTTTGTGCCGACAGGGATGCGCTGGCAGAGAGCGCTCCATCGGTGGCACTGGGATGTGCTCCTTGGTTTCACTGCGGTTTAGCAGGGTGAGTTTATTATTGCAGCTCCCAGAGTTGGAAGGGACCCACGGGAGTCACCGAGTCCAGCTCCTGGCTCCATGTAGGAGTAACCGGACCTGGATTTGCACGGTTCCAGGTGCTGGACCCAGCCTGTTCGCCCCCACTGGGACTGTGGTGCTGATGGAGAGCGGTGTTTGCTGTCCTTCTGCATCAAGTTTACTTTCATCCCACGTGAATGTCAGGGGAAAGTTCTTTACTATGAGAGTGGTGAGGTGCTGGAACAGGCTGCAGTTGTGGATGCCCCATCCCTAGAGGTGTTCCCTAGATTGGACGGGGCCCTGGGCAGCCTGGTCTAGTATTAAATGGGGACGTTGGTGGCCCTGGGGGTTTAAATGGGGGGTTGGAGATTTATGATCCTTCGGGTCCCTTCCAACCCTGGCCACTCTGTGATTCTGTGGATGTGTCAGATCACCTGTTGTCTGAGTAGACTCTGGGTGAAATCATGGATACACTTCTGAATCATTTAACTCATCCCAGTCACTACATCAAGATTAAATGTGTGGAAAACTATTAACTTTAAGAATACCCATATTTGTGGTATATTTTGCTGTATTTAGATCAAGCGCTGAATGAGTTGAACTTTTCACAAGATAATAAAACATTCTAAAAGCAATTTTATATTTATACTGTACAGAACAATGTACAGTATCAGACCTAGTTCGTGGAAGGCAAAGTGAAAGAAGAAAAGTTAAATTTCTATTCAGTTATATGCATCTTCCTTTCAGAACCACTATGTTAAACAAAGTTTTATTTAGTAATTCATAAAAATAAAATAATTGTTTCTCACCATTTACTTGAAAATGCAGGGACCCCAGCCTTTAGGCTGGCATAATATTTGACTTTGGGGTTTTCACACCAAGAAGAATTCAAATAATCCTTCAGTAACAATCTATTAGTACTAGTTTGTCTAGAAAGGTGGAACATGAATGAGCTTTGAGTTATCGTCCAGTGAATTAGTATGCTGTGGGTGTAATCAAATTAAAGTTCAACAATGCCCACCCAAAGCCCAATTTCCACGTTGTTAGAGAAAGAGTCAAATCACCATTTTCACTGGATAGAATTTAAGGGTCTGAGATGATCATTATAACTGGTGCTGATTTGTCTCATGATTGCATTTCTTTTTGCGAATGTTTCTTCTTGCTCTTTGTTAAAAGCCAAAATAGATGAGTTTTATCTTTCCTCTGGAGATCTACCTCTTGTGTAGCACAATGTGCCATTTACAATAAAGGTTTAAAAGATTTTCAAGAGGAAATAATGGGATTTCTTAACCTTGCCATAATGACAAAGTATGATAAATGAAAATATTGAGCTGGTGAGTAAGGTGATATGAAACATTGTATGTTGGCAATCCAAACGCTAAGTTTGGGAAACAGGGATGTAGCAGCTTCAAAATTTTGCAAAAGGATGTAAAAAGCGTTTGACAGATAATTTCTGTCTTTAAGAATACGTTAATTAGGTTATGCCATATTTGCTGAGGAGGTGCTTTCAGCAGGAGCGAGGCTAAAGGGGTATAACTCAATGTTATCAAAGAGTCTCAAATCAAAGAATCAGCTGCATTCAGGATGGTCTTGGATGCCAGGAGATAAATTTTCAACATGAGAAACACTTCTTTCCCTCTCTTTAATTTCGTTAAAATTGACATCCAAACCTCAAGCTGTCTTAATTTTTGCCACCACTGTTCATAATCTAATACTGAGAACGGTTATGGTCTAGTTTAGTCTGTGCTCAGCAAAGACTAATGACGTCTTCATTAATAAAGTAAAAGCTTATCTAGCACAATGAACTGAATCTAGGCCCTAGTGTTCTCAAATGCTGAGTGATATGAGATAAATTGACTTTTAGGTCCTTCTGACAGAGTGCTTAGCTGTGTTCAGAGCATTTCTACTGTTGATAGCTTCCATTTCTTATCCTTATCCATCCATGCTAACATTTCCAGTGTAAATATTGTTTAAGTTTTAGATCACAGCTATAACAAATGCTTTTATCTTTCTATATTTGTCAGTGTAGTTACTTTTTCCTTTTTTTTTTTTTTTCCTCAATTCAAGAGTAACTTATTTAGAAAAAAAAAACAAATCCATTGGAGGGAAAAAATAGAATGACATTTCAAACACAATTATCTTAAGTTTCTGACAAAAATATTTTCCTTTAAACAACAATTATTCAATTGCATGAATAGCATTCTAGTCTGAAGAATGTGAATGTTTTTGTGTGCGATACGCTAAATTTAAAGGAAAGATTGAAAATAATTTCCATGTACTCAAGTCTTTTTCACTCAGGAAATCAGATAGCTGATGATGCTGGTAGGTGCTTCAGAGTCAGACTGGTGGGACAGAATGAGTTGTTATACCAGGGTACTGGCCAGCATTGTAGCTAAACAAATCTTAAAATAAAATATAACTTCTTAGAGCTTTAATAGATCCTTAGCCTTCAGCTAAACAGGGCATACATTAATTGTTGCTGTGGAGCTACAATTTAAAATCACAACTAAATAACTATATTTTGGCAGCTAAGCAAGTGATCTAAAGTTCACGTTCAGTGAGGACTGAGAAAAAATATAAGGATTTCTTGTTACTCTACCAGATTTGTTTATTCTGTGAAAATATGAGTATCTGGACTTGTTTCTTTCTACCTATAAAGTTTACTTTTTAACAATGTTGCTGTTTAGTAAAGGAAAACAAACAAGCAAAAAGTTTAGCAAGCTTTTCCTACATCTTCTACTAAGTTCGGTAAATAATTCTGGATATATAATAAAAAAGAGAAAATAAGTTCAAAGAATAGCCTAATTCTTCACTGAATACTTCTGACAGTAGTCCGCTAACAAATAGGTTAATTTATCATTATTTAGGAAAACTGAAGTGGTTTAGTTTGTTTTTATTATATTAATTTTTTTGCTTATAGAACTAGCACCACAGCATGAATCTTGTACTGTCTTATGTCATATGATACTCCACTCACAGTACCAATTCAGCAGGATAGTTATGTATAACAGAATTTGTGGTGTGTTACCAGATACATAGGTGAAACAGAGTGAGTGTTGTCAGAATGAAATACTTCTGTGTATTTAAGTATCAATAATATTATTTTTCTTATTTGTTTAAAACTGGAACTTTACATATGAAGGTGCAAATGTTATCTTCCTTATTTATTTTTATTTTTTTATTTTTATTTTATTTTTTTTTTCGTGACCTTGAAATAATATCACTGGCAAAATTACAACTATACTATATATTGTTAATATCTCTTATTTTACAGCCAATCCCTATTCAATTCTTTCTTTACATTTTTATCTCATAAGACAGGGGAAGACCACAATAGCAGCCATTATTTGAGGATTTATTGATGAAATATTTTACAAAGGATAGTGAAAGAAAAGTTTTCATACACATACAAATATATTTTGATTTAAAAAGATGAAAATTGTCAAGTCTGATGCAAATTAATTGAAGGAATAAGTAACATTTGGTTATATATCTCCTGGTAACACTGTGGAAGTTTTATCTGGGAAATAAATAATGTCATATAAATGACATCTAGATTTTTAAATGTAATATTAACTTATGTCAGGCACACTAAGTTATTATAAACACCTTTTATATATACACACAAAAAATTTAATAACATGATGTTTATCATTGTGGATACTGACAATAATTTAATATTATTAAAATTGAATTATTTGAAGTAGAAATAGATTAATATAATTTTAGGGTTTTGGGGGTTATATTCTTTTAGTTAGTTCTCTGATAGCAAATATTTCAGGTTTCCACTCTATTGTTGAAGTAACTGCACAGGAAAATGCCCTTTTCTAGACACTCCAGTAACAAACGTAACTGTAATTTTCCATACATCTCTGAACCAGTGAGAGTGTGCTTCCTCATTTCCAGATGAAGTAAGGACTGTAACAGATCTAGAATCAGTCTGAAAGACAAAAAGCATGGAGTTTCATGCATGAAAACAGTAGGAAAGCAGAGTATGCAGAGATAGATAGATAACACATATGACATCCTCATCTAGGAGAAAATGCCTTCTTTTCCTGAAATTCCTTTCTGCAGAGTGGTGTTTTGTGTATAAAATCTTCATGAAAGTTTTGATCTAACTGACTTGGGTTTTGACATATAAAACTTCCAGAAAAATTTTTGTATTACAAAAAGTTTTATTAATTTTGAGGATGTGCAAACCTTGCAAAATGCTGTTCAATCATTTTATCTTAGAAGTTCTTTGTATTTGTTTACTAACAGATAAAAAAACTATACTTTTTCACCAGTGTACATTTGTATAAAAATTATATAAACAAATCTAAATAAATTTTGGTTTGTTTTCTATGAGTTTATCTATAGTTTATCTCATTATTGTATGGAAAGTTTATCAGCATCAATATAAAACTTTTCCAACCTATCATGAAAGATATTTCTAAGATAGTAAATATTTAAGGTTTCCTGAAAATTGGTAGCAGGCTAGAAGCAGGGGGATTTCTTTATTTCCTCTGATGGGGAAGATGTGGGGATGACTCAGACATCATTGTGAAGGATTGAACATACATAGCGGTCTAGCTCATCTTAAAGACAGTGTGTATCTTCTGGGTGGCTCTTGTACAGATCAAAGGAATACATAGAGATATAAGGAGAAAATGGGGGTTAGGACTTGAGGCATGGCCTCAAGGTCTAGATGGAAAAGAGAATGCAACTGGAATATTAGTGGAAAATAAACAGAAATGTACAGGAAACAATAGTTTAATTAAGCATGAAAAGAGTGCTCAAGTTTGTCCTTTCTTATTTCATGTTTTTAGGCTAACCAGTCTGTAATAGCTTCTCTTGCTCTTTGCTATGTAACACATGAGCAGTTGGTATATATTGCTTACACATAACAACTCTGAGTGAGAGAGAATGATTGTAAATTTCATACATTCATACTCCTGTGTCACCTCTTCCATTGCGTCTGAAAATAGCAATGTAAAATGAATTATTTTTTATTGCATTCATACAATAGACTTTACTAAGGAAATCTCTATAGAACAACATTCCATGAACCTGGGTAAAAATATTATTGCTTCTGCATTGTTAGGAATCCAAAATATCTGGATTAAATGTGACTGAATACTGACAGAGTTTTTGCTGAATTTTCAGGATCCTTCTTAATCACCATAACGTTGGTACATCCAGAATTTTACTTCTCTTGATTATAAACTGAGTATATATGGTATCCTGGTCCCTATTTTACCCCATTCTTTATTCTCTTATATTAAACTCATCTGTGTATCTTGATATCATCACAGCACATAAGCTTAAACAAAGTGATTATATTGCTTTTTTTGCAATAACTTTTCCAACATCAGAACTGTGTTTATTTTATACTTGGAAATACTTCTCAAAAAGCTCCAGGTATATTAATCTCATGAATAATAAGTTTTCCATGAATCATGTCCATATGTTCCTATTACAACATTATATATATAAATATATATAAAGTCAGACAATTGCATGAGTATTTTTTGTTTGTTTGTTTGTTTTTTAAATTTTTGTTAAGGGTTATTGTTTTGTTTTGATAATTTGCATAGCAAAGGCTACATCTTTATAAGTCCATCTTACTTTCTTCCACTACCTTAAGAGTAGCATCTTAAGAAAGATGCATGCCCCCAGTAAGTTGCATTTTTTTACTCTCTCTCCCACATGCATTCTAATGGATTTCTACTACATTTCATTTCAAAGTCTAGATTCAACATATATGAAACCACTCTCATAAATGCTTCAAATTCTTAAATAATTCTGAATTTACTTCAGAATTCTTTGCCTGTGTGGCTATAGGAAAGGATGAATGTGAAATTGCTAATTCTAAACATATACTGAGGAAGCTGAAATAAAAAATATGTCCTTTTTGACATACAGCCTAGTGGAAAAGCAGTCATTGTTATTAAACTATAACTTACTTTACACCATGAATATGTGAAAAAGCATTTAAACTTGTGGAAAAAAAAAAAAAGAAAAAAAAAACTTATAGGGTAGAAAATAAAGTAAAAAGTTGTGCTGCATTGCAAGAGGGATTGGTGTGGTCCTAAAATGTCTTAGTAACCTAGACATTTAGTTCTCAGATAGCCTATGAGAGGATATTTTTAAAATGTAGAGTTAGTTGGCAAAGAAACGTAAACCTATTCCTAAACACCAAATAAAACCATCAACAAGGACTAGAACATGATAAATTTCTCAAGATAAAAGCAGTAGGGAGACAGCTGGTCAACAGCTGTGAAAACAGAATTAAAACTTGCATAAATTGTAAGCAATATTCCCCAAACCAAACCTGAATCCAAATAATACAGTATGTATAATCTCAGCACAGGATTCAAATTGGGTCAACAGGACACTGTGACGGATTCTGTGGATAACTGCCAGCATACCCAGGCAATTGCAGGCCACTGACCAATGTCAAAAAGTTCAAGTTTGCTTTCCCCACAGACTTGATTTTTTCAAATAAATATATCTTTCAGTATATGAGCCAGTAATTACTCAACAACATAAAGCTGACTGTAACATTTGGAGCTTAAAGCAAATCACATTTAAACATATCTCAGTATGGCATGTGAATGATAAGAGTAAGGATTTCAAACATACACAGGATTTAGAAGAATGAAGGAAGGACGAATTCTGAACAGTATCAGAATTAGTAAAAGAAAATTTTAAAGGATAAAAGACTAACATATATGAATGTGTTGGTTTCCTTAAGAAGAAAGGCATTTTGTTTTCTGTATGTTCTACATAATGTCATTTTATTTGAAAAAAAAAATACTTTATAGTTGTTAAGTCCCTCTTATTCCTTATTTTATTTTATTTTATTTTATCTTCCTGTTGCAGACTGGATTTTTAGTAAGTGTTTTCTGAATCATAGAATGGCTTGGGTTGGAAGGGTCTTTAAAAATCATCTAGTTCATAACGCCCTGCCATGACAGTGGGGCACCCATTAAATCAGGTTGCCCAGGTCCCCATTCAACCTGATGATCACCTCCCTCACCTTATTCACCATCCTTTTTTTTTGATGCAGCTCAAGTTACAGTCGGTCTTCTGGGCTGCAAGCACGCTGGCTCATGTCCAACTTTTAATCCACTAGAACACTCAAGTTCTTTGCCAGACTTCTCTAAATGAAGTCTCAATCTGCATACACAACTGGGATTGTCCTGACTCGGAACTTTACACTTAGCTTTGTTGAACATCTTCATATTCACATGGGCCCACTTTTCCACCCTGTCCGGGTTCTTCTAGAGGGCATCCATTCCTTCTGTCAGCTGCACCACACAGCTTGGTGTCATCAGCAGATTTGGCAAGGGTGCATTCAGTCCCATCATCTATGTCACTGAAAAAGATGTTGAAGAGCATCAGTCCCAAGACAAACTCCTGGGGAGCACCACTCATCAGCAGCCTCCACTTCGATATAGAAGCATTGACAATAGCCCTCCGGCTTTGATCACCCAAACAATTATTTATCCATTGAATAATCTAGACTTCAAACCTTCTCTCTGCAATTTAGAAATAAGGATATGGTGTGGGACCATGTTAAAGACCTTGTAAAAAGTAGAGGGCATTGGTTTCCCTTCTTTTGAACAGTGATGGTGTAACTCTGTAGTAGAAGACAACAAGATCAGACAGGCACAATTTGCTGTGCTGGCTATCAGAGGTCATTTCCTTGTCTTGC
Source organism: Chrysolophus pictus (assembly GCA_037305975.1). NCBI lineage: Eukaryota > Metazoa > Chordata > Aves > Galliformes > Phasianidae > Chrysolophus > Chrysolophus pictus. The sequence goes on from CM074576.1 coordinate 163,993,301, forward strand.
ATTTTCCTTAACATATCTTCCAGAAGGATTTGTTCCATGTCCTTTCCAGGCATAGATGTGAGGCCCTCTGACCTGTAGTTCCTTGAGCCTCTCTTCATTTCTTTCTTAAAAATCCAGTCACCAGTCATTTGACAAGATGTGGACTCAGTTTCAAGATTGTCTGTTCTGTTCATATGTTAGTGTACCCTCTGGCATTGGTTGAGCTAGTACTGCTCCAGGCAATGCCACAGCATAGTATGGATAAGAGCAGGGCCATTGGCATTAGCAATTTGAATGTGACTTCTCAGTTCATTAAGATAGATCCAGTTAACAGGAGAGCAAGAAAAATTCTGATGTCGTTATTTAGTCAATTTGCAATCATCCCTCTGATCAGAATTTCAGGGTTACTGGCGTCTCAGCTGCTGTTGATGTTGGAGCTCCCTTGTCATTCTGATTGATTATGACTTCTATGTTTTTCATTTTCCTTTTTGTTCCAGCCATTTATTCTCTTTCTTTTTAGACGAATGCCAAAAGATCCTTCATCTTCTGCCTCTGTATTCCTGTGAAATTGTTTTGTATGAAATTATATGCCCTACAGTTAAATTTTATCTTATTAGCATTTCGTGACTCACAGGTCTTTATCTATACTCTTGATCTGCCAAACTGCTTCACATTTCTGTTTCTCAGACAACTTGTATATTATTTGTTAATGTATCAGTAACAAATAATCAGGATAAGGTAAATGTCCCTCATTCTTCATAAACTCATTCTATCTTCTAGGCATTATCAAACCTGCATAATTCATAGCATCATTATTTTCCCCTAACCACCATTTCCACTAAGACTGTAAAAAATGAGAAATTGATGTTTACAGCATTTTTTGTTTCCTCCTTCTTGTAAGTTCCATTGTTGTATCAGTAATATCTTGAATTTTATCTAGATTTGTTTTATTACTATTTGGTTTAAAGGAGATTTAATAATTGCTTAAACATTCTAAAAGCAGTAGTAAGTCTTGCATGCATTATCTATGGGTGATTTCATATGAATAATAAATATGAAAAGATACAACTTCAAGTCTGACTACTATTGGGAACAGGGGAATATTTGGCTAAACAATGGCCATCTATAACAAACTGTAAAAGAACTAATGTTTCAGGTTTATAGAAGAAATACGCAACACTTATCAAATCGTCCTCATGTTATTACCATCATATTTGTCATAGATATCATGTTAAATGTTGATAATTCTTTTGATATTCTAGTTCATATCTTGCCTCTGTTTAGAACCATAACAAAGTTGTCCAGTGCTTTAAGAAGGCTGTCTCCTTTCTACATATGTTGTTTGGCTGAAAATTAATACTACTGAATTTCATGAGCAATAGCGTTCCATTACATTTAGAATAAAGGTGATAGGAAAATAAAAAGGGGTAGTTTATAGAATGGTGGCAGCTGAAACAAGAAACTGAGAACTAGTTTTCTTAGAGTTTCCTGCAATCTGCTGGAAGCAATTCTTCTACATTAAATTGATGATTAGACCGATGAATTCATCTTTTTATACCATAGCATGGGTTACTTTTGAAAAAAAATCCCTAAAAATTCATAGGAATTTATTTGCAGAGGTAATTAATATAAGAAGTTACAGCTAGATATAATTCCAAGTAGTAGAATAGGATTTCAAAATGAAAAATAGGAAATATGTTTAAAATAAGTTGAAAACAGCTAAATAGAGTTTTGTTTTTAACAAATCAGTCTTGGTAGAATCTGAATTCATAAAAAAAGATATTTGTGGGGATAATTATTTAATTTAATTTTATTTTATTTTATTTATTCTGGAAAGTCATTACTTGCCTTTCAGCCACCTTAAGTAATTAGGTTAGAATGAACAAGCATATTTTTCCTCAAAATTTAAACACCCATGTACTATGTGAACCATATTACAATTTAATTTAATTTTATATTTTGAACTATCAAAACTTATTCATTACTTTGAAAGTAAGCTATCACCTTTTGCCTTTACTGAGGAATAAACCGGAGGGGAAAAAAGTAAATTCTACCAGCATGATGAAAGAATAATTTAATGTATTTCATCAGAATTAAAGGAAAATGGAATTCAAGAAAGGAGAAATCTGGAGGAAAGTGATCTCTAATGAGCAAGATCACTTGCTGTGTATGGTATGCTATTATTTTTAAAAGAGCTAGTGATTAGAGTAATAAGAAAACTTTATTAATGTCTATGCAAATTTATGCATACACTAATTGGAATACTATAGTAAATTTCAGCTTAATTAAACAGGAGTTTCAAATAGTATTCCAGTTACTTTGAATTCTCCTTCCTCCAAAAAAGCCAGTTGTCATGAGACTATTCCTAATGGCTTTAGGAAAACACAAAAATTTTTGAAAAATTTACAAATTAATAATGTAATCATTTGTGATTATTTTTGTTGTATATAAAATACTTGGATATAGGAACACCAAGTGAGTGAGTGTTAAAATTTGTTTTGGGGGATGCTTGCTCAGCCTCCCATTGAAAATGGCTGAGATTCCAATTGTTAATGAGACAGGAATGTAAGCATAACAGTGCCAGCAGAGCATCTGAAACCGAGGGCATTCTGCTTGAAGTTATTCTGAATTATGTAGTATTTATGGATAAGCACATTAATTAGTACTTTTCTGTATTTCATTTTATGTACTTGTAAGAGAAGAAAAAGGAAATTCCATTCTTAGAAAAGCAAAATAATGATGCAGATATTGTTGATATTTTTATTTACTTCAATTTTGCTTCTCTGGGACAGGTTATACTGGTCTCCAGCTGCTAACAAGTAATATTAAGTAAAGATATCAAATGATGAGTCTAGACTGTCATCTGGGATTGGATGGCTTTGTTTTCCTGCAATCATGGTTCTCATCTGAGTATCTGGTGTAACAATCACAGTGGTTAAGAGTACAGGGCAGATAAATGTCTTACAACTTGCCTAAGAGCTATTCTCTAATCAGTGACTATGTATTTTGTACAGAATAGAATAACATCAAGAAGAGGTGTAAAGAATCCACCCATCATCTGGCTTAGTTTAGTATTAAGATACTTTGATATCAAATAGTAAATCAAACACAGAAATAAAAAGTAATAGGGCCCCATGTGAGCTTTCTTAAGTACTGAAACCAAGCTGCAGTTTCTGTCAATCTATCCTCTAATTTTTCTTTCCATCCAAATTTTCTGTCATCTTTACATTTATAAATAGATTAAAGATGATAAAAAATAAAAATCTTCAATGAATAAAAATCCTGAAGAAAAAAAAAAGGATAGGAAAAATCACTTACCTGTAGACCTAGATCCTGGACTTCTATAAAAATAAGGATGATAAATATATATTATTTTACAACTGCACTTTTTCATTTGCTTGAAGTAACTGAAATTTATGACCAAGTAGACTCAATTCCCTGCATTTTATGAGCACTAACTTCTTGTCAGAAATAGTAAGGACATCTCAGTGGGAAAAGAGTGAATATTTACAAAAATCTATACATTTACAGGTAAGTTTATCTCATTCCACGTGTAGGAACTTATGATGAATAGGTACAGATGTCAGTAAATTTGAGGAAAAAAATAAAGTATATGTATTTTTAATTCAACAGTGTAAGTAAGAACTGCACAAGATATAATTTTTCTCCAATGGATTCAGCAAGATTTTTATTAATTATCAGAATGAAAGAAGAATGTAATAAGAAAATTACCTAGTAATAAGAAAGTTACATGGTGAAGAATATCACAGTAGATTAGATATATATCCACCTTTTAAATATAGGAGGAAAAATCATTTGTTCAGTTTTGAATTAATGAAGACACAAACATTCCTAATAAAAATTATTCTTTAAGTTGTGTGGGGGCCCAGGCTTGGACTCAGTACACCAGATGGGGCCTCGTGGTGGCTTCTCCAACCACTGCCTAGAAGTTCAGGGACATGAGGAGCATGGGTAGCCTGACTGCAAGTAGAGACTGAGGCAAGGAACTTGTTGAGTACCTCTGCCTTCTCCATGTCTGCTGAAGCCTGTTCTCCCTTCTGATTTTTCAGTGCAGGTACTCTCTCCCTTGCTTGTCTTTTATGACCAATATACCTAGAGAATCCCTTCTCTAGGGATTTCGTATATCCTTTGCCAAGTTTAGATCTATCTGCGACTTGGCTTTCCTGATCCTACCTCTGTATGTCCAGATAGCAACCCTATATTATCCCAGGCACTCATCCCTGCTTCCACTGCCTGTACTTTTACTTCTTTTCCCTTAATTTGACCATCAGGCCTTTGCTTAGCCATTCTTTCCTCCTCTGCTCGATTTCTTATGCTGGAGGAGTGTTCTCAGAAAAGTATCCTTATAGAGCTGTCATTTTCTTTGTTCTGTTCCGTTGCCCCTAAGGACAGTTTGCCAGAGGATCTCACTCAATAATTCTTTGAGTTGTCAAAATTTCTGAATTTCAATTTCACTTGAATTTCAGTGTCCTGACTCTGTTCTTTGCCAAACCATATTCCTCAAGATCATGGAACTTGACGAGGTCATGGTCAATACAGCCCAGACTGCCTCTAATCTTTGCCTCTTTGATAATGTCCTCTGCACTGATGATCAGCAGATCCAGTAATGCTTCAGTTCTTCTTGGTCTGTCCAATATGTGAACCAGGAAGTTATCTTCAATGGATTCCAGAAATCTCCTGGGTGACTTGTAGCTTTCCATGTTTTGTTTTGTTTTTGTTTTTGTTTTTGTTTTTTTCCCCAGCAGATATCTGGGTGGTTGAAATTATTCATCAGGATGAGAGACCAGAAGAGTGATCCCTCTGTGTGGCTGAAGCAAGAAGGCTTTGTCCACAGGCTCCACTGCTTCTCTTGATGAGGTAGCCTGTAGAAGACTCCAACCAGCAGACATCATTTGTTGGTCTGGTCCCTAATTCTAACCCATATGCTCATAGTGTGGTCATGACTGTGTCTCAGAGGCAGATTTGATTTTTGCAATCTATCCACTTCTTAACATAAAGGGGAACTCCCCTGTTCTTCTTACCCTGTCTATCCCTTCTAAAATGCTTGTAGCCCTAATGCAAGGCTAGAATTTCCTTATCTTAAATGTGAGAAAGAGGGAATGGACCTTAATTTCCCAAGAAAATGTCATCTGAAAATTGGTACGTTTTGTTCCAAATCTCTTGTTTATCTGTTTTAGAAGCAAGCAGGGAGAGGGAGAGTGAGAGACATGGTGAGAAAGCAAAAAAAAAAAGAGTAAAACTTCCCCATTTGGCAGCTATAATTCATTAGAAGAGCTTGCCTGTCCGAGTAAGTACAGTCTCAAGCAACTGAATATGTTTTCAGAGAAGAAATGTAGACACAGAGGGATTGGATGGTAATGGGATTATCCCAGAGTTGAGATGAATTGTGAATGATGAAATGATGAAGTTTCTTGACTAAGTTCCTCTAGTGATGAGAAGCAAAGTAACAATAATAAAAAAATCTCTTTCTCTGAAGAAAGAATCTGTGTCTTAAATTTTGATAATGCAGTCTAAAGTTTATTCTGGAGTTTAACTTAAAATGAGCAGCTGAGAATCATATGATGCACCTGGAGGAAATAAGAGAGTTTGACTGTTCAATGAATACAAAGATTTAAAATATTGTAGAAACAATCTCTAAATAGATTTGGACAGAAATTATACAATTGGAGAAGAGAGAGAAGCATGTGCTTTTTGCAGCATATTGCTCATTGCATTAGGATTTTGCTTTTTAAGATGCTACTGATTTGAGCTGTCTGCTGGAATAGAAGTATTATGCAAAATTGCAATTTAAAAAAAAATCTTTTTTGGCCTGAGGTCAAGGTCAACTACATATTTCCCATATGTTAAACTTTATTTGAGGAAATTTATATAAACATACTATCAATTCTAAAAACAGAATGATGGAAAAATTTCAAAGACCAATGACATTCTCTGAAAAAACAGACTGTGCTTTGACACGTGTCCTTCAGTGTCTTTCAGGATTCAGACCCACTCAGTAGTGCCATAAATAAAAGTGATGTGCAAAATGCAAAAAAATATTACTTCTGTAGTGTTACCTCAGTGATGTAATGAATGATTTAGGTAGTGTTAACCATAACAGTCAGTTTCACATTGATAGAAATCTCAGTATAATCTTTAGCATACTATTCCTACAAACAAGGTGTTCATATAGAACAATATCAACAGGGGTACATGTAATACCCGTGAATCCCCAGTGTGCCCTTGTGGCCAAGAAGTCCAGCAATATCGTAGTGTGCATTAAAAAGATTTTGGCTGGTAGATTAAGGAAGGTTATATTCTTCTCCTGTAGCCTGCCCTGGTGAGGCCATATCTGGAATATTGTATTGCCTCCTATTTATTACCATGAAAACTACTACAGATACCAAGAGCACAATAACACCCTTTGGTAGATGAAATTCTTAGCTACAAAAGACTATTTTTCAACAGAGTTACCACTGTTAGCTATGCATTTTCACCAGCAATAAAAGAGCCTACATAAAAATCTTCACCAACAGAGGTGACCTACTCTTTCACAGCTGCTGTGGTGGTATCATGCAGTCTTTCATCCTCCTGAACAGATGGAAGTGAGAATATGTAGTGGGTGTTGTATGACAGTCCAGACAAGATTGGCAGTGTGCTCCACAGTCTTCAAACAGGTATGAGGCTTGGCATTATCATGTTTCAAAAGAAAAGTTGTCCTCTTCTTCTCTGCCCTGACTCTGGAAGTCCAAGCCTTCTGCTTACTCAGCATCATGGTGTAGAAGTCAGATTAGATGGTTTGTCCAGGCTCCAGGAAACCCATCCTTTTCCTATCCAAAAAGAGAGTGTATGTCACTTTATTAACTGAGAGCTGTGTCCTGAACTTTTTCTTTGATGAGGAATTCACATGTCACCATGCCATTGCCTGTTGTTTTGACTCCAGCTCATAGTGGTGATACCACATCTTAATCATCTGTCATATTCAGCCTTGTATTTTTTTGATAGGTCCTGACAAACTTGAATATGGTGTTCTTTCTGTTCCTATGTGAGCATTCTAGGGTGGGCCTGAAGTAAACTTTGCAGTATTGCATCATTGCCTCCATTGTTTCCAATTCATTGAAGCCAATATTGAGCCAACAGAGTGCCCATGTGGCCAAGAAGGCCTATGGCATCCTGGCTTGTATCAGGAATGGTGTGGTTAGCAGGACTAGGGAAGTAATCCTGCCCCTGTACTCTGCATTGGTGAGGCCTCACCTCGAGTACTGTGTTCAGTTTTGGACACCTCAGTACAGAAAGGATATTGAGGTAATGGAACAGGTCCAAAGAAGGGCAGCAAGGCTTGTGAAGAGCTTGGAGAATATGCCCTATGAGGAGAGACTGAAGGAACTGGGGCTGTTTTGTCTGGGGAAAAGGAGGTTGAGGGGAGACCTTATTGCTCTCTTCCAATATCGTAAGGGTGTTTACAGCGAGAGTGGGGCTGATCTCTTCTCACTGGTGACAGGACGAGGGGAAATGGCCTTAAGTTACAGTAGGACAGGTTTAGGTTGGATATCAGGAAAAAATTCCTTGCAGAAAGGGTTGTTAAGCACTGGAATAGGCTCCCCAGGGATGTGGTTGAGTCACCATCCCTGGATGTGTTTGAAAACCTTTTGTATGTGATGCTCAGGAACATGATTTAGCAGAGGGTTGTTAGAGTTAGGGTAGTGTTGTTAGGTTGCAGTTGGACTTGATGATCTTTAAGGTCTTTTCCAACCTGAGCAATTCTATGATTCTATGATTCAGCTCTGTACATAATTCCCTGGTCATAATCTGCCAATTTGTATGGATGACCTGATTGAGACAGTCTCCATTGTGTGGTGTGACAGATGTACATGGCTGTCTGGAACATGGCTTGTCTTTCATGTCACTGCTACCACTGCTGAAAAACAACTGTTACTCACCACCTCACTGTGCTCACATCCACTCTTTGATCTCCATACACTTACAGCAAGTGTTGATGAATGTCAGTGGCTGAAATTTTTAGTGCATGGAGAAATTCAGTAGTACACTTTTGCTGCCAGACTGCCCTTCTGCTCCCATCTGTCATATGGCAGCAAAATGTAATGCAATATTGGTAAGATGGTTTGACTTCAACTGCCATACCACCAACATCTGCCTCTGATGCAGTACTTTCAGAGCAGTCCTTATAGAAGCAGCTGTGAAGTCTCTTTGCTTACAGCAAGTAAAGCAAATTATTTTTACTCCATTCTAAAGTAGGTGCATCCATATGTTGGTTGAAATACTCAGATGTGACAATTAGATTTAAGGCAGTATTTAAAAAGAAAAACATGTTCCTACTTCATGGTATTGCATAATGTTCAACATGCAGTTGCCTTAGGATCCTTATATAAACTCAAAAGTGAATACATTTCAAGGACCACAGACTGGGAGAAGGAGATTAAAATAAAATGTCTGAGATGAAAGACAAATAGAAAATACTTGGGATGACTATTTAATGTTTTTGCCCAAAGCAATGATGGAATAAATATTTAATTTTCAGGACTATCAAGGATCAGCTAGATGTCATAGCCTGGACATCTGTTAAAGACTTCTGTAAATCATTCTGTAAGGCAAGTATATCCCTAGTACCCAACCTATTAACATATGAAGACATTTGAACTAGTATCATAATTTAGTAAATCCATTTCAGTGTTATGAAAATTGTGGGACACATGTTATATATGACATTAGGGCTTTTTTTTTTTTTTTTTCCTTTCTTTTTTCTTTCTTTCTTGTTTTTCCTTCATATTCCTGTGAAGGTTATGTTTATTTTCAATTAAATACTCAGATTTCTGTATTTTCCTATTCTCTTCCTTGTATATTGGTATTCCAGATACATAGAAACAGCAAAGAATCCTTAAATACAAATTGCAATGAGGCAAAAAAATGAAAGGAAAAACAAAGGATATATGTTGTTATTGTTGTTGCTTTTGTGTTCTTCTGTTGTTGTCATTTTTTAATTTTGACTAATAGCAGAGCCTATTCCCTTAATTTATGGAAGTTTTCTCAATACAAAATGTTGACACTGGTAATTCTATTAAAAAAAAAAACCAACAACAAACAACAAATCCCTCCTTCAACTGTTCTTTAAACATAAACTTATCTGAAAGGTGATTTAATAGGTCTTTTTCCAAAGCATGTGTCACTGCTCACCTATATCTTCATCAGTTACCCCACTGTATAGCTCCTTGTTCTCAAATTATATTTTGCTTAGATTTCAAAGGACATCTTCTTCTTTCAGCCTTGAGTTGGTTAAAAATCAGGGACATTCACTCAAGGCTCTTAGAGAATTTTCAGGCAACTAAGACCAAAATTGACTCTGAATCATTAGCTCATTTTTTTCTGGTAAGTGGATATATATTCGATTAAGTGCAAAGTGTTCAGCAGCCTGTCTTTCAGTGAGAAATGCACAGACACACTCCTGAACATTAGATGATAACACACCCATGGGAATCTGAATTCTCCATTACCATTTTTATCCTTTTAGCTTGCTTTTGCACTTTTCAGTACCACAGATATCATAAGCAAAATGGTGAAACAGCTGTAGAGCCAATCTAGGTAAATACTACATACACTGTCACTTCTATTTTAGCAGTATAATTAAACAGGAGTTAGAATTTACAATGTGTTGACATTTTATCTATTAAATCAAGGGAGAAATAGAAGGAAGAATAATTTTGGGGATGTCAGTGAATTGTGGCTTTTCGTTACTTTTTATTTTAACTTTTTAGTGTAAGAAGTTTAGTAGGTGCTTATTTTCCATTCTGATTTCTCTTTTTATATTTTGGTTCACTGTTATATTTTTCCAACTGATGGCTTGAAAAAGTAATTGCAGTGAGTGCACAACAGTGGGCTCTACAGTTTGGTAAGTTCTCTAGTGGATCTTATAAAAAAAAATAGATTTTCAGTTTATTTAGACAAGATTATGTTCTCTTTCTTGTCTACTTCCTCTAAGAGCCATTATCTTAATAGTGATAGATAATTCTGTGCATAAATGCTGAGAAAGTCTCTTGGCAGGATTTGCAACAGTGATGACACACACTCCCATTGGCAGTTGATACCATGTAGATGACACATTTTTTCACAGGAAAATAAGTTAAGGAAACTTATAATTTGCTAGCCTTCACTGATCACCATGGTTGCTATTGTTTAGTTACAGTTTGGTTCAACAGTACACTAAACCCAAACAGGAGTACAGATACATGTTTCTAGGCAATCCTACTTATTTTTTCCTGAGGCATTTAGACAATGGGAAAGAAAAGTGAGTAGTTACTGGGAAGAGGAAAAACTTGCTAATTTTGAGTTGAAAAAACCCCAAACCTGAAACTGTCAAAACAGGATAAAATGTAAGATATGGCATATTCAGATGACAGAAGAAGGTGTTCCACATGGCAGTATGGAAACCATATAAATATCTTATTTGATAGAATTATAAGATAAACTGTAACAGGGAGTATGCAAGCATATCTGACTGCTATAGAAGTTGTTATGTTAAAAAAGGTGTCCCATTATTTTCTCTCTGAATTTATTTCTGTATTTTTTCCACTATATATTGAAAATGTTAAATTAAGGGTTCTAAAGCATTCACAGAGAATGTATCAAAAGCAACAGGGATACTTCCAGTGCTCGTACTTTTTTCACTCAGACAAGTATTTTTTTTTGCTTGAGAAGTACAGCTAAGATATTTATCTAACACATCACACAAACATTATTTATGTACTGATTATAGCTTCATTATATTTTCCCCTACCTTTATATTTCCCTCTAAACTTTGACTTCAAAAATTTCTCTGTTGTCTGATGTAGTCAATTCCAATTTTCATCTGATAGCAAATGTGAAATATTGCTAGTGTTTTCCAAATGAGGAATTTAATAAAGCCCACTGTGGAAGGACTACAGCAGAAGTCCAGAGACATTAACCAACCTTATTAAGTTAGCTTCATTTCCTATAAAATGAAAACTGTAGGTCAAACAGACCCTATTTTAATTCCTATATTAAGACAATAGATACAGTGGAACACTGGCCTGGCTAGTCAGAGCTGGTACTGCATTGTAGTAAAAGGAAGTATGTTTGTCTCAATTATGTCTCTCATCCTATTCCGTTTTCATATCCAGAGATCTGTCTCGGTCTGAAAAAAAAAAAGAAGAAGAAAAAAAAAAAAAGTGTTTCAGTATTCCCCAGCAGACATAATCTTTGTAGACTTCAGAAATGTCTGCAGATACTCAAAACTGTTCCAAAAGGCTGGCATAGTCCTTGCGATCCTTGATGGAATAGTGTTTTATGTAATTGCTTCTTCAGTCTGCAAAGGGCATGGACAAAATATTCTAAAGGATCTGAACTAACATATTCTTTCTCTGAAGTAAGCAGACTCCACCTACAAAATATTTTCTGGCAGAACTATTACATAAAGAATCGATATATATCACATGCAAAAATAAACATTGTCATAGAGTTACAATCTATGGCCGTGACAGGGGGGCATAGTCCTCTGGGCTCCCCCCCAGCCCCACAAAATGGGAAAGGAAATGGGAAGGGAAAGGGAGAAGGGATAGGGAGATGGGAGCTGAGCTCAAGGAAGGGACAAAAAAGACAGCGGCAACGATCTATGGACGAAAACTTATTTTACTAAGTAGGATATCAAGATAACATAATATAATACAATCTAATTGAAATGGAGACTAATAAATCAAATAAAATAGGAGAGAGAGAGTTCCTGAGACCGAGTCAAACCTGAAAAGCTTGGTACGGCTAGGAAAGCACCCTCCAGCACCCACTGCAAGGCAGTAAGAGACCGCCCAACCAGAAAGGGACACTTTAACTCCCAGTGCATTACATGATGTTATGATGTGGAATACTGAAAACCAAAATCACAGAACCATGCCAAACATGCACATATTTGAAAAACAAAATATTTAAAAGTTAATCTTTTGCTTTATTTTTCTCATGATATCCTACCGGATTTTTGGCAGCAAAATCTCATAGCATGTCTTGGTTCAGTGATTAATTCTTACATTCTCATTTGATGGCACTAGTCTGTCCCTGGATAAAGGAAAATGGAGGAATGTGGATGATTTTCTGAAACTAATGATTTACATCCCCATATATGCTCATGGGGAAGCACTTTGCCAGGCAGAATTCTATTTCAGTTCCTCATTACTCTGCTAAAGCCAGGTTTTCTTTTCTAGTCTCTGAATTTCCTCTTTTTTATCAAAATTTCTCTTGCAGCAACCTTCTGAGTGTTCCTGAAGTTTGTAGTGTTTCACTGCTCTGTAGTGCCTAGCTCTTTCATTTCTGTTACTGACAGATCTTATAATAGAAACTATGTTTCTAACAACATACTGTGTTGAACTCAACCAACTAGAAGGAGAATTAAAAGAGAGAATATTACTTATTCTCTGATACAAAGAAAGCATCTTCATTTGTGTATTGCAGGATATATTACAATAATTTGTTTTGCATTTCTTCATTACACATACATACTCTCTTCATAAAGGCTACCGTGATTTATTTTGGACAAGAATTTTCATTTATGTCATACTTAGATTAGTTCTCTATAAGGTTCTGCACATGAGGTAAACACATCCAGGTAACTCAGGCTGAGTCTGCTTTAGTGTGCAGCTGGCAGCCTGGAAAATGTGATTTGCGTGAGGAATGATTTTGCAGTGCAGTGCTCTGTGCTAACTGCAGCTTTAAAACTGGTGATTGAGATATGAGTGTTGATACGTAACTGTTCAAGTTCTTACTTTTTTGAGCATTTTTTTTTCTTCTAAGTTGGACCAAAGAAATGTCACTATCAGCAATACCTCAATGAGTAACTGCTAGGTTTTCATTTCAACTAACTTACACTACTTCTGAATTGAGTTTAACTAATGCTATTTCAGAAAAAGTGGATAGGGCAGAAAAGATATGGGTGTCTTTTAAATTAAGCTTGTTCTAGGTAAATGTATGATAGGATATCGTTTATAAATACTAAGCTTAAAATTCAGGTAGATTCCCTCTGCTCAACTATATCCCTTAGATTGCTATGGGAATCAGTTGTAGACCTCAGATCTTTTTAGACATGGCATTAAAAACAGGCTTTTCTGAAAAGGGTGGGTTGATTGTCTCTGATAGCTTAACAGATATTTAATCTTTTTCTTGTAAGATAAAATTATCTGTACAATCTAAATTTTGATAAAAGACAATGCCAAATTCTACTTAGTCAGAGAACTGCTGCTTCTTCCATGCATTCTTAGGGGAAAAAGAAACAAAATTATTATTATTTTTCACATTGCAGTTTACTTCTCACTTCTCAGTGGCATTGACACTAGCTTGTGGAAATGTCCAGCTGTGAGCTTGTTACACCATTTGTTCACTGTCCTCCATTTTTCTCTTATCGTTAGTCAAGTTGTTGATTCTGTAGTAGACTTTGTCCTAAGTGAGTGTACATCAAACATGTCTAGTGCTCGAATAGGCTGCTTACCAGATGGATTGTAAGCAATTATTTCATAAAGGATGACCACTGTGTTATTCACAACTTAGATGCCACAAAATATTATTTCTATGCTTAAATTTGAAAATACTGAAAGCACTTTTTTAATTCAAACAATATTAAGAAATATGACATTCTTAAATTTGCAGTGAAATTTCTGTTAGGAAATTTTTATGATAGAAGATATGCCCAAAGGAAAGAAAGGTTTCCTTTAAGAACCTTGGATAGTAGGTAGGAAAATTTGAATAGATCTATTTTATGTTGGTTTAAACAATAATCAACCAAATAACCAGAAAACCAAACTAAACAAAAAAGAAAAAAAAAAAAAAAGAAAGCAAGTAAGCAAGCAAACAAAAAAATGCCCAAGGATGTATTTCCATCATTTGTAGCTTACCTTTCAAGAACAAACTGATCTTTTAAAATCAGACTGTGTACCAGATAGTTGAAGTTCTGTTTAAACCGATGTTGCCTTTACCATGTTTTATAGCATGAAGTGTATTCCCATTGCAACAGTTTTTTGGTTTTTTTTTTCTTCTTTTCAATGTTTATGGGCTGATTTAGTCCCAGACTAGCAGGGCAGCGGGGCCTGTGGGTCCACACCTCTGGAAAGGGGAAAATAAAGGGAAAGAGAGATGGGTCCCAGTGGGAACGGTCTGAGGAGAAACAAACTAGTTTACTAAATAAGATATCGGAATGCAAGATAACACTCTATAATACAATATAATACAATGTAATTAGAATTGGAGCTAATAAATCAAATATAATGAGTGTCCGAAAGCCAAAGGCCTTACTTTAATGCTGAGGGAAGACGTGCAGTTGAGACAAGCAGAAGGGGCCTGGCGATTGAAAGGGGATGTTGGGCGAACTACCAAGGCCTTTATCTGTTCCCCCTGCGAGGAAATGAGAACAGAACAGTGAACAGTCCTCTGGGGAATGTAGTAGTTCTTCTCTTCTGGGACAGGTACCAGGACCTGGAGCATTAACTCTTTAACTCCCAATGCAATACGTGATGTTATGATGTGGAATACCAATAGCCCAAAATCATAAAAGCATGACACTTGTTCCATAAAAACATAATGGAAAAAACAGGAATTTTGGCATATTTGCATTTATGGAGGAATTACCTGTAAGATGACTTTGCTGTAGAATTCATTCTGTGTCAAACATGGAGTACAGTTTTAATCAGGAAGTCAAGATTTCTAATGCAGTAGCAGGTGTTTTCTTTCAAAAAATGAGTTGACTTTGGAAAATCTGCTTGATAAAATTTGTAGTATAGTATGTAGATGGGCATATGTTTCTATACTGAATAGCATTATATTCTTAACTCATTCAAATTGGAATCAAACTGGAATGTTAACATTTTTACTAAACAGTGATACACTGCTTTTGCAAACAGCATCTGTGTTTATTCAGAAAACCAAGTGATTTCCAAGCTGTTGTCCTCTGGAAGTTATCTTTCCGTATTCCTTTGAGCATTCATGAAATTAACCTTATTCTGGAAGAATGTGTGTGATCAAGGATAACTGGCTCAAATCCTCAAGGAGACTATCCTCAATGAAAATGTGGCTAACTGTTAACACAAGTTGAGAAGACTTCACTAGCAGAAGTAGAGGCTCCCTAAAATGAATGAATATTTGTTTGGTTTAACATTCTCTATATATGGTTAACCATAAGCAGTGTATGTATTTTGAAGAAATTCCAGATTAAGCCAGGATTTATAAATGTGAGCATTTCCCTCAGTTTTTTTTTTTTTTTCTTTAACCACAAATAATTTATCATTACCAACCTCTTCTTATTCTATGACTGAATTATCTGTCTAGTAGACGAAGGAAAGGCTGCTAGTCTAGCGTACCTAGACCTTAACAAAATTTTTGACACTGTATCCCACAGTATTCTTCTGGGGAAGCTGGCAGCCCATGGCTTGGACAGGTACATTCTTTACGTGGATAAAGAACTTCCTGGAGGGCTGGGCCCAAGAGTAGTAGTGAATGGAGATAAATCCATTCACAAGCTGGAGATTTGTTACGAGATGCGCTCCCCCAGAGTTGGTATTGGAGCCTGTTCTGTTTAATGTCTTCATTGATGATCTGGATAAGGGGATTGAGCGCACTCTCAGTAAGTTTGCAGATGACACGAAGCTGGGAGGAAGTGTCAATCTGCCTGAGGGTAGGAAGGCCCTACAGAAGGCTTTGGACAGGCAGGACTGCTGGGCTGAGATGAATGGGACAGTACTGGGCCCTGCACTTTGGTCGCAACTACCTCATGCAGTGCTACAGGCTTGGGGCAAAGTGGTGGGAAGACTGTGAGAGGAAAGGGACCTGGGGGTGTTGGTCAACATCAGCTGAAGAGCAGTGTGCTCAGGTGGCAAAGATGGCCAATGGCATCTTGGCTTGTATCAGGAATAACATTGCCTGTAGGAGAAGAGAGGTGATTGTCCTCCTGTACTCAGCTCCGGTCAGGCTACACTCTGAGTACTGAGTAGTGTTCAGTTTTGGGACCCTGATGACAAGAAAGACATTGAGGCATTGGAGTGTGTTCAGAGAAGGGCAAAGAAGCTGCTGAGGGAACTGGGATTGTTTACCCTGGAGATGTCTCAAGGGAGACCTTATTGCCCTCTACAACTACTGGAAGTGAGATTGTGGTGAGATGAGATTTGGCCTCTTCTCCCAGGTAACTAGCAGTAGGAGTAGAAGGAATGGATTCAAATTGCTCTGGGGGATGTTGGAGGTTGGAGGTTGGATATTAGGAAAAGCTTATTTTCTGTAAAGTGGTCAGGCACTGGAATGGGCTACCCAGGGAGATGGTGAAGTCACCATCCCTGGAGGCATTCAAGAAACATGTAGATGTGGTATTAAGTGTCACGGAGTTAACTAGATCAATTTATGCCCGTGACAGGGGGCAGTAGGCCCCTGCCTCCCCACCCCCACCTGGCCCCACAAAATGGGAAGGAAGGAAGGGAGGAAAAAAAACCAGCGGCAACAATCTATGGAGGTAAACTTATTTTACTAACTATGATATCGGAATGCAAGATAACACAATATAATACAATCTAATTGAAATTGAGACTAATAAATCAAATAAGATAGGAGAGAGAGTTCCTGAGACCGAGTCAAACCTGAAAAGATTGGAACGGCTAGGAAAGCACCCTCCAGCACCCACTGCCAGGCAGTAAGAGACCGCCCCACCTGGAAGGGTCAGATCCCATGACTTCCGTAATGTATAGGGACAGGTACCTAGAATTGGAGCATTAACACTTTAATTCCAGTACATGATGTTTTGATGTGGAATACTGAAAATCAAAAAAACATAAAACAATGACATGAAGGAACATGTTTTAATGGGCATTATTGATGGTATGTGTACAGTTGGATTGGAGGATCTTAAGAGGTCTTTTTCAACTTCAATGATTCTATGATCCTAGAATTATACAAAGCACGATAAACCATACCTCTCTTTGATCATAAGAGAAGTAACTAGATTGTATTATCTATTACCGACATGGCAAATCCCCAAAATCTTTCCTATGAAAGTTGTTGTATTTTTGTTTGTTTGTTTTTGTTTTCCATCTGCTGAGGAGATTTGTTCAACACAGAAGCTCAGATTCATTGCACTAGTATAAATAACTTAGTAGCTATATTAACAAGGCACTCCTAAATTTTCTTTAATTAGCAAAGTGTACCCCAAAGCATGCTTTCCAGTTTAGAAATTACCTGTTACTACTTGAATGAGGTTTTCTGAACTGAATGATAAAATGTATGGCTTTCAGCAACTACTGATACTGCTTGCTTTGTGCTACTAATACAGATGTTGACTGACCCAAAGATTGGAGTTATGAAACAATTTGAATGCTACCATTTACATATAAGGTCCCATGTACACAGGTCATGGCTAAAATAATGCCTCCTGTTTATTCTGATGGAAACCAAAACAGATACATAGATAGCAAATTCTCTATTAAATAGCACTATTTCTCTATTAAGTATTTCTTAATAGAGAAAATTCTAACCTAGAAAACACTATTTTTCAGCATAGTCACCACCATTAACTATGCAATTTTGCCAGCGATGAACAAGAGCCTGTATAACTCGCTCATATAAATCTAAGTGGAAGTGACCCACAGTTTAACAGCTGGTATGATGGTGTCTTTGCTGAAATGCAGCATCCACCACTTCACTGTGCTCACATCCACTTTAGGTCTCCTGTCTCGCTCCAATTTATAGGAGGGAGAGGAAGATCTTTTAATATCTGTATACCTGACATGAGATTAAGAAACAGTGGTTTAGATGTTGGTCCGACCAGTTTATTACAAATCTTAATTAGGGAGATGGTGAAGGAAAGGATGGACACTATTATGAATTAGGGTAATGGGGAAGGGAAGGAGGGCAATAGAAAAGATAGGAAAGAAGAAGCAAGGAGTCTTTATAAGAAGCAAGAAGGAGATAGTCACCAACATGGATCCAGCGTGGTTCATAGTTCAGCCATTGATCTTCAGTAGTGGTGGGTTGTCAGGCATTGTTCTGTTGACGGTGATGACGACAGCCATGGCGATGATGGCCCTTTTTCAATGGTTCCAAAGTGGTTGAGTCAGCTCTCCTTGGAGTGGCAGCTTCTGGCTCTGTAATCTCAGCAGAAACTCCTTTTCTCCTATCTTCTGGGCCTTGCCAGTAGATAAGAGGGAGCAGGGATGCCCATCTGCATCCTGTTTTTCACAGGACACAATGGTACCATTCCCCAGTTTTCCCATACCAAGCTGGAGCTATTTAGTCACAGGCCAGATCTTCTGCCAGTAAACACTCCTGAGCACTCTCTTCTGGAGGCAAGCAACTCTGGAGAAAGGGGCTTTCAAATGTGATGTCAGTTGTCACTCGGTAGCACCCATCACTTGCCCCCTCAACAAATCAATCAGAGTCTTATCACAAGAAATACCTCAGGAAGCAAGCTTTGAGCCTAAAAACAAAGAAGGATTCTCACATCTCCATACATGCTCAGCAAGCATTGACGAATGTCAGTGGGTGCAAATTTTTCTGTATGGAAGAATTCAGTGACACACTTTTGTTTCATACGTACTTTCATGTCAGATGCCATTCTGTCAGACTGCCCCTCTGCTACCATCTGTCACATAGCAATAAAATGTAATAGGATACTGGTGAGAATGTTCAGCCTTTATGGCCATGCCACCAACATCCACCTCTGACAACATAAGCCAACATAATTAAATACATGGCATTACTTTTAAAGCAGCCCTCATGGATCTCATGCACAACTAATTCAGTTTGAATTATAACCTTTTCTTTATGTCTTCTGGAAATGTTTTCTGCATTCCTGTGTTTGTTGTTTGTTCTTTTCTTTTTTTTTCCCTTCACTGAAGAGGGCTCTTTTTGTTGTAAAGAATGTCACGTAAATTATTCTTCTACTATCATGATAAGGAAAACTTTGCAGATTCCACTTTGTTTTCACCATAACCTACTTTTACTTAGTTATTCTAAAGAATATTACTAAACCAGCAAGGACTATCCAAAAGACTTAACATGTACCAAGCTATATCTGGCTGTACTACATGTTCTTCACTGCATTTTTCTGAATTCATAATGCAAACACAATATTTCTAAAAGCTCTGTGGAATGAACTTAAGTGAAGTTTACTACAAAATGTAGAACCATACTACCTGAAATAATTGCTTATAGATTGCAGAATCAGGAACAAAAAGCTAGAAGATGCAGGAAATCACAGGAAAAGTAAGAAAACTAGAGGATTAAACTAAGTATAAATTTAGTGACACCACTTATGAGCTACTAAATAACACACTCTGGATTTTGCTTAAGAGACTGCTATGAATATTCCTTGGGTAGATTGCTTTCATTATCCAAATGCACACTGTATTTTTCAGAGGTATAAATTCATTCTGAAAATTCATATCTCTGAAATGATTCTATAAACTTTAGATCAGATTTTTAACAAAGAATTATTATCTTTTATTTCAAGATGGTCTAGAGTGACCAAGAAATAGTTATAAAAATAACAAAATCAAACTCCAAAACATGTACATTTGTCAGTAGAGATAAGCAGTTCTTTAGGGGCAGGGGGAAAGACTTTTTCTGCTACTGCATAGTACTTAATTTCACATAAACAAAGAAATTTCCTTTAGAGTATAATAAAAAATAGTTTTCCTCCAGTCTTAAAGCTTTCAGAAACAGATTTATTTATTTATTTAATAAAGCAAAACCTTAGACAGAAGGTAGAAGAGTTGAAAAGGAAATTATATTACTAAAATGAATTTTGTTCATTAGAAGAATTTTTTTTCATTAAAAAAGTGACACTGTTTTTCTTAGTTATAAAGAAAAATGGCATAAAAAAAGAGCTAAGGTTTTGTAACTTAGAGAGTATTCTTGATTTTAATTTGTATTAGGAGGCTGAGTTTAACAATACAATTTTTACTTTTACCAGATATACACTTTGCCATTATTTTTCACATTCTAAAAATAATGCACAGTAAAAAAACATCTGCATATGAAGCAATGTATTAAATACTGTTACATTGTATTTGATCAATATATTATCTCTGTACTGTGTTTTTTTCCAACATTTTAGTAAAGATAAACATTTAGAATAAAGAGTAGTCTGTGTGAGTATGCAGTCACAAGAACAAAGAGAAAATAAGATGATCTGCCTCTGCAGAACCTTAAATCAACTGCTGTAATGTATTTCAGAGAAAAAAAAAAAGTAATCTTTTCTCCCATAATTTTGTAAATTTTGTCAAATCTTCCAAATTCTTTACTAATATACCAAAATTCGCCAGAATTCAGTATCTCAATTAATTCTGCATGACCTACATTTCCCTAACGCAACTGTGTATTTTTGGGATTTTCATAAAGTTCTTTTTTTTTTTTTTAAATTAAAAAATATTTCATTCTTGCTTACTCTGAGTCTTATTTTCAATACTTTATCATATTTTTTAGCCCTTTAATTCTTTTCTACCTTGTTACCTATAAAAATTTAGAAGTGAATAACATCAACAACAAATTGTTGAATCATAATTGCATATTTAAATGCACTAAATTCATTTCTGTTTTACAGCACTCATAATAATCTATTACTTTCACATAACACTCTTAAATACCATAGCAAAGTTGGCACTACTTCAGTCCATTTTTCTTCAAGTCTATTACTCTTTTCCTTGCTGAGCTCCTTGAAATGGAAATCTTTCTGCCACCTTTCTTTTCCTTTATTCATAACTCTAAGCATCCAAGGCAGATAAGTCACTCCCCATTTCATTTTCTAGTTCTAATGCTGCTTCCCATGACTTGTAGAGCAGCCTCCCTGAAGCCATCTTTTTTCTATGTAGCTTATCAGCTACCATAAATAAGTTTATAATTGGGTCCAGTCTCATTAGATCTGAACTAAAACCTGCAGAAATCCATCATATACAAACTTACTGATCCTATGAAAGGACCAAAAAGTTTTAATAGATGTGAAAGACATGTCTTTTGCCCTGATGGGAGAAAAAAATAAAACCTGTAATCAATAAGGGATCTTAATTTATTTCGGAAAAAAATAGCCTTTTCAAACCATACTTTAGTTTTCTTTTTTTTCACCATGGCTTTATTTTCTACCCTTTTTTCTTACTAACCACATCTCAGCAAGGTTTCTCCTTATCTAAATTGAGTATATTACATTGATCTTGACAGACAGAGTGAATGTATAGGCCTTGACTTTCTCAGGTGTATACAAAATGTTGACAATAACTTTGGAAAAAAACTATCTTAGCTAAGAAACAAGAAGCTGGAGGAAATCCTGCTTCTTAGCATTTTTTTAAAAAGTCTATTTCTTCTTCAATACATTTACAGTCTTTTCTCTTCCACCTAATTTTCATAGGGGAAATGGAGTTTTTCTTCCTTCACCTGTATTATATAAATTATGTTGTTTCACAAAATGATGACTCACATTAGAGAAGCTTAGTCGTTTTACTTTCCCCATCTGCTATTTTAAATGCAAATTTGAACCAATTCACCTTGAGAGAATTCAGTCCCAGGATTCCCAGGGCTATGTGTTTGGAGCAGCATTTTAAGAGAGGAAACCTCAACCAAATTCTTTGTTCTAGTCAGAACAAATTTGCATCTCAGACTGTTTTAAAATGTGTGGCTGCCCAGAACATCAATGCATTCTTCCTTGGTTTTAGAAATAGAAATGTTTGTTTTTCTTACTGAAAGTCAACATGGAAAGAAATTTTCACTGTAGTGGCAGATATCAGATAATTTAATAGCTTTTCTACAAGTTATTTTTAGTTTTGACATTAGAAATACCCATCTCCAGAACTAAAATATGTGCATTGATTTTTTTATTTTTTTTTTAATAATCTAAACTCCTCCTCTTCAGGAATCCATAGTAAGAGCAGAAATTGACGACTTCCTGGCTGGATTAAAAAATCACTCCTGTAGATGAGTTCTCACTTAATAATATCTGGACATAAGACTATCTGAATAAATGTAAATGGGATAAGGGAAAAAATCTGAATATGGAATTCAGTGCTCTTCATAACACCATTTTTTGAAGTCCAGTGTAGTCTACCTCCTGATGAGAAGGAAAGCAGCATTAATTCCTTAAGGTCCATATCTATAGACCACACTTTTCACAATCTATTTACCTGAAAAGCAAATACAAGCATAGAAAATCTTCCACAGTTTGAAAAAGTTAAGGTCCACATCTTGGGAGAATACTTCAACATATGCTCCTCCCAGTAGTTATTATCCTTGCTTGCTTTTTTTTTTTTTTTTTTTTTTCCCCCCCCCACTTTTCCTGTTGTATAGCATTTCAACTTTGTCTTCAGGTGTTTGAGACTGTGCTCTTGTGTCATATAACTGCATAGTGTGGAGATCAAGCACTCCTTCGGATTGATAGTGTATCAACCAAAGGCTGGGTAGCTGGAAAACAGACCTCCAGTTTTTATGGTAGAGCATAGTGATGTCTTTGATGACATTTTAGATAATTGCCTACATTATTTAGATGGCAGTAGAGCAGCAGGCAATAGGATGTGTGTATCTTCTGGATCAGATACAGTACTGGCAGATTAATAAAACTGGACTTAGGAGTAGAGGTTCATAAGCTGGATAAAATTGTGCTGTAAACAGAATAGACTTCATTCTCCCTTGAATTTCTAGTGCTAGTATACTCCTTTCAGTTCTCATGTTGTTCTTTAACTTCTGTGAAAAGCTACTAGAGAAAATACCCAGTATCACTTCATGTTCTTGAGCAGTGAATAAGACTGGTGTTCTATAGGAAAAGAACTACATGATCAAGTCCATACCCTATACACAATATCATTTTGTTAACTGTGTTGCACAAGCTCTTTACACAGATATATCTAAAATTTTAAGTGCTTTATTTTCAAATCATAAAAATTGTGTTCTTTCAGCATAATGTATGTTGTTTCCCTTTCTCTTTGAATAATGAAGCTGAAGAAATTGATTACTTTTTCACTGATACTGTACTGACAAAATTTTATGGAGCTGCCTCATCAGTGTCAAGAAAATACTAGGAAACACTCAATGATTATGATATATTCCTTCCGTTATTTCTCTACAATACTAAGATGCTAAATGAAGTCTGAATAGCAAACATCTAATTGTGAGACCATATATTACCTGAGAGGAGATATGACCCGTCTTTGGCTAGTACAGATAAACAAGTGGATGTGCTTCTAATTTTGAGATTATTTGGTTTCATGAATTTGTCTGAAGGAAGATTCTCAATAAATTTACTTGAGAAATTGTTATATATGCTTTCTTTACTTTAATAGGTCTCTGATATGTTCATGCATACTAAATAATTTGTAAATGTTTTAATTCTTATGTGATATACTAAAAAGTTGATTTATTAAAGGCTTTAATTTTTATATGGTGCACTAAGCAGATTTCATCTACAGTGAAATGTGAGAGCAATATTTTGCAATACTATACTTGAAGAGGATTTTTTAAAATTATATTTTTACTTCCATAAATACATTCTCAAACATGTGATATTTATAGACTCTTCACACAGGCAGATGGAATACTTGATTGGATAGTGTTAGGTATAGGTACATTTTCCTCTTGTAGTTGTTTGTGGAATTTGTGATTAGGCCACAAATAGCTTTTTAGTGTCCATGAGACTTCCAAACTATAATTATAGATGCTAGCTTTTAGGTACAGTATCAAAGTGCAGATCTTCTCCCTACAGTCTTTTCTGAGAAATTAGACATCACAAATAACCTTTTAAAATATTTATTCTCTTGTCTAATCTGATGGTAAAAATTGCAATGTCTATGTGTCACTTTCTCAACTGCATTCCATATCAGAATTCATTGAGTAGATTTGAAAAATTAGTTTCCTTCACACAAAAGTTGACTTTCTTGTGAAGGCAGCCTCATTAATCATTAAACACGTTATTGTCATTCCTTGCTAATATTCCTGTTTACTGCCTCTGGAATTTTTAAGCAAAAATGTAAAAAAAAGAAAAAAAAAGAAAAAAAAAGAAATCAAGTATGCTATTTTTCATAAAGATCTCCACTAGCCAGTATCATATTCCCAGCGTGGAAGAGAATTCAAGAACTATAAGTTTCAGAAACAATGTCAATACTAAACGTATGCTGTTTCTTTAAAATCTAATGAGATCATACTATCACATAATGTATCATTGGCTACAGTGCCTATCCTTGCCTGGTAATTTCACCTAAACAATTAATAGAGATATTGCAATGAGCATAGTGGACAGAATGTTAGCCACACTAAAAGGTCTTTCATAAAGCATATTAAGAGATCAACGTTTTCTTCAGATTTAAAACTTTGGCTCATGCATATCCAGCCTGCCTCCCTCCCATGAGGTAGAACTGATATATGAAAAACAGAAAGATTCTTGTGGGTTAGGCTGACAACTCCATGTCAGAAAGGATTAGTGAGGGAAAGAAGGATAAAATAATCTATTCCATTGAGAGACAGAAAACAGCAAGGAAAAAAAAAAAAAAAAGGAAAAAGCAACTAGAAAGAAAGTAGTGTTAATCAAGACAAATCAGTTCACATTCAGCAATGGTTTATGCCTACCTTTCAACACTTTTCTGACGTGTGTGTATAATTAAAGTCACACATGTCCTTTGGTACCTTTATGGATAGATATGGTTGCTGGAGTCATGCTGTGCTGTTACCAGCATTTTTTTTAAAATACATTAAATGAAAACTCCAATCAGAAATTGAAAATTTACTAGTGATGGAAGACTTTTAGGTTCCTATGGATTATTACCCAGATACGATAGAAATGGGAATCTGACTACAAATGAAAGAAAGAATTTATTGGCATATATAACGTATATAAAGAACGGAATTCTTAAAAATAAAGGTGCTTTGCTTCTGAAAAAAATAATAAAAAAAAAAAATAAAGCATGATGACTAGAAAAGGCAGATATTTGGTAGGTATTTCTCCAGTGAAGACAGAGAAAATTAAATAATAGTAAAGACAGATTCTTCTTGTATGTTAGGTGTTTTCATTCAGCACATGTCCATTGAGCATTCAGAGTGGTTTATGTTGAATATAAATTTATAAATAAAAACGCAAACAGCTGTTAAAAGCACTGTTAAAAAAGCAGTGAAGCACATGAAGAACTTAGAACTGCAAAACTATTAATCTCTGATCTCTGCATATGTTTTATACAAGATGATGCTTGATCATTAGCACTGTTCTTACAGTTTTTGGAGGCTTGTTCTTCCATTATCATTCATAAAACATGATCTGAAAAAAACCACGACATGGTATCTTTTGTGGAGGGTACTTGAATCTTGAAATCCAATCTCCTGTGGATTCTAGGAATCCTGGTCTCTCTTGGCTTTGCTTATTTCAAGTGTAGAGTCTTAGACTGAAGAATAACTTGAGCATGTGAGCTCATCAGTCGATAATCAGAGGAAATAAAAGTGATACATCAATTCTATGGCCTAGGTTTCTTGGCTGGCTGATAGATAAGTAGATGGTTTGTTTCAGTGCAGAGCCAGAGCACAAGCTAAAAGCAACCCATTTCCTGTGATGAGGGACTGAGGGACTCTGGGACCACAAATTGACATAACAGTACAGACATATCCAGAAAGACATTTATAAGTGACATCTCACAACAAGTTTAGAGAAAGGTAATACTACCTGTTTCACTTATGTTTATTGTAATAAGTAACCTCAGAATGGATAAATATTAATTAATTAAATAACACTTGTTATATTCTGATATATTTAATAGAATAGCTCTGTATTTTTCTAGTCATTCCACTTTATATACCAGATATTTCATGTCAGTTGGTGTGCTATAGCTAGGAGTTCTAGAGCAGTACTAAGTGCCAGTCAGGCAGAAGTGTCCTGTCATGTAAGCAAATGAAGAACTGCCCAAGTGCAAGGGAATAGCTGCAATTCCTAAAGCATTTACTGCTGTTTGCTCTTTTTTTTGCATAAATCATAGATACTTGTTCTCTTCAGCTGCAAACTAAAGAAGACAAGACAATCACCAGGTAGTGCAAAGAACCAGCTGCATACAAGTGTATGCATGTGCAGCAAAACTGACCTTGACAGTTGCATCATTTTTAAACAAGCAGTAGCACTGAAAATTGAAGTGTATAAGCATTAAATATATATATATATATATATATCTTTATAGTGTATAAATGATTCTTCATGAGTTACCACTACTTGCTGAATTAGTTTCTATTTACTGTATACAAATACATTTTTGAGTACAAGGAGATAGTGAAATGTATGAAAAACTGTTAATTGGAGAAGAAGGTTCTGACCCAATGTTTTGCTTCCTTTTTTTCTTTTTCAAGTTCCGGATGAATAATGACGTTTAAATAGTGTCTCTGAACGCAAGAGGTATCATGAGATGGTAGGATCTCTTTGGAACAGATAGATGACATGGTCATACCAGGGATATCACAAAGCCCATCAGTCAGTTATGCATATCTGTAGATACCTTTTCATCCACTGCCACTATACTCAGTAATCAGATCTTTTTTTTTTTTTTTTTTTTCCTGAATAAAGTTTTCTGTAGCATTGTTTGTACAGCTTAGAGGTATGCCACTAGAGTTTCTCCATTTTAGTAGTCAGTAGGTTGATCATTTATTTTCACTACATATATTACTCTGTTACAACATTATGCTCTTTAGAAAACAAAAGCAAAATCTTATTTTTAAGAGATATTTTGAAATCCGATATTTCTCTTTGCACATTCTGCTCTTTTCGCACTTTATTCTTTCATTCAGTTGGATAAATTTAATTTACTTTTGTGACAGCAATATAGCACTGTCACAGATTTAATATTTGCCACTGTTTAAAGTTCTTTATATTTCCATTTACCTTCCATCCTACCTTTGCTGTTTTATTCATCAGACAGTTTTTTAATTGCCCTTACTTAGTGCAGCTTAGTTGCTGATATAATGAATACATTTTCTTGGTGAATAAAATTTCAAATAACATACATAGCATCTTTCTGAAAGCAAAAATACAAAACAAAGTCTGACTGCTGAGTCAGTACTTCAGGTTTCAGGAAGACTAACAAACAACTGAAGTATGCACAGATACTGTAGGTAATAAGAATGCGATGGATTGTTTTAGAAATAAATGGTCTGAGGGACTTTGGAGCACTCAAGTTGGCATGCTTGTAATTTAGAGACTGGATACAAATAGAGTTGTCATTTCTATCCTGTCAGGAGCACATGCTATGGATGTCAAGGATAGAGAACTCAGAGGAAAAATATAATACCTGAACCTTACTATCTAACACCATGATAATTTGGCCTCTTAATGGACAAAACAAAGGTGTCTTTTCTACCTACCTCCTAACATAATTTTGGGTTCTCAAATAGCCTTTGTTTGTTCTGTCATTCCTGGAAAAGATAGCCCAAACAATTTTATCTGACAAGGGCCATTCAAGAAGTAAGCTGTGATGTCCAGTTGAATGTGATTTTTTTTAGTGTGATGTTATACAGATAATAACAGTAGAACATTTCCTTTGTTGAAAACATTTCCTGTTATTTACACTTGTGAATTAACTGAATTTTTTAGCAACTCCACCTGCTCCATCAGAGGTTAATTAGATTTGAATGATAAATTATCTGAAGGTTTATGAATGTGTAAGTTCTTTTTTTTGGTAATCATAGCCTGAATTCTGTCATCTTCAAAACACAAATCCATCTCTTAATTCAAGCCTTCCTTTAATATGAATATGATCACCAGGTATTTGCCAGAAAGACAGATAACCAAAGGAAATTACAGATTTTAAAAACTTACAAGTATAATGAGAGAAGATGTAGATTGTCTTTCCTGACAAGAATTATATGCTCTCATTTGGAAGAACAGTAAATCATTGAAAGAACCAATGTAACTTTCTTAAAGAGATAACCCTTGTGCAGCAAATCTGCCACTCATTATGAACCTCTGCACAGAAATGAGAAGTTCCTGCATTTGACCTTTTCATCAGAGGTTATCAAGAGGTCTTCAGTCTTCCTTGTTATATTTCCACCACTTATGTGCCCTTTTGAGCTGCTGTCCAGAAATTTAGAACATTCATTAAGTATGGACTATTGACTGCAGTACAGAAGAAACGTGACATATAACATTTTTATCATAGGTCACTAAAGGTCTTTTTTTAAACAAGGTATAATATAAAGCCGTCTCAGCCTGAAGTCATGAGCTCATTTATTATCAAAAATAATTTTAATGGACAGAGCAACTGTGTCACTAGAAATCTCTCCCTACCCAGTGTCATAGTCAATAGCAAAATAATCAATCATACAGTGTGTGACAGGCATTTGATAATCACATGGATAAAAAGCGACGACATTGTGTTACCCAACACAATGTAGACAGTGTTTAAATGATTAGTGCCCTAGAGTGACATCTGAGTGAATTAGAAGAAAAAACTGATTTTTAAAACTTACAAGCAGATTAGGTTAGTGAAAGAGTTTGGGTAATGGAAGACTTCCCTTTAGTCAGGGAAGAGGTGGGAGAGTCTGAGAGTGCCTGGGCAACACCAATGTTCACAAATCCATGGGACCCGATGGGATGCATCCATGGGTACTGAGGAAACTGGCAGGGGTGATTGCTGAACCGCTCTCTGTCATCTTTGAGAGGTCTTGGAGAACAGGGGAGGTGCCTGAGGAGTAGAGGATAGCCAATGTCACTCCGGTCTTCAAAAAGGGCAAGAAGGAAGATCCAGGCAATTATAGGCCAGTCAGCCTCACCTCTGTCCCTGGAAAGGTGATGGAGCAGCTTGTGCTGGATTCCATCTCCAGACAACTGGAAGAAAAGGAAGTTATCAGGAGTAGTCAGCATGGGTTCACCAGGGGGAGGTCATGCTTGACCAACCTGGTAGCCTTCTATGATGTTGTCTCTGGCTGGGTGGATGGGGGGAGAGCAGTGGATGTAGTCTACCTTGATTTCAGCAAGGCATTTGATACTGTCTCCCACAACATCCTTATAACAAAGCTGAGGAAGTGTGGGATAGATGAGTGGACAGTGAAGTGGGTTGAGAACTGGCTGACTGGCAGAGCGCAGAGGGTTGTTGGCGGTGCAGAGTCTGGTTGGAGACCTGTAACCAGTGGTGTTCCCCAGGGGTCGGTGCTGGGTCCGGTCTTGTTCTACATCTTCATCATTGATTCTGATGAGGGGATAGTGGCCACCCTCAGCAAGTTTGCTGATAATATGAAGTTGGGAGGATTGGCTGACACGCCTGAAGGCTGTGCAGCCATTCAGCGAGACCTGGACAGGCTGGAGAGATGGGCAGTAAGAAACCAGATGAAGTTTAACAAAAGCAAGTGTAGAATCTTGCATCTGGGGAGGAATAATCGCATGCACTGGTACAGGTTGGGGGATGACTGCTGGAGAGGAGCTCTGCGGAGAGGGACCTGGGTGTCCTGGTGGATGGCAGGTTGGCCATGAGCCAGCAGTATGCCCTTGTGGCCAAGAGGGCCAACGGCATTCTGGGGTGCATTACAAAGAGCGTGGCCAGCAGGTCGAGGGAGGTGATCCTCCCCCTCTACTCTGCCCTGGTAAGGCCTCATCTGGAGTACTGTGTCCAGTTCTGGGCTCCCCAGTACAAAAAAGACAGGGACCTCTTGGAAAGAGTCCAGCAGAGGGCCACAAAGATGGTGAAGGGCCTGGAGCGTCTCTCCTATGAGGAAAGGCTGAGGGAGCTGGGCCTGTTTAGCCTTGAGAAGAGAAGACTGAGAGGAGACCTGATATACAGGTCTATAAATATCTAAGGTGTGGGGGGCAGAGTGGCGAGGCCAGACTGTTTTCAGCGGTATGTGGAGACAGGACAAGGGGAAATGACCGAAAACTGGAGCATATGTGCGCGAGAACTTCTTTACGGTGAGAGTGATGGAGCACTGGAACAGGCTGCCCAGGGAGGTTGTGGAGTCTCCTTCTCTGGAGATATTCAAGACCCGCCTGGACGCCTACCTGTGCGACCTGGTGTAGGGAGCCTGCTTTGGCAGGGGGGTTGGACTCAATGATCTCTGGAGGTCCCTTCCAACCCCTACAATTCTGTGATTCTGTGATTCTATGATACCTAATTATTTACTGAGAACACATCCTTCCCATCCGTAGGCATATAATCTATATAGGTTTTCTGTGACCCTTCCATTGGATTCTACACAAAATTTCCCAGATTTCTTATGCTAGATCAATAATTAAGTTCATGCAAACATATAAGTGCAATATCAATAACAATGTAATTTATATGATGATATTTAAGAATAAAACCTAATACTCTTTCAAATCCACAACAAAACTGAGTAGCAATTATATCTTTTTAAAGAACCCCACAATTTTTATGCTGTGCTCTGTTCATTTCCCCTACATTTATTTTTATCCTCGTTTTCATTTTCTTTAAACAAATTGTCAGCTTATGAAATGATACTTTGGGGGATTTACACTTCAAATAATTATGAATAGAAGATGTGACTTTTCCTTTTCTTTGTCAAAGAGTTGTACTGATAAAGATGTGCTTCACTGCTCCACTGAGGTATACTGATGGAGCACACTTTCATTCCACCAGCCACCATCTCTATCAGTAACTTCAGCTAGGAAGGAATGGTCAACTCACAGAAATTCTGCGAAAAAGAAATGTCAAATATCAGTGACACTTAAAGAATCCCAAAATTATGTTTTATTATGTGATCTTAATATATATATATTTTCTTGATTCTGTTTTCATAATGAGAAAATTTCACTGAAAATGAAGGAAAAGTTTGTTTTCTATGAGTGTTGCTTATAGATCTCTAAATTTTATCTGATTAGGCAGTAAACTTCCATTTCATGTAATATGCAGTGCATTAGAACATACGTCTATTTAATTTTTTTGTATTTATTTTATTGAGCATCTCCCAACTCATCAGCTAGTTCATCAAAAGATGTTTTCACTGCTGCCTAAGAAATGGGATCATTTATGTGTACATGATTATTTTAAAATTATTTTTTTATTATAAATGTGATTCAGAAATGAAGACTTATGCAGGAGACTGGTCTTTTGGCTATCACTTTTAAAACAGTAAGGCATACAGAGAAATCATTTTGTAGCTAACTGAAGAGCAAGCAGAGAAATGGAAGGCAGTGTTATTATTCTGCCTATGGCAACATTATTGGAACTACATCTTTCTAAAAGGAACAATTACTGCATTTCACTTCCTGGAGTCCAAACTGCACAAAAGAAAGATATGGCAGCTATAGCAGCAGATGGCTAAGCCTGTTTGACTACTGATGAGTTTGTGTTTTTATTTCTATCAGTCAGAGATAATCTTCAACTTTGGGGAGTGCTATTTTGATTATGCTTATTCCTGTTCTGCTACATTAGAACTGTGATAGTCTTTTCTGTGAAAACTGGCAAAATGGAGGTTATAGTAGTAGAAGGTAAGGCATTTCTGGCTCAGTTATTACTGAAAATGAGGATTCTTATGATATAATCAGGACACGGTTACATTTCTGCTAATTTTTTTTGTGGCAGAACAGACACTGGATTTCTAGGAGAAGTATAGGCATTCATCCTTTCTCTCCATCATTATCACTGAACAGTGTATTAGTATCTGATCACTGTACCAGGCTTCTTTCTCAGATCCATAGACATGGGAACTTCTTCATACTTACCTTCCCTCCCTCATTTCTTCCTCTTCATTATCTTCCTTTCAATTCTTCTTGACAACCTACTTCAAAAACTGGTTCATACCGAGCTCCATGGAATTGTCTTGACCCTAGCCATGTGTGTGTGATATTTTGAGCAATTAAAAGTTT
This sequence comes from Chrysolophus pictus, assembly GCA_037305975.1. NCBI lineage: Eukaryota > Metazoa > Chordata > Aves > Galliformes > Phasianidae > Chrysolophus > Chrysolophus pictus. The sequence continues at coordinate 164,025,075 of CM074576.1, forward strand.
GATATTTTAATGGATTTCAATAGCGAATATTATATTGTGTAAAACAGCATAATTATTAATCACAGAGTCATAGAATGCCCTAATTATCACTTAGTTCCAATTACCCTGTTGTGGGCAGGGTTGACAGTCACCAGATTAAGCTGCCCATGACCCCATCCAACCTGATCCTGAACAACTTCAGGGATGAGACATCCACAGCTTCTCTGGGAAGCATGTTCCAGTGCCTCACCATCTCTGACTAAAGAATTTCTTCCTATAATCTATTCTAAATCTTCCAGCCTTCCAGGCTGCAAATACACACTGCTGGCTCATGTCCAGCTTTTTATCCACTAGGATCCTCAAGTCCTTCTCAAGGCTGCTCTCAAGGTGTTCTCCCAGTCTGTAGACATATCTGGATTTGCCCTGACCCAAGTGCAACACCTTGCACTTGGCTTTGTTGGACACTGTTAAGTTCACACTGAGACACTTTTCAAGCCTGTCCTGGTCTTTTTCATTTTAATGTGTCAGTTGCACTACTCAGCAAATTTGCTGAGAGTATACTTGATTCCATCACTGATGAGGTTTATAAAGATTTTAAAGAGTACTGGTTCTAAGACTGACTCCTGGTCACCAATCACCACCAGTTTTCACCTGGACATAGAGCCATTGACTATAGTCCTCTAGTTGCAACCATCCAAACAATTCTTTATCCACTGAATAGCCCACTATTCAAATCAATATCTCTTCAATTTAGAGATAAAGATTCCATGTGAATTAAGATCATGTAACTGCTTCTGACATGAATTTCATCCAGATCAGTTTATATTTGCTAGCATTTTGGAACACTGACTCAGTGCTGATCAGCTAGTACTAAATATGCACTATTAGCGGAATATGATATTTAAGTTTACTCCAAGCTTTATAAGACATTTTTTTAGACTGCAAAGTCTTAAACAATTAAAATGTCTACACATAATGAATTATTTATTGGAGCAAAGAGGTTAAGCTTTAAGTAAAACTACTTCTGATTACATCAGTGTGCTTTTTAGCCAATGCGTAGCTATGTAGATCTAATGTGAGATGGACTTTCCTAACAGAAGCAATGGGATTTTTTAATTATTTATATATATATATATAGATGTAGACAGTGGGTTCAACTGTTCTAATTTTAAATGTTGATGAATATAGGGATCTAACGCTTTGTCCATTAGAAGCAGCACATCACAGTTGCAGGTGACATATAGTGGATGATATCTCCGTTCAGGATGCAGACTTGGCAGAAAATGCATAAATAAGGGGAAGCTTTCTTGTTAATCATATGTATAAAAGTACTGGTTTTTATTTTTTTTAATGTCTAGAAACAGCTACCAAGCATTTATAAGGATTTGCAGCTTATTTCAGAACCTACAAGATATAATTTCTGGAGACAAAGTGTTAAAATATGAAAAGACCTTTTGGAAAAATTGCATTGCGAAAAAAACCAACTATTTTTCTTGAAAATCCAAGAGTCTTGACTTATTAAAATATGCAAATCATTCTAACACTTTGTTTAATTGCTGTTTCCTTAAACCCATCAAATCTTCTTAATTCTTCTCTTCTTTGTCTTTAATTAACACCCACTCCCTATTGGCTAAAGTGTAACCCAGAAGACCTAAGCTTGTGAAATTCCCAACTTATTAAAACTAATTGCTATAATAATTAGCAACCATTGGCAAAATATTCATCACAAAGAAAGCACAAAGGCATCTAATTAACACTCTCAAAATGCTAAGCATTCACTTCTTGATATTTTACCTGCCATTACATGCATTCTTTTCTGAAGATGTGCAGCATAATACCTTGTCCTAAGGAAAAATGGTATAAGGTTTCTCTTTAAAATCTGAGTTTGTTAAAACTGAAACTTTTCACTGCAACAACAAAATAATTTTTATAACCTCATTTAATTCATTTCTAGGGCCCAAAATAGACTTCACAAAGAAAGAAAAATTCCATAACAGAGACTAATTCAGCTCAAGCGAGATATGGAGGATGAAAAGATAGAATACTGAATAGGACCATCTTGTAAATAATGTGAGAACTGTCTTCACGGGACTATTGTTTAGTCTGAAGTGCTTTTTACTAGGGCTTTGTTCAGTTTACTAGTAAGAGTCACTTTAGGAGTGACAAGTTAGAATTATGTTTTTATACAAGTATGTAAGGGCTGAGTTTATCTGTCCAAGAATAGGCACTTTCTGGAAAAATCAGAAACATTTGCTTCTTAAGACAAAAAACATTTTCTAGTGGTTTTAAGTGATTAGATTTGATATGTAATTGAGAATGCAAGCATTGACTTGTAGTGATCTCTGTGGAGTGCTGTCATAGAACAGACTGTGTTGGCTTGGAGTCAGATTTTTCATAACATACATATTAGTGAAGTACAGTAAAGAAAATATTTCAGGTGTCTATGAATTTTACTAGGGCTCATGAACATTAGATTTCACTTTCCCAAGTGAAAAATAAGCTTTTAGTTTCAGATTTTAATTAAAAAATTATTTATGATTGTGAATAAAAATTATGAAGAATGTATTGTTTTGTTTTTATTCTTAAGTATTTGGCAACTTGTGCTGTATATCAGAGAATAACTCCAAGTAGCTGTATGGATACTGATATTCTAAACTCTTTTTACAGTCATAAAATATGTTACATTAATAAAGAGACTACACTGCAAATCATTATCAAACTGTATTTTCTTGTCTTTATGTCCTAGCAGTTGCACATTTGATAGTTGACTAAGAAAGTGTTACTAAGAAAGAAAATAATTATAAGATTGAAAGTTACTACTGGATGAAAAGTAAAGGAAGTAAAACATAAAACAAACAGCAAAATTCAAAGTGGAGGCAGGGTTAAATTTGCCTACTTTGTTTTTAGAGTGATTCCAGTCATGACATCTAATCTCATCCAGTGAGATTTAGTAGTGGTCCACTCCTTTTTCTTGCTCCATAGAGGAGGCTATAGATAGACTTCTAGTGAGATAGGTTGGTGTCATGGTTTTGTGATTTTGGGTTTTCGGTATTCCAAATCATAACATCATGTAGGACAGTGGGAGTTTAACTGTTAATGCTCAAGTTCTGCGTACCTGCCCGGAAGAGAGGAAGAACTACGTTCCCCTGGGGACTTTGCGGTCACAGAGAGTCTCGAGATATAACTCCTGGCAAGGTCACCTGATGTGCTCTTCTTTGTCTGATTTTCGTCGGCTCTTCTCCCTTTGTCTCCCTGCTGCTCAACTGGACTGTGCATCTCACCTCAGTGTTGTGGTGAGTCCTATCCACCTTTTGGACATTCTCTCTCTCATGATATTTGATTTATTAGCTTCAATTTTAATTATATTGTATTATAGTGTGTTATCTTGCATTCCGATAATATATTTAGTAAATTAGTTTGTTTCTCCTCAGATCGTTGCCGCTGTTTCTAATTATTTTGGGGTCCCCTGTTCCCTTTTTTCGGAGGCGCGGATCTGCGTATCCCTCCGCCCCGCTAGTCACAGAACCGGGCCGAACCAGCCTATAAACCGTTGACAGTTGGCTAGCAAAGAAAAAGGGTTTTTTTTCACTAGCCACTGAGAAACATAGCAAAATGAGAAGATAATAGCATACAGGAAATTCTTCACCTTTTTCAAACTGGTAACATTGACAGAAAAATTTTAACACAGATTTATATTGGAAAAGAGGTGAAACTAAGTAAACTACCTTAAAAGTATTTCTGACATATGATATTTAATAAAGTTAACCATAAATACAATGATATGCAATCAGTGATCAATAACTGAAACTATGAATGAAAATTTTATTGTTTCATTTTTGCAATTTGATTACAGCAGTGAATATTAAGAAAGCTCAATTTAACACAAATTATTGAAAAACCATGAGAAGAGGCAGAAAGGTAATACTGTTTCCTATTTACAGAGCTCAGTGATAGATTAATGGAAAGCCTAGAAAATGTGTGGCACACTCTTGCTCTCAGAAGCTGAAAATTAGTATATGTACTTTATTAGAGCAGTAAAATGCAGAATAAAAGATAAATACTTAAAACAAGATTTCCCAAGTGTCCAGTGACTATCGCCTTAACAATTCTTTTGAAAAGAATGTCTGCTTCTCACGTGTTTTGTCCTTATCTGTGGTAAGAAAAGAAATCATCTCAGATTTTACTCAGTGCAGACGGATCTGAACTGAATGAAGAAATGAGTGATAAAAAATGGAAAATTAAAAGAAAAATCATTTTTCTGACTAGGTCCCTGTTTCCAAAACATGCTGGAGAATAAATACTTGTTTTCTTTTAGAAAGGTAGGTGGATCTTGTGTTTTTTAGAATTTATTTCAAGCTGTTCTTGGAAGTTCCCTTATTCTGAGCCATTTTCAAGTTTGATTTGTATTCTGGTTTCAAATCAGACATATTTGCAGGAGCGGGAGAACATTCAGATACCTTTCATTACTAATGCACACTCATTACGAAAGCATGCAAAAGGAAGATCATAGAGAGAAAAAATGTGAAATCCACAGTCCAATAAGATTGTGTACAGGTAAAGCAAAATACAGTGATATCGATCAAACTAGGTTTCAAGTAGGGATTGAAGATTATCATTTTCTTAAAATTGTTAATTTTAACAGTATTTTTTTCTATCTTTAAAGCATAAGAGTTAGCTTATAAAGTTTAATTTTTAATACTATTTTAAATCATGGACATTAATAATAATAAGAAAAGCATGTTTTACAATTAATAAATTGTGATCTGGTAATGGCTGTGACGACTGCCATGATGTATAAATTGTATAGTCTCAGTGTGTGTAATGTAACAGTCAATCTACAGCGTCTGTATAGATCTATGAAACAGAAATTCACTGGATATTGTGAGATCAGCTAGACTTTGACTGTCAGACAGAAATAGCTAGGCTGACATCAGTGGACAGGTATTCCACTTGGATTTTTGACATTAAAACCTCAAGACCCAATTCTTTGTATTACAACTGATCCAAAAATAGTCTTGCTTTTTCAGAATTATTTATTGCAAAAAACTACATTAAAAGAATTGTTCTTACCTGGTTCTTATACAGTTCTTATTTGGTCAGAGAATAGCTGAAGAAGTTTAGTTTTGTAAATTGCTTTTATAGTTAGAAACTTTCAATAATGGTAAATCCCCTAAAAATTTATTTTAATGATTACACTTTAAATTCTGAAATTAACTATCCAAACCGAGTTTGAAAAGATTCAATTATTATTATTCAAGGGCTCATCTTTATGCAATTCGTATACAACTAATGCTGAGCTCCTTTTCTTACAATCTACCTTACTTTGTTTGGAAACTCTGCAGTTAACAGCTTTCTAAATCACTGCCTGAAGACTTAACAGCTTCCATCATTCTTTGAAGTGTATGTTAAAAAAAAAAAAAAAAAAATAGAACTGGAATGTGTTTATAGATGTATTATAAGAAAAGAGTCTTTTGTAAAAAAATATTGAAAACAGAATATTCTATGTGTATATTATAAGCAGCATCTGGTTATACACATAAGAATTAAGAGACTCTCAAATAATTGGAATTCAAATATAATAATAACTTCTGACTATTTGCACAGTTACAACTATATTTGCAAACTCAGCTCAATAGTAATGGCCCAAAGAAATATTTTTGTTGGATTTGATTTAAAAGGGGAACTGTAATAATATTTGTCAAGATCTCAACTCCAAGTACTTTAGAGTATATTTTGGTATATCTTGAATTTAGGAACCTGTTTGTCCAGTCAAAATCAATGACTAAAATTCTGCTACATTGTTAACACAAATATTTATGTCAAATATTGTAATATAATAATATCAATTTATCAGTTATATAATCCAAAGAAAAATATAGGAAAGCGTCCTCTCATTGCAGCTTCTTAAGATTGTCTCCTTTATGTGAGATTCTAATCTACAAAATGTTTCAATTTATTCTCATCTATTTGATAGGAAAGTTTTGAAGATACACAGCTTCTGAACAGCACAGCTTACTCCACCTACTCTCAATATTCATGTTTCAGCCAACTTTGCTCACAGAACCTGGCTTTGCTGAACTCACTCTACCAACTTTTTTGAGAAAATAGTTATTCTTTTCACTAGGTAGTTTTAGTTACCATTACAACAGCTTTTACCAGACATTGCCCCAAATTTAAGAAGTCTGTTGGTAGAAATATGCTTTAGTTAGTCAATATTACATTTTCCATCAGATGTGCTTTTTCTGTGTGCAAAATCCTGCATGAACAATTTCTTTATCATTGTGAACCATATTACTACTTCCTGTTCCTTGTTTATTTAGACATTACAGTTAAGATCTATCAGTGGGAATACTGTGAAATTTAACATGGTCGATATATCTGAGTACTGTTATTTCTCTAGAGTACCGAGTTCTGAGTACTATGATTTCTCTAGTTGTGCTAAACATGGGTTTGAGTTTGCTGAAGCGTCACAAACTACTACAGTTCACACTATCAACTTTTCTTCCTTGGGCTTCACTGCTTATATGATGAACCTAGGACAGGTAGGTATCCCATTTTTTATTTATTTACTTATTTATTTTTGCAGTATTCAGCTCATGAATTGATTTTTAATCTTTAAATATGAATAAAATGTCCTTTAACATGTCCTGTGTATCATGCTCTTGCCTCAAAAAATCTATTCAGAAAAGCACTTCAATCTCGTAGGTCTTTTAAAAACACATGTTTTTGTTTACGTAGGTGAACCAAGTTTCCAGGTTGAGAATCAAATCAGAAATAAAACTAAAATAATAGAAACAATCCACTCTTTTGGATAGTTATTTAACTTGACTGCAACACAAGTGCATGCAAACCCACAGCATGCCCTGTGTTATAGTCTTTCTTTCTAACCATGACATTCTTACAGAAATTACTGCTTCTTACCTTGGTTAGCACTATGGGAATGCACAGTGATTCTGTGAGCAACTCATTTCCTCAAAATCATTGGAATCTTCAGCTCCTGATTTTTCTTGTAGTAGCTATTACATCCACAAGGCTGAGGGAGAGTCGTATATCTCTGACTTCTGCAGTGTGGGAAAAGTGACAGGGACAACCATTAAAAGGTCAAAACTTCTCCAGAGTCACCTATTTAGGCACTGTGTTTATATTCATTCCTTCAAAATTTACCCCCTTCACTCCGGGTCTGCTTGTCATTGCACATTATTCTTATCTCACATGTTTTCCAGCTTTTGCAATATATTGATGGAGGCCTTTCTGTAATAATTATGCTATTTTTGACAGAACATAACAACCACTATTATCCAGTTTAAGGCACTGCGATCAGTGATTCTGATTCCAACGGGAAGATATTTCAGTTAATCTCAGTTAGAACAGCTGTTAGCCTATCTGTGAGCTTTAACCAACTTTTTCTGTATTAGTAGTAGAAAAAATACTATGTCCCCAAACAAAATGATTTTTGTGTGTTCAAGCAAGTAGGTAGCTAAAATACACAAACAAGCTATGAGATTGTCAGGAAGTACAAAAGTGTTTAGAATAAACAGAATAAATAGAATAAAATAGACCATGAGAATCAACAAAAGCAGGAGAAAATCAGTGTGATTTTGAAAGACTTAATTATCAGCAAAATATGTATATGTAGCTCTTATATCTAAGGAGATATAAGCCTACAGGAGTGACAGTTTCTGTAAAGACTGAGGAACCACCACACTGACCTGCTCAGTTGCTTTCTCAGCCTGCATCATCTCTCTCATTGAGAAGGGTAATGAAATGTCATTCTAACCCACCTGACTTCTGTCTCTCACTGCATCATAACCCTCATGGAAAAGGTACATTGTGTATTTAGTGAAAGTGGATATATCTGTTGTTAAAGTGTTTTGTTTCCCAAACTTCTAAAAATTGTACTTTCATTAGACTGAAAAGTAGACTAGTAACTACCTTAGACACAGAAACTAAATCACTGGCAAATTTGTGGTAATTTAATTGTTGAAAAAGAATATATATTTTCTCTTTATGAGAACAGCAGAAATTAACAAATATTTGGGCTTACATTTCCAAAGTCACTTAAAAAACAAATTACTTTAAAAATGAAATAACATACCAGTGATATTTTGTAAATACATTATAGCTAGTTGTGCTACCAGATAATTTAGCTACACTATCAAAAGAAACTATTCAGTATAAAGTGCTCCTTTTTTAAAAGTACTAGATATTTTAGTTTTGGCACAAAATGTTCAATGTTGAAAAAATGAGTGAATCCTGTAAGGTATATCTGATTACAGCAAATTGTCATTTGCAAGATGATAGAAATACTGTTTTGGAATGGATCTTTGCTATGATGAGTGGAAGTAACTCGAAGATCTTATTTATCAGTCATCAAGATCTTCTTGTCAGAAACCAGAAATTTTAGAATCATCAAATATATAGAAGGCTGTATCTGAAGCTTGAGAATATTAAAGATTGGAACTGCTGGAGTCAGTATTGTAAAGAGGTACCACATGAAGTGGTCAGGAAACAGACTTCATGCTGAGGAGCTGAGGAAAATTGCTCTATTTTTTATTTTTCTGTTATCTCCTGGGTATTCCCCTCATCAAATTGCTTCATCATTCATTTTCCCTTGCTTCTTTTAACAATTTGAGAGATAATTATTAGAATTCTTTAGCTTTAAAAGACTTTTAAAATTAAATTTAAACATTAAAATAAAATTCTGAAGGTTCTGAGTAAAAATATTTTAATTTCATTTTCTAAATGCTCAACATTTCAGTTACCCTTAAAATTATCTGTTAAACTAAGTTTTATTTTTCTGGACAAATTCTAAAAGCTACTCTGTCTTCGCTGCTGTTTCACGCCTCCTTCATCTGAGTTATCCTGTAACTCACATATGATAGCACTTGCAAGAATTTTCTTGGTGCTCATTCAGCTGTGAAACAAAACAGTTCAAGGAACAGAGCTGCATGATATCTATCTGGGAGCTACATAGAAGATAGCTTCAGGAGAACTGAGTTAGGCTGACTTAAAGCGCCATGACTAAGTTTAATCTACTCTTGGATCATCTGTTAGTACGTTATCATATTTTGCATGTCCAGATATGACAAGGAGTAGCTAAAATTATCTATATACATCTTCACAATTGCCATTTGTAAGCAACAAATTCACAAGTTTGTTCTGTGGTCCTATGACAAGTGCCAGCTGGAGGAAGATTTTTATCATAAACAAACTAGAAAATAACTACCATAAATAGCCATTTCAGATCTTTCATTTAAAAAATCAAATAAAATAAAAGACTCACAAAACATTTTTAACACCTTGTTCTCTTTGGTGGATTACCACAGTTCACACATTTGATTTCAGCTGGTGATTCTCAACGGTACATAGCAAAGGCTTTGGGAACAAAGGTACATGTGTGAAGTGCACACATGTCCTTACATATCTCAGGGTTTTATCATGTCCTATTAGGAAAGCTATTCAAAAACCTGTTTTTCATATCGTGAGAAGATATTATACTGTAACATTTGGTCTGGCCCCAAAACCAATAAATTTTGAAACGCTTTTTTCATTCAAGGATTTACATTTGTTTACTTTATAATTACTCAATTTTTCTGAATTTCAGTACATTCACTTCTCTATCTCAAAAGTGTCTGAACAAATTTTGAAGTCTCAGACAAGTAGAGCACAACAAGCATTTAACCATGATGAATGTACTTTGAATTGTGCTCTGTAAAATGGCAAGAAATGTCTGAAAAGTTTTGAATCAGCACTATAAATAGCATCAAGGATGGCTAGCAGAAACTCTGGAGAACTGGAGAATGCTAGAACTGATAAGCATGGCAGTGAGCGTATTCACTTTCTTTCCTTCCCAGCTGCAGTTGCTTCTGACAAAGGAGACTGTTCTTAAGCACTCTTATGAGTGACTCCAATTCCTGTGGATTAGGTATAGACATTTTAAATGTTCATACCCAAACCTCTAGCTCTTGTTCCTTGTCTGGGTCTCACATCTTTGTCCTTAGTTATTTACAGTAAGGATTCTTATAAAGCATTTAGAAGTTCACAACATCAAGCAGCAAGATATTTGTTCTTTTAGGGGGGCGGGGAGGGTTGATAGGTAGTTTTTTTTGTTATTGTTTTTCTTGTTGGCTTTAATTCTTTTTTCTTTATTTATTTTCTTCTGATCAGTAGGGATGAATAATGGAAATGAATTACCTGGATAAACAACAAATCCTGTCTAACATAATGATACGGGTCAGGTTCTCACTTGAATAGTATATTTATGCAAAGGGAATATTATTTTAAACACTACTTTGTTTTTAAAGCTCTCAATAGCATCAGTTGCTTTAATTTCTTCTTCACAATTTATGTTCTTTTTTCCTGGGAGCAAAATGCATATTCTAGCACAGAGATAGCATCTCCTCCCCCAAAATCTACTCACAATACCTTTAGTATATCCCTGTGAGGTAACTGAACATCTCAGCTTGGGTATTCATTTGTCCACAAGGTACATCTTCCTAATATCTTGCATCCTGTGTATAATTTGCAGTCCTTTAGGAACATTAACATTGACTTCAAATTTTTGGGAAAAAAATAAATTCCTAGGTGGCAATATCACAGTGATAAAGTTCAGATACAAAATAAAACCACTACAGTAATGAATGCTGAATGCAATATTTTGAGTTAATGCTATAGTTGAAAGCATTTTCTAAGCTGTGTGGGGTCCAGGTACTGCAGGATATGAAAGATTTAATGTTTTCTTTGTTGATTCAGCTAAATATAAAACAGATTGAACTGTAGTATGTAGTTCAAAGCTGGTGACTTAAGAAAATGTGATCAATCTACCACAGGTAGATTGGACATCATAAAAAATAAAATATGAACTTTATTAGGAGCCCTATTTGGGCATTGACATATTTACTAAAAAGTAATTAGAATTTCCATGCAATTTAGTGAGTGTCTAAAAAATATCAAAAAGAATTATTTACGTATGTTTGTAAATTAATGCATTAGCCTTTACAATGGCAACTATGATGTTTTATAATATTAGCAGGCCATATAGTAACTGGTGTGTTTTGCGTTATTCACAAGATGAGCACAGGTGAAAGTAAAAATTTGAGGACAGCTGAAGACTTTATTTTCACAGCATGTAAAAACATCTGGGTTTCAAAAGTTTAATCAACTGTAAAATATTCATAGTGTTCAGCAGATCTAAACTATTCTTATTTCCTATCCATGATATGATGGTCTAATGCCTTTGTTTTGGACTGCAGAATCAACTGTCATTGGGACAAGCTTCAAAACCATTTAAAGCTCTCTTCTACTTTTTTTTTTAATTTAAACTCTTATTTAATCTTTTTATTTAAGTTTAATTTAATTAATTTAATTTAATTTTAATATGCAGAGTGGCACAAATAGTTTTTATCAATAAGCTATTTTTGGTTCAGGATTTATATTTGCCATGTTAATATATGGCAAGATAATATATAGAAAAACTTAAAATATAAAAGAAAGAAAGCATTAATATAAGATGCACACTAAAATGGCACTTTGACAGTCAGTTTTCTTACTTTAGAAAACAGAGCATTTCCAGAAACAGTTCTCACACAAACTGAGGACTGTTATAATGTATGATTACAATGACAGTTAATTTATTAAACATTCATCAAAGTGTTCAGCTGATAATCTATTATTAACTCAGTGGCTCAGAAATCCACTGTCAGGGCATACAACCACATCTCAAAAATAAGAACCATATTTTAGGATCAACAGCAAAGTACTCAATTATGTGGTACTACATGCTGTCCACTGATGCTAAGAAAAGGATATGTGCTCATCTTTTTGGAAGGTTTAATTTTAAATTCCCTAATCTTTCTGTTTCATCTGTGGGTTTCATTGTTTTCTTTTGTTTGTTTCTTTGTTTTTCCTGTGAGTGTCTGTCTGAATGATGTTAATGATGTTGAACCTAGTTAGCTCCGTGACACCTATCTCCTTCTTTAAGCTGTGAGGAATAAAATTAATATTTTTCTCAAGAATCTGCATCCACATATACAAAGCACCTGCAAATAAGTTAACAGTAGTTGAGCAGTTTCCAGTTTTCCTTGTTCAGTTCTGTATGGCAGAAGCAGGTGGGGATAGTGGCTAAAGGCATTAGTGAGATAAAGGGATAGATTTAGTTATGACAATGAAAAGAATATGAAATAAATAACTAAAGTTAAATTATTTTTACCTTTGTTTTCAATTATTATGATAAATCAAAATTTACTTTAAGCTTTGTAGCATAGATATAGTAAAAGAAAAATAGCTATGCAATCTGAAAAATTAGGGTTTTTAAACTATAATGCAAGGATAGAACTTATAGGAGAAAATAGAATAAGAATCTAACCCAAAATATCTTTCTCTCTAGGCAAAATTTGTTTTTATTTGCCTCTGTTTTATTTGCCTTAAAGCGTACACGGCTCTAATTAGACCATTATTGCTGTCCAGTCGTTTGTTAAAGCACACCAATTTCAACATAAACATGAAGAGAAAAGCTTTCTCTCAAAGCTATCAGGATATATCCTTATGATATCAGATTCCAAACATGAGATTTAAAAAAAGAATTGTTGTCTGTCTAGGTCACAACTTTTCAGGATCTTGAACCACAGAAAGTCATAAAGGTTGTTTAATGTCATGCATGCATTTCCATTTCAATAGAAAACTATAAAATAACTGTTATGGAGAAAACACCAGGTCAGTTAGTCCCTGTTTTTGTTGACCTTAAAGACATCTTTTAATGATGATATTTTCATTTCTCAAGCTTGAATTATCTGATGTTCCAATTTATTGCTTTTTTCTTAACTGGTTATTTAAATAACTTTCTGCATTACCAAGAGATATCCATATTTTTCTTAATAGTACACTTTTGGGAAACGTGCTTTATCTGTGCTGTAAATATTTATTTCCTTTTAAACTTATAGTAGAGTTTATCAGCATTACTGCAGTAATGTCAAATCTAAATCTCTAACAAGGATTTTAAGATTCAGGAAGGCTTTGAAATTATGATACTAGCAAAGTACAGATTCTTTGGGGTTAGAAAAGGGGAGAAGACAAAAGCAAGAAAGAAGAGTGGAGACAGTGTTAGTTAGTGAAAGATATGAAAAGCAAAGTGAAAAATTTTGACAAGTGAAAAAAAAAAACCAAAAAACTCCTGAGAGTAACTGTGAGAATAAACGTTTTTTTTCTATTTCCTTTGAGAACTACTCAAGGGAAGTGCTTTGATGCAGAAATGATGTGTAGATATATACCGCTACTTTGTCCTTACAGGTACTGTAAACAGAATGAGTGAGCACCTTTTCAACCCAGAATATCAAGCTGAATACTATGTTTTCTGTTCAGTTTTACATAACCACTTTGGTTATTTGTTATGGCTACTAATTTTTTTAACTGTTGTCTTTATATATTCACAGATCTTGAGAATACTTACTTTCACTTTTCTCACCTTGAGAACAGGGCCATGCAGTTGAAGATCTAGGTTCATAAATGTTCAGCATCCAAGATGCAGTCTAACTAGTTTCTATAACAATCACTAATTTGAAGGCAACTTCTATAAATCCATATATTTTTGAAAAGACAAAAATTTTTAATAGAAGACCATGTACTACATTTAATAGTATTGTATAGAAATTTGTCTATAGGCGTCTATCAGAACAAAGGAAAACCAATTTTATTTTTTATTTGATAAACACTATCAAGGCTGAAAAATTATTATTAAAGAAAAATTACTGGAAGATTAAGAAATGTTGGTAATACGGGGGGGACTTGTGACAGGAGTGGTGAAGAATGATAATTATCTTATTTAATGGAACCTCTTTAAAACTTTCATTTATAAAAAAGACAAATAAAGATGTTTCTAGGAATAAAATGAATCTCCTGCTCTTTGGTGGAGACAAAGTCTCGTGACCTTCATATATAAATCTGGTATTAACCTTACATAATTTTTTCATGCTCCAAATGTATGCTGTCATCAAAGCAAATTACATTCTTATGCTTCCAATCTGGAAAAATGTTTTATGTTTTTATTATTCTAAATAGTTCACAGAATCACAGATTTGCAAAACTGTAGGAGTTGCAAGGCACCTCTGGAGATCATCTAGTCTAACCTCCCTGATAAAGCAGATTTCCTAGAGTAGGTTTCAAAGGATAGAATCCAGGTGAGTTTGATTATCTCCAGAGAAGACGCCCTGTTCCCTAGAGAGGGATCCCAGCAGCCAAACTTATGTTCCCACTAAATCCAGGCTATCAGCCCCATTATACCAGCTGAAATATTTTTGCATCTTGCAACTCTCCCAGGTATGGGCATCATGTGTTTACTGACTCATTTATAATTTCTGCCTCTTCCTCCCGTACTTGTAATGGCTCTGGTACTGAGTAGGCTTCCTCATTCTCTTTTCCTTGCTAGATGACCTGACTTTCTGTTCTGCATTTTCCGTTTGTGTACAGGGATGAGATACGCCAATTGTTTCCCAGGTTCAGCTGCAGGGCCTGTTACAGGGGTCAGATCAGATCCAGAGGCATATTTTCTTATTTTTGAGAGTGCTGAATTGTGTTAAATAGTGTTTGATAGATAGGTGCAGGTGTCAACGGTTTACAGGCTGGTTCGGCCCGGTTCCGTGACTAGCGGGGCGGAGGGATCCGCAGATCCGCGCCTCCAAAAAAAGGGAACAGGGGACCCCAAAATAATTAGAAACAGCGGCAACGATCTGAGGAGAAACAAACTAATTTACTAAATATATTATCGGAATGCAAGATAACACACTATAATACAATATAATTAAAATTGAAGCTAATAAATCAAATATCATGAGAGAGAGAATGTCCAAAAGGTGGATAGGCCTCACCACAACGCTGAGGTGAGATGCGCAGTCCAGTTGAGCAGCAGGGAGACAAAGGGAGAAGAGCCGACGAAAATCAGGCAAAGAAAAGCACGTCAGGTGACCTTGCCAGGAGTTATATCTTGAGACTCTCTGTGACCGCAAAGTCCCCAGGGGAACGTAGTTCTTCTTCTCTTCCGGGCAGGTACGCAGAACTTGAGCATTAACAGTTAAACTCCCACTGTCCTACATGATGTTATGATGTGGAATACCGAAAACCAAAAATCACAAAACTATGACAGCAGGTCATACTCCAGCAGAGTTCTGTTTATGACTTTAGGTATCAGTTTACTTGTTGACTTTTTTTTTTCTTACTCTGGTGCTATAACTGCCATTTAGTTTAAATAGTTCTTTTCAGTCCGTGATGTTTATTGACATGATTCACTAACAAAAAATAAGCCTTTCTTGGTGTCTACAAAAGAAATAAAGCTCTTTTAGGCCCTCTTTTTTTTTTTTTTTTTTTTTTTTTTAAATGTTCGATACAATGAAGATAGTCCTTTTGTTGAATTTCCTTCCACCTACCTCTAATTTTACTTTGAATCAGAATCTCCTAAAAGTGGGAAGACAAGAAATCTAAATCATCCCTACAGGCATTTAATGATTGTCACATTTTTTAAGTTTTGCCAAAAAAATCTGGAAGACATGAGAGTCCATCAAGAAGAACGTGTACAAAATAATCATTCCAGACAAATATAAGATGAACTTGTCAAATGGAATTTGTGTGATTTCAGTTCATCTATGTGAAGAAGTAGTGCAGATCAAATGTATCTATTCTGAAGCATTCTAACAGGGCTCCGACAAAAGAATTCCAGGATGTAATTTACCTTATGGCGTACTAAAATATTAGTGTTTAGAAATATATGTGAATACTATTTCATAGAAATTTTTGCATAAGACAGAAGACTATTATTAAATAGAGTAAGATTTTGATTACTAGCCAGTAACAGTAATGTAATCTTTAAAGATGTCAGATAACTTTTGGTCTTCTTAAAGACTCATCTGCAATCTAATCAAATTTGCCTCCAAAAATGTAAAGAAAGGAAAACATACAAATTTAGTTGGACTCTACATAGTTATGCAAAACTGAGTCACATATATATTTATAAATAATTTGTAAAATAAAGAAATTTTAATTTGCCTGTAGGATTAGAAAAAAATGAAATGCCAATTTACATAACTATAAAACATACTTTTAATAAAATTTCTGAACCTAATTGACTATCCACAGAATATCTTTCATATCTAACTATAAATTAGTTGAGCAAGATCTGTCACATTCTCACATCTTTACAGTAGTTGCAGTGAAAAAGCACACACTGGATTGTTCATCATACCTTTTTAGGAATGGCACACAAGACCAAGCTGTCAGTCTAGTTAGAATAACCATTTTAGCTCCCTGTTTTTTCAACATGATGCCTGTTTGTTTTTTTTCCAGCAAGTCTTGCAAATTATACATTCATGCAAAAATATTATCTAGAATTTTCTATATTTAAATGCAAAAGAAAAAGAAAAAAATGCATGGAAAATTTTCATTTTCCATGAAAAGAGGAAGTAAAAGAGAAAGAGGATAGAGAAAAAGGAAAGAAAGAAAAGAAAGAAAGAAAGAAAGAAAGAAAGAAAGAAAGAAAGAAAGAAAGAAAGAAAGAAAGAAAGAAAGAAAGAAAGAAAGAAAGAAAGAAAGAAAGAGAAAGAAAGAGAAAGAAAGAGAAAGAAAGAAAAAGAAAGAAAGGAAGGAAGGAAGGAAGGAAGAAAGAAAGGAAGGAAGGAAGAAATAGAAAGATACAGAAAGGAAAAGATTTGTAGTGAAAAGGTATTGTAGGTAGATGGCAAGGTAGGCAAAAAAAAGTGGCAATCATATAGGTTATTTTAGGTTTTTATTACAAAAGAATATCACAGTGGGATATTAGTAAATGAATCCTCAAATATTATGTGTCCTAAAACACATCAGTCATTCTTCATTGATTTCATTCTCTCAAAGAATGATGCATTTACCAGTTGATTCATCCATAGTCTGTAATTCCATTTTCTACACAAGAAAAACAATTTTAAGAGAAACAATGCAGGTCTCTTCAAACTGTTTGAAATCCTATTTCATTTTGCAAATCTGATCCACCTGTAAGCAGTGGTAGTACAAATGCAAGATCTGAATCTAAGCTGACATGCCAACATAAAAGAAAAGAGATTCATTGGCATACATGGGGCAGTTACCATTCGTTCTCATTAGTGAAATGTTTTTGTTTTGTTTGTTTTTGGTTTTTTTTGTATGTTGCTATTTGTTTGTTTTGCTTTGCTTTCTTTTTTAAACTGTACAAGATATTAGGATACATCAGGGACACTTTGATTTTACATTGTTAAGTCTTTCTCAGTTGTTTAAAACAGCTGCAGCTATAGGTGCTTTTGTCCGAAAGAAAAGTACCAAAAGAAATTTAAAAATAGGAGTCGTGGACATTACCTGCTTTTTACAGAAATTCAGGCCTCAGAGATGTACCAGGTACTTAGCCTTCTTAAAAGACGATTTAGAATACAATTTAGCAGTTATGAGGGTTTTTTTAGGAATTGAATTTCACTGCAGAGTTCCCTGTATTCCAAAGGTAGCATCCATACTCAACACATGAAGCACTCATTGTGAATTTTGTTTTTATATATTCAACAGATACATTTCATCATATCCAATACAAACTGACAAACTTTGACTACTACTATGCTAAATCAAACCTGAAAAAATATCCCTTTCGTATTCAGTGTGTATGCATAACTGATTTAGTTAAACTGTAATCAATTAAACATAACTGATTTAGTTAACTTTTGCCACTAAACACAGTCCTATGATCAGAGAAAAACATTACATTATCTGCATATTTTCAAGTGGAATATACAGTTGCAATCAGATATTCAACTCAAAAGTTTGGTTTTTCTACTAATAAGACCTATCTTATCAGAGAATAAGACCTGTCTTATCAGAGAGAAATATCCTTCATTTCACCATCACATATTTTTAATGTTGTAACTTCTTGGCAACACATGCATTTGTGAACAAGAGTTTGAACAATTGTCAAGAGTGAAATACAGGAAGAGTAAAATTTCATCAAAAACCTCTGATGAGCATATTAAGATTTCAGTAAGAATTGCGACCACTTGCACTGAACCAGACTAACGTATTAGTTTTACAAAAGTGAAGTCCTATTTAGGCCACTAGTTTTAAGTTTTTATTGCACAATTTCATAATGTTTTAATAAAAATATTAAAAATTAAACTGCTTTGTTACTTACATATTTTCAAGGGATGCTCTAAAAATAATGTCTCTTATTTTATTATATTGGTCTATGATGTCAAAAGCAGATGTTGGTTGAATGGCAGTAGATGTTGAACCTTACTCCCAATATTCTATTGCATTTTCTTGTTGTGTGACAGATGGCAGCAGACAGGCAGTCTGTCAAAATGGTGTCTGACATTAAATAGAGAATAAAGAGAAGGTGTGTCATTGAATTCCTCCACACACACACAGAAATGGCACTATTTGACATTCATTGACACTTGCTGAATGTTTATGGAGATCAAGCAGTGGATGGAAGCATAGTGAGGAAATAGAAGCTACATATGACAGTGGGTCGCCTCCAATGGTACATGTTTTGAAAATCATGGCATGCAACCTCTTGTTCATTGTTACAAAAATGTATACTAATGGTGATAAATATGTTGAAAAAATGTGTTTTGTAGCTGAGAACATGTTCTATCAGAGTTACTGTGCTTGTTGTATCTGTTGTAGTTTCCATGAAAATACATAGGAGGTATTACTTTCAAAGTGACATATGCAGTTCAAGACAATTCCTCTTTTCTCAATGCAGACCTGGCAAGCCAAAGGATTGGACACCCATGGACTATTGCTTCTCTTTTATTACAAATGACACTGGAAAACAAAGCCACCAAGCAAGTACTGCCACACAAGAATTATCAGTTTGAGAGGAAGACACTGAAAGGCGTAAGACACCGGAATAATCATAGAATCATTAAGACCACTGGAAAGACCACTAAGATCATCTAATCATACTATCAACCCATCATCACCACATTCCCTAAACCACGTCCCTAAGTGCCATGTCTACATGTTTCTTGAAAACCTCCAGTAATAGTGACTCCATTTCTTCCCTGGTCAGTCTGTTCCAGTCTGTTAACACTCCAAGAAGAAATTTTTCCTAATACCCAACCTAAACCTCCCCTGGTACAATTTAAGGCTCTCTCATTCTATTGCTGTTACCTGAGAGAAAAAAACAATTCCCACCTTGCCACAACTTCCTTTGAGACAGCTGTAGAGAGCTATAAGGTCACTCCTGAGAGCCTCTTTAACAGACTTAACAGTCTCAGTTCACTTAGCCACTCCTCATAAGACTAGTGCTCCAGATCAAATTAAAGGGAATATTCTCAAAGAAGATACCTTATTTATAGATAATTAATTGTATAGGAATATAACAACAGATATATATTTTCTTCCTTCAGATAAATTATTTCCTGGTTTATTTCTGGATATTTTATATCTATATTGTTACTTCAGCTGAACTTGCAAACTTCATACTATCCATAAACTTCCTAAGCCCAGAGGTCTAGCCGTCAGACCATTTTAAAGGGGATGAAAAAGTTGTCTACATGCTCAGCGCCAGAATCCTGAGTGAAATACGTATGCCAGGACTTTTTCATTAAGAGGCCATAATAATTTATTTATACAATTTGCTACTTTTAAAGGAATTCTACATGTTGTTACTATTTTTAAATTTACATTTTTCAGTACTTAAGATATTTTAATTTTTATTAAAGCATAAAAAATTTGCAGATGTAGCAGCTTTTCTAAGCTACAACAAGTTAGCAAGTCTTTCCTGGGTTCTTTTCGTACCACGCTTTCTCATATTATTTGAGATTTTATGGCACAAAGCACTCATCTGAGAGGCTTGAAAAATACTAAAGATATTACTTGAAGTTAGAGAATTAAGCCAAAATATTTTATAGAAATGCTAGAATTCTGTACATTTATGTATAAAAAAATATAAAACTTATATAAATTTCAAAAATATTCCATATATTTGTATGCATATACATATATATGTGTATATATATATGAGGTACACATGTACTGAATGGAAAATTCATAAATATTTCCTCATATATATACAAAATGTATGTATCATATTTGAATTCTTAGAGTATAAGCTGCTGAATATTTTTAGAAAGCATAAAATGTATTTGACAGCTCGTCTCTGCTGTAACTGAAAAATGCAATCTAAAATGAGGAATTAGACAAATATTTCAGATTCCGAAAAAGCATAGCAACCTGTTGCTGCTATCAATAATGCTGTATAGCATGGTCTTCCTGGAATGGATTCTGTACGTGGTTAATCAAATAGTCATTAATTCAAGTCCTCTGAATTTCTGTGAAAAGTGAATTCATGTACATGATGTTTTCTCTCAAAAGGAAGTTGTCTATCTTGTATCCTGTGATAAAGATTTATTCTATTAAAACCATAAAAGGTTCACTGAGGAAAATGGAAGATTTGTGATCCATCTTAGAGAAATTTTTTTCTACCTTTGCAGTAAAAATACTATCATGCTTTCTATAGACATACAGAATATACTGTCAGTGAATTCACAATCACAGTGAATTAACCCTCTTCTCAGAAACTCAGTGTACTCTTTTTGATCATTTGTGTTTCAGTAATTACTGCTGGGGCACTTCTGTAGGCCATTTATGGTTTACTGAACTTGTGTTATTCAGTATTCACATAATCAGTACAAAAAATTAGCACATACATACAGGACACATCTAAGGCATGATCCTATTGAAGATTTTTAATTATGGAGATTTCTAGAGCTATCTTTAAATCCTCTCCAGATTTTCAGATAAATAAACTTGCACAAGATACAGCAACAGTGACATAAAAGTCTTGTAATCAAATCACAGTGTAATTACTCTTTAACACTCAAATCACCTTCATTATTTAGACTTTTAAGAAACTGCTGGTGTAGTCTAGGACTGCAAAGAGTCATTTAAACGTAGAAAGGTTTTATGAGTTCTTGCCTGTCTTGGCAAGAAAGCAGTGTGCTCGCATTTTACGAGGGAGGCATTCTTATTCACTGGTATTTAGTTACCCACGAAGGCTTCAAACTTACTCGTTTGAAGACAATTGGAGTTTATATTCTGAATGAAATCAGTGGGTCTGGCAGCTAAACTAATAAGAAACTCCTATCTCTGCTTTGACATGGGAGTCAAGAATCATTAGTCCTAGTTGCAATAAACTATGATAAAAGTCTCTTAAGTATTCCTTGTGCCATGCATATTAATTGTGGGCCATTCTGAACTTCTTGCATAGAGAAAGAATATATTGTAAATGTGATTTGAAATGCAATCTTGAAAATATAATTATTTCTAAAATTTTTTTAATCAGATTCAAATTAAAGAAAGAGTTCATTAAAGTATATGGTAATCAGATTACTAAGAATTTTCAGAATTTTCTCTGCATATGACATCTACAGAGATACCTGCTGAATACACTTTTTTTTGTATTAGAATAAGTGTCATTTACAATATACAATGTGTATTATATAATTTATGATGAATATTTAAGGTTTAAAACTTAAAATGACTTGCTTTCCATTATTTTAAGTGTCTAAACATTATGAATTCAGTCTGCATCATTGCAAGAGTTATGTGAGCTATTTTGAAAAAAAGCAAATCTTTGAAGAATGGATTAAATCAGTTATGCTGTGAAATACTGTGGTGGAGTAATAAACCTCCTAACAGTCTTAATATACTTTACACATTCTATCATTCTATTCATTCCGAATATACTACTCACTTAACTATTAATGATAAAAAGAAAGATAATATATTACGTGAAGTATAGAGTGCTGTATAGAGTATACAGTAGCATAGAGAACTTTAATAACATTGTTTTTCCTTTTTTTTTTTTTTAACTATTCAAAGGAGAATAGAAATTTATTAGATATTTTAGGATGATATTAACTAACAGTGAGTATAGTTAATGGGAATAGACAAAATAGTGAATAAAGATAAGCTGCGGATGTTGTGGATTTCATTGTGGCAGAAACACAAAAATTCCACTTCCTTAAGGAAATAGTGTTTACAAAGAAAACTAAAATAGAAAAGCGGAACTAAATTCTGGAGTAAAAAAAACCCACTTACATAATACTACAGATTTTATTTGGGAAGCAGAAGATAAAGGTATCTCAGAGTCTTTCTGTTCAGCTTGGCTGAAATTCTACTTAACTGTGAGATCCTTACATTTATAGAATCATAGAATCATAGAATCACCAAGGTTGGAAAAGACCTCCAAGATCGTCCAGTCCAACCACCCATCTCTCACCATTATTGCTCATTAAACCACATCCCTCAGTACAACATCTAAATGTCTCTTGAACACCTCCAGGGTCAGTGACTCCACCACCTCCCTGGGCAGCCTGTTCCAGCACCTGACCACACTTTCAGAGGAGATTTTCCTAACGTCCAATCTGAATTTCCGCTGCTGTAACTTGAGGCCATTCCCTCTATTCCTCTTGCTAGTTACATGGGAGAAGATTTTGATCCCTCACTCACTACAGTCTCCCTTCAGGTAGCTAACGAGAGCAGCAAGGTCTCCCCTGAGCTTCCTCTTCTCCAGACTGAATAATCCCAGTTCCCTCAGCCACTACTTATAAGGCCTGTGCTCCAGACCCCACACCACCTTCACTGCCTTTCTCTGAACATGCTCCAGGGCCTCCATGTCTTTCTTGTATTGAAGGTCCCAAAACTGAACTGAACACAGTGCCTTGGTAGAGCTGAGTACTGAGGGATAATCACTTCCCTACTCGTGCTGGCAACACTATTTCTGATACAAGCTAGGCCGTCATTTGCCCTCTTGATCACCTGGGCAAAATGCTGGCTTATGTTCAGTCAAGTGTAGACCAATATTCCCAGGTCCATTTCCTCTGAACAGCCTTCCAGCCACTCTGCCCCAAACCTGCAGTGTTGTCTGGGGTGATTGTTGCCAAAGTGCAAGCCTCAGCACTTGTTCTTGTTGAACTTCATCCTTGTTGAGCTGAGTCCAGCAATCCAGCCTGTCCAGATACCTCTGTAGGGCCGTCCTACTCTCAGGCAGAATCATCACTTCCTGCCTACTTGGTGTTATCTGCAGTTTTACTGAGAGGGCACTCAATCCCCTCATCCAGGTCATCAATTAAGATATTAAAGAGGACAGGCTTCAATACTGACCCCTGGGGAATACTGCTCATAGACAGTTACCAGCTGGATTTAAATCCACTCCCCATTACTCTCTGGGCCTGGCCATCCAGACGGTTTTTTACCCACCATTTCTGCTTGTGAGTTAAATGATTCCAGTCCCATCAGTGTAGGAGCATATTAAATTTATGTTGTCAGCGTCTCCTCATGAGCTTTTCAGCAATCAACTATGTGTTATCAATAGCAGGGAGAACGTTGTTACGAATGTCTATAAGTTTTGCTACAAATATATGAAGTCAGTATTCTCGGCCTGCGTGGTTTGTGTTGGCTGCATGAATTGTACATGCAAGAAAGGCAAAAAGGCTTTGGCCACTTTTTTTTTGTAACATTATTTGACTGTCAGTTTGGCTGCCTTCGCTTTGTGCTAATTTGATCTTCTTCCCACTTCACACTCAGATTATGTGGATAGCAGTTGACACTTTGCATGGAATAGTTCTGGCTTACTATCTCAAAATTTGCTGAGCTTAAGGACTAATTTATGTAAGAAGATATGTACTACCTTCAGAAGCTCTCCATATCAGAAGCATTGTTGTCTTGCAATATTTACAGTAATAGCTCTGGTTTGCTCTGCACCTTTTCTGCTTAGCAATTAGACATGATTTTTATCATGAAAACACATTCATTTTTAATGTTTGATATACAATTGCACTGAAAAAAGAGCCAAACTGAGCCATTAAAGAAATCTATCTATTCATCATAACTTCTGTATTTCCATTTGGTTCTATCTTGAATGTTTGCTATTTAAACAGCATTATCATAAAAATTCAATAGAAATTACTGTTTAATTTAGGAGTTTATAAAACATTATTACTGTTTGTTGAGATTTGTTTAGTGGTCTTCACAAATGAATGCATCCTTTTCTGTTGCCAAATAAGGTACTTTTTTTTTTTTTTTTTAAACTGTAATAAATGCCCTTTTATCATAAAATCTTTTGCTAATATATGAAGTTAGTATTCTTGCTCTGCTCGAATTGGTTTGCAGTGGTTGAATGAATTGTAGGAAAAGGAAAAAAAAATTATTAAATATAGTTTAAGACACAAAAACTGTTTCAAATTATGAAGAAAAAAAAAAAAAAAAGAATGGCATTTATCAATGTAAAATGTTTTGAACAATGTAGAGCTTCTATATGGTAATGGCCGAGGAGAAGCAAGGACAGACAATCAGCAGGGAATTATATCCACGAGTTAGCTGGTTTTGTGAGCTTTGACAACGTCAACATGATGAAGACAGAGACATACCTTTGAAGGAGAGTATCTCCTCCTTTCTTTACCTAGTGCCTACTCTTTGTTCAAGGGACCTCACGACAAAACAAAGTGCCAGCACACAGATGGCATCCAGATAACCATAGTGGAGGCATGGCTAGAGAAAAACTGCCATCTGGCTGAGTATGGCAAACAGTATCAGAGGATGGCTATACGTAAGACTTGATCCATCCCAGCGCTCATTGAAATAGATATCACTACAGTGAAGTTTTACAGAGAAGTGTTACAAAGAAAATACTGAAACTTCTTGTTTCTTGTGCCTTAAGTGTATGAGATGTCCCTAATCTTCACCTGTTCAGGTGCTCCCTTTGCATGCAGAGGTTCTTTCAGGCATCTCTTAACCACACATGTTGCTCTACAGCCAAGTGAGTGTTGTGGTAGGCTACAAAGAATGTCAGGATGGAGTTTGGATGGAAGAAAAAATTCTGATATACAGGTATACGAAGACTCAAACTCAGGAACTATTCACAGTTCCAGTGTATACTGGGCTGAAAGTTTAGTACTTTCACAATCAGATGGATAGAATAATAACATATTATATAATAATAACACCATCAGGGAGCTCAGCTGTTTTGGTGGATACTAAAATTGATCTTTAGAGTATTTAATGAAGTATGATAAAAACAGAGGCAATGTGAGGGTAGAAAGTGCAATGAAAGTATAGACTATGATCAATTTTAATGTTTTAAGTATGGATCAATATTCTATATTTTTCTTGTACAGAGGAGTACTCTTATCCAATTCCAATAACTCAAATACACAGTCATTAAATTCTATACAGTAAATTGCACATCTTACAAATACAAAGTGTGTTATCATCATATGGAGATAATGATTTAATACTGGCTTACAGGAAAAGATATTAGCTTTCCATTCAGCAGTAGTATTCCAGATAAATTCATTTGTAGTATGGGACTACACACATACAAGTCAGTAGCTGTGTAACCTTATTTGCAGTGTGAAACTTCCATATATATTTTGCTGCTCACCTGTTCAGCTTGCCACCTGCCAGGTACTATATTAGGGATGAAGTTTATTTTCAGAAAGGTGACATGCCCTGCATTTATCTGCTGATAAATTTCTAATTACTACTTAAAAATTTCTAAATTACTACTTAGTTTTAATTCTAGAAAATTGTATAACTTCACTCCTCTTGCATCTTTTAAAGAAAAACTGTTAATGTAACTATATGTAGGATAAAAAAAATATATTTTATTATCCTTTACAATTTTTGTCTTCTTCATGCCTGTAAAATAGTGGTAAATTCTGTTGGTATACATTCAAACAACAACATTTTTCACATAATTCAATATCAAAATATTTATGATTGGAACTGGAGGTGACCTATAGCAAGATCTTGCAGAAAATTCATAATTATTTTGAGGATCAAATGAAGAAAAATTCTCATGTGTTTAATTTTTCCCTCCTGGGAAACTGAATTTATGAGGGACTTGATAAAAACAGATATGGCAACTGACAGTGAATGTAATCAGAGAAAACATTTAATGACTCAAGATACTGTTTAGGTGGCTTTTTTTCAGATTTTTGTTATTGTTCATTTGAGCAACTTGGACAGTATCATATGACTTAGATACAGTTACATAATTTTTTGAACTGTCTTGCATAACATTTCTCTAGTAAAGATAGGACCAAATCAGAAATCTAAATCCAAACTCATACCTACGTACACTCTGGGATTTTTATTTTGATTCCAGCAATAATATCCACAAAGTGGAAGTATTTACTTCTGTTGCTAATGCTACAATCATGCTTGATTGACTACATATATTGTTTTGAAACTATCAAGTGATTTTTTTTTTTTAATTTCTACTATATTTTTTAAAGATAATAGTAGCTAATTTAAGGACATACTTTTTAAGCTATTTTTTTTTCTGTTAAATATTGAATTATTAATTGTTGTTACTGCTGTAATTTTATTTTTAAGTACTTCATAATGACACTTAGAGCTCTTGAATTCCTGTTTCATTCCATTGTCATGATTTCTAGACATCCTGGTCTTCAATAGACTTATAAGACACTAGACAAAGTTTCTGTGAAGAGAGATTACCATAGGAAACCTGTAATATCCAGTAAATAAATGCGATAATGCAATAATGAAGTATGATTTGGGTTGCCTAGTCAGTTTTGGGTTTTGTTTCATTTTTTCATTTGTTTAGTTGTTGTGCCTTTTGTTGTTGTTGTTGTTTGTTGTTGTTGTTTGTTTGCTTTTGAGATTTGTATTCAGTATCTTTTTTTCCTTAATTTTATTATTGCCTTACAGTTTTTCTTTACCACCACATATGTCTCTGAGATGGTGTATTCATTATCATATCTAAAGGGGTAATATTATTTTGTTGGTTTTTATTGCTCCAGTTATTCAACACAAACCAATGGCCAATTACAGAGGCTGTGCTGGCTCATATCATTTGTGCTTTCATAAGGCTAGTGGTAATTTTACTGACATAAAAAGAAAATAGTAAGTGGCATTAATGCTCTGCCCAAATTTGTCTTCAGAAAAGCTTACGTCTTTCATCTCAGTTCATTGTTTTGTGGTGTCTTCTTGAATTAATCCATCCAAAAATCTCCTGAACATACAAGTGAATACTGAGCAATTAATCTTGTTTCATATTATTTGATATATTGTTTGAAGTAAAAAGTGCTTTCTTTCTGAGTAAAGAGTGTACTCTACCAGACTGTTTAATGTAAGTGGAATGAAAGACACTAAATCCTGCTCAAAATAGATATTTTTTGAAAATTCTAACATTCACATTTCTTGAAAGCTATTCTAAGTGCTATAGCTTGCTCAGCAAATGGGAGAAAAAAGCGTTTCCCTTTCCCTTTTCTGATCTTGTTACAGTTGCATGTGGTAAAGTGGCTGGCATTATCTGGAGCAATAGGCCCATTAGGCACAATAAAGTGACTAATTTAGTAGGATATTGCCCACAGGGGTTGCAAGATCTCACTTCAATACACCCCACATCAATGAGAAGAGCAGTGTTTCATTTAGTTTCTAATCTGAGAACTCACTTGACATGTTGTGTCACACATCCTCTGATCTGATAATTATATACATCTCCGATTGTGTATCAAATCTCTCACTGTGTTTTTGTTTGTTTGTTTATTTTTAGTGTTTGAGGCTAGAAAACAAGAAGTGTTTTCTTCAAAGCAAGGTAAATGCAAACAGATTCTTAATGAACAACAGTATGTAATGAGATGCCCAGGTTTTTTTTAAACTATGACATCAGTGAAGTCATATTTCTAAAGTTTATATTTGTCTTTCCACTTACTTACTGCACACACTTCTTTTTTATCAGAATACATGTGTGCAGAGCCGAATATTAATAATGATCTCTCTCAGAACATAAAAATGCTTAAAGAATGTTTATGCTGTTAGGTGTAAAAACGCAGGCCTAAACTGAAGTTGTTCTCTTCCTTTAGTTTCGCTGAAAAGTTTTCCCTTGTTCTTTTAAATACAAATGCTGAAGTAATAAAAACAACAAGCAAACTGAGAACAATATCTCGGGAGATGAAAATTTAAAGGAAAAAATAATCCACTATGTATTGAAAAGTACAACAGGTAAGATCAAATATTTAAAAAGGAATTACTTCTAGGTTTTGTAGCTGTTAAAACTGTAATTGCATACTAGTAACTCCAAGTGGCTTTGGATTTGATGAAAAATATCACTTCTGTGATAAAGGGAGTTACTTTTCAGGATCTATATATCTATCTGTCTCTGTATATGAATCTAATTTAGTATCAAATCTAGCATATGATATGTTAATTTTCTTGGAGTTTTCCCATCATATTGATTAGATCCTGAGAAAAGAATATGACCTGAAATAGTAAATTACTCTCTATATGTTCTATCATGTTCTGTCAGCTAAAACTATCTAAGCATAGGTTTAAAGAACACCAAAGACTTCTGTTAGTATTTTGTGAACTAGCTGGAACAAAATTTCTGTAGAGGAATAAACATGCCAATGGTCACTGGAATGAAAGAAGCACAGTGTCTGCTGAATTTCAGTCCCATGGCTGATTAGCTTTTGCATCTAACAAAAACAGATTTCTAAAAGACACTATTTTCTTATGGTTTCTTGTTCCTAGATAGCTCCTTGCAGTTTAAGAAAGAATGAACTAACACTCCTTTTCTCCTCATAAGGAATTTGGAATGTTTCTTCTTCCAGGTCGCTTTCACAGAACTTGTGAGAGGTTAGTTGTCTATGGGTACTTAATGCAGCTGTGCAGTATCAAATTCATATTTGACCTAAACTGATAATCACCCCTACTTCTCTTGTTTCAATTTCCAGATCAAAATCACTGTCAAATAAATTACAAGCTTTAACATTACAAAAAATGGGATATCTTTGTAGTAAGACATGTGATGA
Organism: Chrysolophus pictus; assembly: GCA_037305975.1. NCBI lineage: Eukaryota > Metazoa > Chordata > Aves > Galliformes > Phasianidae > Chrysolophus > Chrysolophus pictus. The sequence continues at coordinate 164,053,874 of CM074576.1, forward strand.
TAGTATTGTAGCTATATAGTATGAAATATACAAACACTCAGTTAATAGAAGCTAGAAAAATAGTTTGCTTAAAAGCTATTGCAGTTATTGTTACAAACATGAAATATCTTTTCACATTTTTCAGCAGATCAGGAAAGTAGGGAGAGACCAGTGCTGACATTAATACCTACTGTTTCTTGGCCTTTTCCAAAGAAAATAAATATGTTCTATACTGTATAAGAAAGAGGGCTTTCTGTTTTAATTATATTTTATGCTTAAAATCCTTCCAGTGACTAGCAACTGCTTGGTAAAAACGTTGAAAGACAAATAACTAAGAAATGAAACTGGTTTTGGCGTGAAGTTCCTCTATAAGCTGAATAACTCACAGAAGTGATATGGGGAGCAGAATTTATTTATTTATTTATTTGTAAAATTAGTTTCTCTTTGGAATTGTATTCAATTTATTTTTTTTCCCCCCCCAGGATTTATCAAAACATTTAACAGTAAAGAGGATTCTTTGAATGTTCTTATGACGGACTAGCTTGGGCTAGTCATTATTATGGTTTGTTTGGCACGAAATCAGTTTTCCTATCCAAGAAATTCTTAGAAATATTTTTGTCAAAATGTTCTAAAATTTCTATTGCTTTCTTTCTTCACTTAGTTCTGACATAGGCTAAAATCTGACCATAATTCATAACTTTTTCATTCATACTGTTCCCAGAAAATGCACGATTGTTCTTTATTTATATGCAAAACTTCTTCCAAGCAGTCAATTTTACTATAGCAAGAAATCTTTACTAAAGATTTGGGCTTTAGTTGAAAACTTCCAAATTGCTCATATTACAAATGTACCAATATTCACACAGGCCGTGGATTATTTTTATATTCACTCACTGATTGTTGCATACAATGAGACATTTTTGTGACTGTCTACATTACTGGACCTTGTGATGCTATAATGGTTAATTTGCAAAGCAAAAGCTTTTGTGTTGGAGATCTAGAATCTGCTCTGCGTGTTTTGGGGTGGTTCTAGCTTGGCCTAGCCTTCACCTGATCCTCTGGGAAGAATGAATGTTAGAGGCAAACTCCTTGAACTCACCTCCTAGTTTAGCTTGATACAAAAAAATCATATTGGCATGCTCCATGGTGTGATACTAAGAAAGTACAGTTGAGACATCACCTTCACAAGTACAATTCCCAATCTTAAATCTTAAAAGTAGTCTCCACATGCCCTCTGAGTAAATGTTCATTTCAATCAATACATATTCTTACTCTATAGCTAAGAAGTCACATGAAGAAAAAGCTTTTGTTTGAAGGACTCTGAATATACCTGTAGAAATAACAGCTAGGAGGAAAATTTTGAATATTTATTCAATGTGGATTTTCATCTTAAAATCTGATAGTTTCTATGTCAGCAATAAAATCCATACATGTTTTTTCTTAAAGGCACCCTATTACTATGGAAACAAACAAACAAAAAATTGTTTTCTGATTTTTTTCATGTATTATTCTTGTATGAAAGAATTGCCAACAGCAAGATAATTATATCTGCTACTTTTTGTGTTTTAATTGATGTGTTTCCCTGTTTTTCTTAATCAAAATTGAGATTTAATGAAAGAAGCAAATAAGCTTACATGTTAATTGTTCGTGTGTAATCTCTGTCAGTAAAGCAATGCATTTCTGCCATCAGAAAGAACAGAGGAATTGTAAGACACTGTTAAAGGTAAATTCTGCAAAGTGAAACTTTAAAACAAGAAGTGTATTTTATGTTAAAGGACTTTTTTTTTTTTTTTGTATTCGAATTTAAAAAAGCATAGAATTTTAGATTTATACTAAATCAATTTATAGATTTATCTTATTTATAAAATCATTTTAAGAGTTGTGTAATAATTATTTTATTGAAGAATACCCAGAAAGAATTTAAAACTCTTGGATTTAAGACTGAAAATGTTAAGAATCTTTCTTGTGCGTAATCATTTTCAGGTATGAAAATCTTTTGAAATAGAAATGAAGAGCATTTTTTAAGTGATGTAATCTCATTAATTTTCTTTTAATGATAAAATACACCTATATATTAAAAAAACATAAATGATAAGTCAATATATTTATAGCTAGTGTTGTATTAGTTATTCACAGAGGTAATAAAGAAAGTAATATCATTTCTAATTTAATTAAATTTTGTTGTCTTAATTTATCTCACTACTTTAATTTAGTAACTGTTAAATGAGGATCAACACTTAATTAAAATTGAAACTAATTAGTGGTTTCAATTGTTTTTTTATATGAAAGATGTTGTTTTTCATGGAAAAAGCACAAATCTGTTATGAGAGGAAGAAAGCACTTAAACATTGCCTTAGGAATATTTCTTTCCAATTGAAAAATTCTCAATACTATAAAAAACAACATATTATGTTAAGCAGAGGATTTGAATTGTTCCCCGCACTCCATCCCCATCACACACACAGAACTACGTAGAAAGAGAACCAACAATGTTTGGCATTGAATTTACCCTCAGGAATCTTCCTACACCAGCACAACATCTTTTTTCTATCGTTTAGTACTCACCTGGTCATATTGTACAGGTACTTTGGAAAGGGTTATGCTTTGTGAGCTGTGGGAAATTTTATAAAGACCATAACAGAGAGTAAAAGCTGGCAAATAATTTTATCTTAGCTCCAAAACAGGAATATATATTGATTTTTTATGGTTTTTTTCAAAGGAAAAAATTTCGCTTTTCCACAGTTGAGGAACTATCTGGATTCTTACAGAGCTCTGTACTTGTTTTCTTTTCCCTGTCCCATGTTCTTTTTCTCTTTGAAATCTGAAAGTACTCAAAGGTAGAATAAGACATCTTGAAAACTCATCACTTTAAATCTTGATTTCTTTATAAGTCAATACACGGAATTTTATTTTCTTAGAAATAACTCAGAGTAAATGTTTGGAGAATGGGGAGAAAAGAAGAGAGAGCTAAGATAAAATTGAATCACATAATCTTAGAATCATAGAATCATAGAATCACAAGGTTGGAAAGGACCTATAAGATCATCTAGTCCAACCGTCCTCCCATTGCCATTGCTACCACAAGCATTAAACCATATCTTGCAGTTCCTCATCCAGACACTGCTTGAGCACTGCCAGGGATGGTGACTCCACCACATCCCTTGGCAGGCCATTCCAGTGCCTGATCACTCTCTGAGAAAAAGTTCTTCCTGATGTCTAATCTAAACCTCCTCCGGTACAACTTGTGGCCATTCCCCCGGGTCCTGTTCGTTGCCTGGGAGAAGAGGCCAAACCCCTCCTCATCACAGCCTCCCTTCAGGAAGTTGTAGAGTGCAATGAGGTCTCCCCTGAGCTTCCTCTTCTCCAGACTAAACAATCCCAGCTCCCTCAGCCGCTCCTTATAAGACTTGTATTCCAGACCCCTCACCAGTTTCGTTGCCCTTCTCTGGACACATTCCAGGACCTCAGTGTAGTGAGGGGCCCAAAACTGAACACATTAGTCGAGGTGCAGCCTCACCAGTGCTGAGCAAGGCAGATGATTAGCGCTCTGCTCCTGCTGGCCACACTATTTCTAATTGCAGTCTGTTTCAACTGTTCTTCATGATTTGCAAATATGAAAAGTTTCAGACAGTTTTGAAGGAAACTAACACTGTGTACAAAAATAAAATTCTCTGTCTGAAGAGAACACTTGCAGAATATATACTTAGAAATTGCAAACTGCAGTCTCGTGGTGATTATTTTCTAAAATCACATTAAATATAGATTTCCATTAAAAAAATACAAAAATGTATTCAAAGTAGAAAGCACAGGAGTATGGAAATTACAAAAACATATAGAATTCCATCATATGGAATAACATGGAAGTCTGAGAACATCTGTTCTTTATCATTCACTGATGAAATCTGTATTTAACTGTTCAAAATTCAAGCTTGTTATGAAATCCACTTATGTGTTTTTCTAATTTTGTGTTTGTTGACGGTTGTTGTGTGTTTTTTTTTTTTGTTGGTTTGTTCATATTTTTGTCTGTTTGTTTTCCTCATTATTTAGTTACTTAGAAGTTCTATTACAATGATAAATGTTCTGTGTATCTCTCTCAAGAATTCAACTATTAGAATAACAACTGAAAAAAAAATACAAAAAGACATACAAACAACAAAAATAACAACAACAAAAAACCTCGGTTATTCACTTGCTGTCTGTGATCCCTTAACCCATCTTGAAATTCAGCAAATTTATGATGTATAAAAATTCTTTCTGCAGATTCTAGGTCTCTCATCTGTTTCTTTTTTACTCTATTGTCATCAGGACAATGTTCTTTACACTGAATTTTCTTTAGATCAAATTTCCAAACTTCTGCAGAGTCATCAGTTCTTTATTATCCTCCCTTGCAATACTGTTGAACATAAGGCTTGAATCCATGTCTTATTAAGATCTGTAAAGAAACAAGAAATTATCCAACAGTATAGGTATGCTGTTATGCCAGAAGCTGTATGTCTCACCGAAAGCTTCCATAGCTAAGAGAAAGATTGTATTTGATCACCGAACAATCATAAACATTATTTGTATTGTCTTTCACTTCAAGCTCATTAAGGATGGAGTTAAATGCTCATGATGACTGAGCCAATGGCAACCACAGCCAGGCTGTTCCTTCTGCAAATGAGGGATGAAAGTTAATATGGATGCAAACAGATTTAGTATTATCTATTTATTGACATTTGAGGATGGGGAAAAAGAGACTGAGATGGGAAGCTGCAAAATCCTTATAAACACAGACAAACAAAAAACTTTGAACATTACTAGCAATGCTACATAAAAGAAGTTCAATCAGCATTTTAGGCAGTATCTTATCCAGGTAACGTAGTATTTACTGTACCTTAAAATATTACCTCGTATTTTAGTCAGGTCATTATTATTGATAAGCAGATTTTTAATCAAGCAAATAAGGCATAGTTAATTATGTGCATGGGTTGTGCTTTTACTCTTATTAGCTGTATTCATCACCTTACAACCTGCAAACCAAGTGTGACATAGCAGTTCTTTCTTTAACTACTGCTTACAGAGATTACAGCCAGAACCAGACTTAATCCAATTAGCAAACAGTGTGTCCTCATGCGAAAAGTGAAAAACTGCTGACAGTTGCAATGACTGCCATTAGTGCTCTTCAGTTAGGAGATTTTTTAATTAAAGATCTTGGCATCTTCCAAGATACGGTGATAGCCTGAAGATACACTGCAAAAGAAAAAGATTACAGGTATAAACTTGGTCCATTCCAAAAAGTAAATGATACAGTCACCACCATAGAAAAAAAAATGTCACAAAGTTTGAAACAACTGTAACTGCGGATGTGGGATAATAAAATGTCTTTTCTAAAGTAGTAATTTTTTTCTTTCCTACTTTTTTTTTTTTTTTTTTTTTTTTGAGATTCATTTCCATGAACTAAATTGTATTAAAGCAAATTTAAATTATTTCCATGAAGTTATAAAGGCATTTGCTTACCAGGCCAAAATATTTATCCTAAGTATTGAGCATCAGATTCCATTTGTTTATTTTGAAGTAGATATTTCCAGGAACACAAGTTTTAGAATGTCTTTTTATTTTGTTGTTTTATTTTGTTTGGTTTGGTTTGGTTTTACTGCTTTTTCACTTTCATGAAAAGCTGTGAAATAATGATTGACTACTTTGGTATCCATGGAAAATTCTCTATAGTTAAGCTTCAACAGAGAATGTTATGAAAAGAATGTCTTCAGTATTTCTGAAACATAAACTGCTATCTATATTCTGTGTTCAGCTAGCATGCTCTTCAGCTTGTTTTGTACATGATGCCTCTTTTTTTTTCCTTTTCTTTTTCTTTCTTCTTGGTTTCTTTTTTTTTTTTTTTTTTTTCCCAATGCTTTTCGTTACTCTATATCATATGTTTACACCTTATCTGTTTCTATGGTGCACAGTCTAATGCAAAGAAGTCTTAAGCTGTTTTGATATATTCAACTGATTCTTCACTAAAAGCTTGTCAGAGACCTTCTGCATACTATTGGTCCAATAAATAAAGTGTGGGTAACAAATAAAACTGCCAGAAAATAACAGAAAGTTCCAGAAAGAGTATATTTTTCAAGAAACTTAATAGCCAGGAGCTGGAGGTTGAACAGACTCTTATTAAAGAGCAAGATAACAATGCTAGATGGAAAGGGAGGACAACTGTAATTCATTATGATTTTTGTTTAAATACTATCAAAAATCAGAGACATATAAAATTGATATTTTCATATACCCTAATCTATTTGGATAGCCTTATTCCTAAGGCAAAGTGAACACTTTCCACAAGAGTAACCCAGGGCATTGCTGTATGAATACATTAAAAGAACTCTGCATTTTCTCTTTCTGGTCTGAATAAGAACAAGAAATGACTATGAAACCTGAAGAACATTTAAATCAGTTAATCAAACATTTTGTTAGATAAGGTAGCAGAAAGTAAATCTACCACAGAAATATTAATGGGAGACCTGGTTGGTCTTTATCTCCTTTCCACAGACATCCATTTACACTTCATGTATTCCATGTGTCATCATGTTCATGACTACATGGCCTTGCACTTTCTTCACACTTATATCTCCATCCAATTTTATTAGTAATATCTAGTTATAACTATTTGAGTGCATTAAATAAAAATCAGAGTCACCTTATTTGACTTATGTGTTGAAAATATTCCACTGGGAAAAAAATAAAAGAGACATAATCTACTCTACACAACACAGGTATATGATAAAGCCAGGAAATTATTAGATAGATAGATATATATATATATATATATATATATTATTTCAGTCAATAATTGTAGTCAGATAAGAAAATTTAAAAGTTTTATGCTAGTTTTATGAAATACAACGCAATTAAAGATATGAATCTGAACAAGAATGGGACAAGCGTATTATTCACATTTCTAATTCAATCCTGCAAACTGCATATCTCTACATTTAAATTCTGTTTATTGCATGATCATTTCAATACATCCATTCCATGAATTTAGCATGTTTTCATACACATGTATTTTCAGGGCCAAGCTATGTGCAACAAAGATTTGCAAAACAAGAAGGTTTTTGAAGGTCATTTTGAAGATCTGAAGAGGAAGGCAAAGGTGAAAAATTGCATTGTACATAAATAAAGTATTTGGTTAAGTCCAAAGAACTGGGGAAAGAAGAGAAAGAGGAATTTCTTATAAGCAATTTTCTCTAGCTTATTTCATTCTTAGCTCGGGGTGCATAGGCCAGATCTCAGTGCATTAGCATATACAGAGAAATGTCCTCCAAAAAAAGCAAGCCTTCAGTAGCCTACAGCAGGCATAGACATCACCGTTTCTCTTCTTATCTACTTTTTGATTCTACGGTTATAAGACTTTATGAATGCCATTTTCAATATTGGCTTAAGTAAATAGTTTTGAAATGATTAAAAAAGAGTTGCACCTCAGGACTATGTACAATTGGTGACATTCGCAATAGCTTTCACAGTCCCTAAAGTTGTTGGAGGGATTGGACAGGTACCTATTAGCTTCTGCATGTGAAGATTATGACGTTATTTGTATGAATTCAACCATCCATTTAGTAAATGAGAAGCATCTACCATCCAGTATGTTGCTCTCCATGACTCCTTACAGGAGGAGTAGTAAAACACTACATGCTTTCTCCCACGTGTTCCTTACTTTAAATCACTATACACAACATTCTTTTTTATTGCAATATAGACATATGGACGTATATAAAATTGCAAAAGGAAAATTTATTAAAACTGATGCTTACAAAAGCACTACATTCTGAATTGTTAGGTAGAAGCCTCAAAGCCCATATTATGAAATAACCTTTCTGTTAAGAGATATAGTGATAGTACACTAAATGTTTTTGCCATTTTTTTGTGTTTCTTTGCACAAATTATGTTTATAATTTAAAAATATATATAAATTTTAAACAACGATGATGCCAAGTTCTTCATTATCAACTGCTTTTCTCCTCTTCATTAGTGTTGTTTCTCATCCTGTTCACAAATTTTGTATTCTGTAGGATGTTTTCTATCTTCTACTACACAATGATATTTCCATTGTCACCTGAAATCAGAAAATTATATTACAACACAAATATTTAACTGTAAAAGCAAATGGCATCAAATTAATCTTGTTCAAGATGCTAGGGAATTACTGAGAAGTAAATATTCTGCATCAATATTGGAGGGCAAAAATAACTCTGTGAGTACAGAGTGATTTATTAAGATCGCCCTTTACTCTTGGAAAACAATTAATTATGCAATTTATTTTCATATCTAATCCATTCATTTACATTGTAGCAATTTTAATGAGAAGAAGAATGATTACAGAGATAAATATCAAGACAAAAAGATCTGAAGACCTGAACTCAGCAAGTATACTAGCTCAATTTAGTCACATATCTTGTAATTGACTTTACTAATAATTGTCATTAAAAGACATCTAATTGAAAGAGAAATAAAGCAAATGGTCAAAATATAGGAAATCTAAAACTGGCCTACTCATGAAACATTAGTTTCCACAGCTTAGTGCAAACAGGATCCCTGATATACATCATGAAATCTGTTATGTAATACTATTATATAATTATTATATAACATGATTCCTGTCTCACAAAATTATTTCATTTAAAAAAAATTATGTTATCTCTCTCACAGCAAAATCTCAGAATTACAGAACTGTGGGAATTGGAAGAGACCCATGGAGATGACCTACTCCAAATCCACTGCTAAAGTAGATTCCCTAGAGTAGATTGCACAGAAAAGCAATCCAGGAGAGTTTTGAATATCTCTAAAGAAAGAGACTCCACAACCTCTCTGGGCAGCTTGTTTCAGTTCTTTGTTGCATTCAGAGTAACCTTCTTTCTCATGTTCACATGGAGTTTCCTGTGCCCCAGTTTGTGCCCCTTGCCCCCTGTGTTGTTGCTAGGCACTACTGAAAAATAGCCTGGCCCCATCCACCCAACTCTCACTCATTAGACACGTATAAGTGTTGATAAGATCCCCTCTCAGTCTTCTCTTCTCCACATTGAGGTTTCACAGCCTTTTCTCATAAGAGAGATACTCCAGGCCCCTACACATCTTTGTAGCCCTTGAATAGACTCCCTCTAGAATTTCTGTCCTTCCTGATGAGCCCAGAACTCCACACAGTATTCCAGATGTGGCTCCACCAGGGCAGAATAGACAGAGGGGATAAACTTCCTTGTGCTTCTGGTCATACTGTTTTTTAGTGCACCCCAAGATATTATTGGCCTTTTTGGCTGCAAGAGCACACTGCTGGCTCCCAATCAGTCCAGGAGCACCAGGACACCAGGTTCTCTGCAGAATTTTCAAACAGGTCAGCCCCTAACCTGTACTGATGCATGCAGATATTGGGACTCTGCACTTGCCCCTGTTGAATCTCATAAAGTTCTTCTCCACCCAACTCTCCACTGTATCCTTATATGCAAAATGCATCTACTCTGCAGATATCAATTACAAATATTATTTCTATATTAAATTGAGGAACTGTGGCCACATTTTTCAGGAAAGTTTTCTAATTGTGTGTATCTTCATAAAAAAAATTAGCCTTTTCCACAGCACTTTATCATCAACATGAGTTCTCCGAATTCATTTCAATTTTAAGTGTGAGTTCTTATTCCTATTGTGAATCAGGCCTCAGATCAGAATATGAACCAAAAATGAACATTAGATACTGTTGGATAGTTTTTCAAAGAAAGAACTGTTCTGTTATGTAAAATGTATAAATTCTGTTTTACTAAAACTGAATCAAGATTTTGGTTTACAGAGCCATCATCCAACCAGTAAGACAATGAAACAACCAGACATGAGCAGTCATTAACCTCTGAGTGAACAGGACTGTCTCAGTTTCTTGTCTTTTTCTGTCCCTTTATACAGTCACTAAAAGGACAGGAGAACAAATACTGTTTTGGCAATCTAAATCGTCTTAGCCCAGTTGTTTTACTAGTGAGGAAAAACAAAGCATAAGGTCCAGGTTTCAGCTGGCACAGAGTTGATTTTTTTTCACAGTGTCTGACAAGATGTTGTTTAAAACAACACAATGTTGATAATGCACCATTTTTGTTGTTGTTGCTGCTGAGCAGTGCTGTACAAATCAAAGGATATTTTTTTGTCGGCTTCTCATACTGTCCTACCAGCCCATCAGTAGGTCTGAGGGGGCACAAGGAGCAGGAGGGGACAGAATCTGGACATTTGATTTAAGCTGGTTGAAGGGATGTTCTCTACAATATGACATCATGCAAAAAAACTTGGAAAGCTGACTCAGGTTGGCAGCTTCTGCTCAGGGACTTGCTGGTCATTGGTTGTCGAGGGGAGAGCAATTGCTTGTACATCACTTGTTTTGTATATAAATGTGGTTATCATTATTATGATCTTCCTTTTCTCTCCCTTTTTCTATCTTAGTTAATAGTTTTTACCTCAACCCAGAAGTTTTTATTTGTTTGTTTGTTTGTTTTTTAATTTTATTCTCTCCTCCATCCCAGTGGTGGAAGCTACGGGGGCTATGTGAGTGAATGGCTGTGTATTGGTGGGCTACCTGCCAGTTAAACCACAACAGTTCTTTTGCTACCTAATGCAGGACATGAAGGGTTGAGATAACAGCAGATCTGAACAGGAAAATAAAGTTGTCTGTCAGATTAGCTTGAAATTAGATGAAGGTTGATTAATATATATTAATGATATTGGTTTTGAATTTTTCTTGTCATATTAGAATTAGTAGGGAAATTCTCAGTCACAGAGTTAACATTTTTTGTTGTTTAAGAGGAAAATTCTGATAGAAGCTTTTCCTTGTTTCCGTCACCCTTATTTAGCAAAAGAGTATGATCAAAAGATAAGAAAAATATATCTATTTATTAAACAAAACATCTCACTTCCATTTTGTTCAAAAATACCCTGCAGTACAATTACAGGAGTGTATTTCATGGACTTAAAATCGAAGCACTTTATACTTTTTACCCCTGCTCATTTGAAATTTTATTAGATAGAGTTGTATGGACCTTAGCAAAGTCAACATCAGAACAGTTAAACTCTTCAAATATTCTATCCAGTTAACAGAAAGCAAATGTTGTCTTCTGCACCAAAGGCAATCATCCTTTACTCTCCTATCTAAGTAAGTTTTTAATGCTCTACTCTTCTCATATTTTCAATTATTTACTCCATTACATTTGACAAAACCTTTAATGCAGTCTGTCATATTCACAATTGAAGATGAAAAGATTAGGGCAAGCTGTACAGTGAAAGACTGAGCTAAGTAATTTGCTGGTAGAACTGGTTGTTTTAACTTACTATATCAGTCCTCCATACTCCTAAATATGCGTTAAAAGACTTTAGCTTTCTACAGCATTTGTAAAATGTGTTTTTCAAATTATTAATTCTATTTTCTATTTTCGATCTTTTAAATAAAAGTATTCTTATAGTTTTTATACAGCTCTTCATCAGTAATCAACAGAAATTATGTATTCTATTTGTCAAAATTCCTTTTGAAATCCTTGTTTGATGAAATAGAGAATAATTCAATGATTAATTATGACTGCAAAAGAACTTTGGTTTCATTTTAGTACTTGAAAAACTGAAATACTTATGCACATGTTCTTCCAATGTTTTTAGATATCTTCTTATATTCAGAAATGGTTATTTTCTTATTAATACGTAGCAAGTCAATGGCAAAAATTAGTCTACACTGAGATTTAACTGATGTTTTTCAATACTACTTTGGAGCTGGAAGTGAAGGTCATTCTTTGAACTGAATTGAAACACACAAAAATAAAATTTCTTAAAAGAACTGGTTAATGGTAAGTAACATTTGTGCTTATTTTTCAGATATTTCATGGAAATTGGATCTTTTCCAAAACCTGAAATTAATTTCCATTCACAGTCTTTTCTTTAATAATGAAATAATGATTATGCGAGTGCTTCGTCCAAATGTGTTTTCCTTGTCTTTAGGCTTGTTTGTAACTGTCAAAATTACTCTGTCTGTAACTCTGTCAAAACTCAGCCAAAGATCTAGCTCAGTTTTGTCACTGCTATAAAGACAGAAGAGAGTTGAAACAGAACCTTAGTGATATGATGCATTCAGTATTAAATAACATTTCCCCCTACCTTTTGCCCCTTTTCTCTTTTTCCTTTGAAAATCTAGTTCTTCAGGAAACTGTTTTTTCCCAACACAGTACAAACAGGTTTTGAAAACATATTGCAATTTTTTGTGTGACTCATTGCTAGTCTATTTTTCGAAGTTGTAACGTTTAACATACTTTTGACATTTCCTCAAGGACATGCAGTCTATACCACAAAAACAGGATTGTGAATCCCATAAACTTAATGACTGCTAAATTTTTAAGAAATGACACTGTATTCCACTAAGTGCATGCAGTTTTCAGTTTCAGGTCAAAAGCATTCATATCAATATTGCAAGAACTTCCTTTTAAGTCTATAATCAATGCTTGCCAGTGCTGAATGAACATCAATTATTAACAATGGATGTGGTTTGGGTTATTTTACTTATGTTTGCTTTTCGTGTGTTATGAAGTATTGCTTCTGTCAAGAACATTCATTACAGAGGAATTGCAGCCCAGAGCATGAGAAAAAGAGTCAAAATTACTGACAAGTAATGTCACATATAACCCTGCCTGAGTTCTACATTTTAACCTAAATCTCTAGATCTTCTATTAAATCTGAACATCCTGATTTTTGAGTGAACATTTCACAACAGAAAGAGAAGAAGCTTTATTGCAGCATATGATCAGATCACTAGAGAAATACTACAATCCTAAGAAAGAAGTAAAGCACAATTCCTTTGTCAGAGTGACTACATCTACATTATTGCTATAGTCTGCTTTCTGATTTTGCAAATTTTCATTACATTGCTAGGTCATGACATCAGGGACTTTTGATAATTAATCTATTTGATGTAGTTCATTAATATAACAGCATGGAAAACTATGTACTTGGTCAACCAGGAAGGAATGGATGATCCTATGCAGTATCCTAACTTCAAACACTGGTTTCCACTTGCCTCCCGACTTCGTTTCTGATCTCACTACACCTATTTATCTTAGCAACAATAAAAAAGCAATAGGAATTGAATTAATCACATTTAGCCATCTATGACATAGGCATGTAATCTCAATATGCAATCTAAACTCTTTCAGCAGTGATAGGAGAGAAAAACACTCAAAGGGCATTTCGTCCTTTTTTTTTTTTTTTTTTTTTTTTTTTGTCAGCCACATTAACAATGTATAAAAGAGTTCAACCTCTTCCTTTATTTGCAAATACAAATTATAAAATATTGTGGACTGTGAAAGAACAAGCAAACTCTAAGACTGCTATTATTACGAGAAAACTATCCTTTAGTCCCAGGAAAAAAAAAAAAAAGATTTTAATATACTAACGGAAAATTAAGTATTTTACTGAAAAACAATTTACTGCATTAATATTGAAAATACTTCTAGACTATTTTAAAGCTGAAAATCAGCCTCAGTCTTTCAGTTTTAAAACACAGACTGACTTAGTCTATTTCTGCGCTCCTGGCACAGCCTGTCCCAACATCCTGTTTGCAATTTCCCTTCACCCTTTACCTCCAATTTAGTCTAAAATTTTTATTTCCAACATTCTTCATTGTGATCATTCTGCACACTTTCTTTTGTCTTCATTCAAGTTACATCCTTACATCAAACATTTGGCTGAACACTGACAAATAAATTAACAGTTCGGTACATTAAAATTCCTTGTCTCCAGTTTGGTGACCTGGCTGTAGATCCAAATGCAATGTAGAAATGTAGTTGCAAAAGTTCTCTTCAGCATTTTTCTGCTTTGGGATTGCCTGTGCTCAGGCAGACAATGTGACAAATTTTAATGTTGAAAGACAGAAGATACCTTCTGTGGAGGAGTGGCTTGGGGAGCGGGGAATGTTAAGGACTTTGTGAGGATTCAAGATAAACAAGTGATTGCTGAGTTGTGTCCAGTGAGGAGGTTGGCGGGAAAAAATAGGTGGTTCCAAAGAATTCCGTGTTGTCACGGTGACAGCTTTCGCCCAGTGATAGGATACGCACGGTGATAGGTTATGTGCGGACTCGTATAACCAATCGTACACGGTCAAGGGTACTTGTTGGTGTATATATTGCTGTGTTAACTCATCAAAGTTGGACTTAGCTGCTAACTCATATTGAGTCATCACTGAGTTCCACAATCCCGCTCCCGCAACCTTCCAATTAAAAATCCTGTTGTGAAACTTTGCATCTTAATTTGAAAACATTAGAAACTCACTGAGTATAAACTTACCCAAACCTACTATATATAAAGAACAACATTTCAAAAACATTTGTCTTGTTTTAGTTGTAAAAATGAAAAACCAGCATAAGCCATATATCCCAAATGGAAAATACGCTAAAGCTTATGAAATATCTTCTTTTGATGAACAATATAGTCAGATCTCAAAACTGGTTATTGAGAATAGATGTCAAATATCTTTAATGAAAAATGACAAAATATTTAATGAAAAATTGAGATGCATAAGAATATATCTTTTAAAAACCGTACTGCATCTTGTCCCATATAAATGAAATAACTTTGGGTTTGATGTAAATAACTGTCAGTAAGAGGACAAAGATACTGAATAAGTTTTCTGGAAAATCCCAACTGCTTAAGATGAGTGAAGATATATCTCCATGGTGTAATCAGTATATGTGAAATAAATGCCTTCAGTGATTGCAGGAAGGATTGTTTCTTCCTGTGGAGTATCAATGCCTTCACAGGACGGTGGTGGCCTTGTTCAGAGACCCACAAACATCAAGAAATATGGAAATAGTTTTAAAGATTTTTTACCTGTCTCTATTTGAGTAGCCATGCTTTAAAACAAATGGGGATCAGTAAGCTGGGGAGGTAAGTGATGTAGTTGTTGATATAAATATTTATAAATTCATTATACACAGCTCATATGTGTAGTAAAATGATCTTCACTCTACTGTCGTAGTTTCTGATCTATGCCTTTATCTTTACACTTCATTTGAGGCAGATTTAGCTACACAAGCCCGATGGCTATGCAGAGCCAATGCTTCCCTCCAGGGCCACTAAAGTCCCAAATCAGGTGTAGTCCTGCACTGCTCTGGCACACACAGACTAGCGTGTACTCACACCACTCAACTCTAACATTTACACAAGGCATAAGTCAAAAGAAAGTGTTTTAGGGCAGATACACCACTCTTCCTGTTAATGCTGGGTGTGCAGTAGGTTGTGGAATTCTATAGATCAAGGCTTTCTAAGGACAAATATTTATTATTCTCGTAATAACTGTTTGCATTAGCACATGTATTATTTATTTAATGTGATAATTCTGAAAAATTTGTCATGATCACATAATTTTAAGTAGTAGCAGAACAACACAGTGTGAACTTTTATACATACAAGTTATTTCTATGTTGTTATAATAGCTGGTACACAGACTATCTCCTTTCAAGTTGACAGGGGACCCTTCAGCCTGGAGAAGAGAAAAAATGAGAATGGATTTCATTCCTGTTTATAAATATCTAATGTGCATGAGTCAAATGGATTAAACCAGTCTCTTTTCAGTGATGTACAGTGATAGGACAAGGGGCAATGGGCAGAAACTGCAACACAGGGAATTCCATCAAAGCATGTGTAAGAACTTTACTGTGAAGGTAACAGTGCACTGGAACAGACTGCCCAGAGGGATTGTGAAGTCGTCTTCTTTGGAGATGTTCAAAACATCTGGATGTGTAACCTACTGTAGAGGACGTGTTTTAGCAGGTGGTTGGACTAGATAATCTATAGAGGTCCCTTCCACCTCCTATGATTCTGTGATTTAGTATGTTGCATTTTATTCTTTTAACATCATTCTGTCTGAACTAGTTTTCATTGCTTACATTTAAAATGCCTGCAAAACTTCTGTATTCAGTTTCCCCTGCTCATAAACACAGTCGGATTTCTTTCTGTTTTAAGATTTTCAGAAGGAATGTCAGATGCTATTGCAGTGATATAACACAAATAAATCCTTAAGGTATGAGTAGTTCAATGAAGAAAAAAATGCTAGTAAGTGGGTACCAAAAATTCTATGTTCAAATTAACACGATGAGGTTTTAATTAGCATAATATATTTCATTTGCCAGGAGACATCAAAACATAAACTACAGAATTCAGATGAAATTAGGTTACACTGGAATTACAACTGTTCTTTTAGAAGATGTTATGTGAAATCACACTTATATTCTCTCTTAACAGCCTCTAGTCTTAGTGATTATGAAGAAAATTCCAAAATACAAAGTATATTAAGTATGGATATACTGGAACCATAGTTGTGGGATCACATGAAGGCAAAAAAACAACAACTACAACAACAAACCATTAAAATGCACAGCTGGAAGTATCCTGGTTGATTTGAGTTTCTCTTTTGTTTGAATTACTGGAAAACACTGTCAAATGTGATCAGTCAGTAGCTAGAAAATTCCTGAACTAAGGTTTTTGTTTCTTTGTTTGTTTGTCTGTTTTTGTAATTAACATTGTTCTGCTGTGTGGCTTCTCTTGGTAGAATTCTGTAAAGTTGTTATGCATATCCATTGCACAGGAAACACCAAAGCTTCAAGATATCTTTTTTTCATAGTCCTTTTTCCCAATTCTGCTGCTGAATATGTATTTCTTTTTCTTTAATTCATGCAATATGATTAGTGTGTTTAATCAGGCGGGGTCAGATATTTTTTTTTTCCTCTGGAAAATGCAGTTTTCTGTGTCCTAAATCAATATACCAATATATGTTTTATTAGTTTTATTTTTTTTATATGGGTGTTTTTGGTTTTTTTTAGTAGTTTTTCTGTATAATTTTTATCCTTTTCTATATTTCTGACACTGCAATAGTGTGTTATTCTTGTATGACTGTTTAAGTTCTCAGTTTCCATCTATCTATCTTGCTCTTAATGCCATTCCCGTAACCTCTCAGTTTTCTAAGGTTTTTCTAACATCAGTGTTTCCTGAGAATTTTGACTCAGGCTTCCTGCACAAGATGTAGATAAGACCTCGATGCTTGGTCATCAATCTGTATTCACTACTGTGCCTCACTAATGCCACAGATTTAGAGTAGAAGTGGCTGATTATTACCATCAGATTTCTTAACATAGTTTAAAGTTCTAAATTCTGTACTCTCAAAAATATCCTTTTTGATAAACATATTTGTCTTTGATCTGAAATACCTCTTGGAGGAGTAATAAGCCTTTTTCTTAGAGGTTGCCAATGAGAGAAGTGTTTTAAGGAACTGGCACATTGACCTCTGCCTTCTGTTGTGTGTTGTTTTCTAATTTGTGTGGTTTTCCAAGATAATTTATAACTAAATTATTTAATAATATTGACATAACTGAACTTTTTATTTATTTATTTTTTTTTTTTATTAATGGCCTCAGTTATTTATGTATAAAAACGAATAGATCTTAGTTGGACCTCTATGATTTATGAGGTTATAATTTGAGGGAAACAAGATTATTGTTCTACATTGCTTCAATATTGATGAGATACACAGTAGCAGAAAATACCTTGTTTTCTTCTATAATCTGCCAGAATTGTTTTTGTGTTAGTTTCTGTCCTTTTGCCTGAAAAGACATCCCATCTTCCATTTGACCAGTCACATGTACAACTCATTTATTGTACAATATCCATGTTGACATACTTATGTTTTAGTTCTGCAGTAGTCGTGTGATCAAATCCAATTGCTGTTGTCCTTTATTATCTGTATTCTGGAGAGATTTTTGTTCCTTTTTTTCTTTCCTCATTATAAGTACTACACATTACAAGTACTACTCCATGCAAGAATTCATAAACATGAAGTAGACTCTTAATCTTTTCTAAAATATGTATATTTAAGCAAATAATCATATCCTGTCATCATTATACTGAAAGGTTAGAACAGCAACAACAACACCACCCCGGGTTCAATCCTTTTAGAGACGAATCTCATTCTCACCCTCATTCTAGTTACAAATTATTTTGGATTTAAAAGAAAGTAGATACATGAATACTTTTTTAAAGGTGAGGAAATAAAAAATAAACCAAAATTAGAATGATCTGCCAATTTATTAAATTATGTGTGTCTATATACAGTAAAAAGACTAAAGTATAATCAGTACTTTATGAGTTAGTTCTCTGCATTTGTTGTCCAATTTGATATAGTACCAAGCCTAGGAGCCATTTTTCTGCAGTATGAAGTCAAGCATTTTCATTGTCTTTAAGGAACAGGTCTACCACAGATTTCCCTTGTGGAGAAGATCAGTTTCCAATGAAAGCTGAGTAATCTGTATTTATTGATTGTGAGATTCATCTTCTTAAGCTTCTTTAGAATAGAGAATAAGCTATGATCAAGATAAAACACCAGTTAATTTATCCAGAAGATAGCCATCTGTAAAGCAGTTTCTTTGCCATCTTTGCTCGCTACATTGACCCTTGTAGGGGATACAGTTAATCCACTAAAATAACCAAGAATAACAGCTGATATCCTAAGTACACAGTCTTGTGTTTAAAACTCACTACTTCCTGTACTCATATAGAACATATGAGTTCTATATTATATCTGAACATGTAAATATGCGTCTAAACTAGTAGGCCTCAGCCTCTGGGGAGAGGGAAGCCCTTGCCTCAAAATGAAGAACCGAGTCAACTCACAGCAGGAATGATTAATGCTTATGCAAGTTATAAAGATAAAACTAGTTAAAAGAGCGCTCTCTATTTTATGCAAGGAAAATCTCTTTGAATCTGTATTTCATTAATCAGTGCTGTCAAAAGTATTTGGTGATTCTGAGCACTTCATCTTCTAAGTGCTTAATTTAACTTGGCCTCATGTTCAGAAGATGGAGGCTCCATCTTTTTTAAAAATCAAATCTTTTTCAGAGTTTCAGTTTGGGAATCAGGAGTATTAGGAATGTGAAGTATTTTCTTCCATGTTTTACTACTTAAAAACTAAATATCTAGTTCAAAGCAGTCATCCAGCTCCCTCAGTAGCTGTCAGGGAGAGATAAGTGCAAACTAAAACTTGCATTTATGAAAGCTGGAAGAACACAAAATCTAATTTATGTAGCCACGCAAGTGACATAACGAAAAACTCAAGAGTGTGACAGACAAGCAGGCAAAAAAATAGCCTAAAAAGCAAGATGCCATCATACTTAACCTATTATATTTTATGATAGGTAAAAAGATGTATATAGCCAGTGTCACGGAATTATCTAGATCAATCTGTGTCTGTGACAGGGGGCAGCAGGCCTGGAGGCCCACCAGCCATCCCCGCCTCCCCCCCCTCCCCCCCCCCCCAAAAAAAAAGAGAAAGAGAAAAGGGGAAGTGTAGGGAGATGGGAGCTGCCCCATCCCCCCCCCCCCCCCCTCCCCGAAAAACAGAACAACAGCAACAATCTAAGGAGGAAACTTAATAATTTTACTAAACATGATATTGGAATGCAAGATAACACAATGCAATACAATATAATTGGAATTGAGGCTTATTAAATCAAATAAAATGAGAGAGTGTCCAAAACCAAAAGCCTCACTTTGAATTGAAGGCGCACAGCTGGGGAGCACACCCATACACTGCCAGGCAGTGAGAGAGGGGGTGTCCCATCACTTCCTCCCATGACTCCCTCTGAAAGCCAAGTCCTCTGAGGTATGTAGTTCTTCTGCTCTTCTGAGAACCAGGTATTCGGAAAATTGTCAGTCCATGGAACTGGATTATTAACTCTATAATTCCACATGCTTTACATGGTGTTATGA
Organism: Chrysolophus pictus; assembly: GCA_037305975.1. Classification (NCBI taxonomy): domain Eukaryota; kingdom Metazoa; phylum Chordata; class Aves; order Galliformes; family Phasianidae; genus Chrysolophus; species Chrysolophus pictus. Next base: position 164,073,644 of record CM074576.1, read on the forward strand.
AGTGGAATACCCATAACAAGAATCATAAAAACATGACAGCCAGTTATGCACAGGTATGATCTTTAAAGATATAGAGCAAGAACTAAACATATTGTACTAATTGCTAATGTTTGTGTGCATATGGATAGAGTGCTATTAACAAAGTAAAAGCATGTCCAGATTGATAATCAATAGGATACTTCTGTGATGCAATGAAGGTAAATTATTATAATAAAGTACTTTTGGGGAAATAGAGGACTTGGAAAGATACCAGGTACTCCAAGGAGCTAAAAGTGATCAGCAGGAGAAATTAGATGAGGGTCAACAGGAAAGGCAGATGAAGGACAAAACAACTAATAAAAATTCCCTAGAAAGCTAGTCTATCCAAACTAGCTCAGAAAATTACCCTTTGTAAGTGGTGATCTTCCACTAAGATGTTCTTCCTCATGTTCAGATGGAACTTACTCTATTCCAGTTTGTGCCTATTGCCCCTTCTCTTGTTTCTGGGTACCACTGAAAAGAGCCCAAAGAGCCTGTCTCCATCTTCTTGACACCTGCTCTATAGCTATTCATAAGCATTGATCAGAGCAGCCAGATCCTTTTCCTCAGAGGTCCTTTCCAGCAGCTCATCCCATAACTTGTACTGATGCATGCAGTTATTCCTCCCCAGGTATAAGACTCTTGCCTTTCTTGGATCTCATAGGATTCCTCTCTGCCCATCTCTTCAGCCTGCCCAGGTCCCTCTGAATGGCAGCACAGCCTTCTGGTGTGTCAGCCACTTCTCCCAGATTTGCATCATCAGGAAACTCGCTGAGAGTGCATTCTATCTCTTCATTGAGGTAACCGATGAAGATGTTGAGCAAGACTGGACCCAGTCTATCCCTGAGGAACATTGCAAGGTACAGGCCTCCAACTAGACTGCATCACTGATCACAACACTCCAAACTCTGCCAGTCAGTGACTTCTCAATGCAGCTCTCTGTCCACTCAATTATCTCACACCTCTTAATCTTACCTGTGAGGGTGTTATGCAAGTCAGTTTCAAAAACTTGCTGAAGTTAAGACAGTCAACAATCATTCCTCTCCCTTCCTCTTCCCAGCCACTGATGACATCCTAGAAGAGTTCAAGCATGATTATCTCTTGGTGAACTCATGTTGACTACTCCTGATAACCTCAATTGCTTCCACTTGCTTGGGGATGACATGGTGCTCCATCACCTTCTGAGGGATGGTGGTGAAGCTGAAGGGCCTGTAGTTTTCCAGGTCTTCTTTCTTGCCCTTTTTGAAGACTGAAGTGATATTTCTTCCTATCTTCAAGCACCTTTCCTGTTCTCTCAAGAGTTTTAAAAAGAGGTTTGACAATCTCTTCTGCCAGCTCCCTCAGAACACATGGGTGCATTTGATTGGGCCATATGTACCTCTAATGACCATAATGAGAACTGTAAGGACAGGTACATGGACCTATTCATCTACAGATGGTAATAGTGATGCAGAAACAGTTTGTGCTTTGAAGAAACCTGGAGACTTGGTATTTTTATCATGAATATTGTATAGCATTGAACTTACCTTGTAGGTGAATTCATTATTCAATCTCACTATGATTGGTGCATAAAATCAAAAGCATAGGAAAGAAAGAATACTATAATTTCCCTTCTGAGAATATCAGATATATAATAGATTTAACATATTTATCAGATGGAAAATATTTTAACCTTTTACTTTATTTTGTAATGCTTTCTGACTTTCACAGGCATGTTTAAAAAGTGTATTTTCTTAATTACTTTTCAGTTCACTAACACCTCAATCATCCCAAAGCTGATCCATCTGCTATTCTTTGTGTTATTCTTGAATTGCATCAAATGAAAATAATTTGATGGATTTCTAATGGAGTTGAATGTTAAATCTCAAAATCTCTGAAGAAATTTGAATGAAATGAAAGTAAGTTCCTGTCATTATTTGAACAGTTAGTTCAATTTCAAGACTTAATTAGAAGAACAATTCTTCACCACTCTTAGGACTTGTTATTCAGCACTTGTCTTTCACTTTTTATGTTAAAAAAATGTATGCTATACAGACTCCTAGATGTCATAAAATCACGGAAAAATAAAATAATTCGAGTTGGGCAGGACCTTTAAAGGTCATCTAGTCCAACTCCTCTGCAATGAATAGCGATATCTGCAATTAAATTACTCATATCCTGATCCTGCCTGACCTTGAATGTGTCCAAGGATGGGGATATACCACCTCTCTGGGAAACCTGTCCCAGTATCTTGTCACTCCTATTAAAATCTCCTCTCTTTTAGTTTGAAACCATTTTCCCTTATCCTATCACCACAGACCTCTATCCTTACGTTCCTCAGGTTGTATTGATAGTAGAGGTTGTCACAAGTCACATGCAAGACTGTGTAACTGGCTTTGTTGAATCTCATGAGGTTCACCTGAGCCCATATCTCTATCCTTTCTAGGTTTCTGAATGGTCTCAAATTATGTCTCTGTCTTACATGTGCCTTAGCACAGCTTCCGAAATGTCAGTACACAAAAGAACTGTACTGTCCATAACACAATGAAACCGAATGTGGGTAAGTATACAAAGTAACAGCAAGATCAATGGCTCTGTTGTCAGGATAATATATTTTAAGAGTTATGATATAAGCCATAAAAAACATTAATTTGTATCCCAGATTTGGATATATCCTTTATTTTTAAAGAAAAGTCAAATCATATTGCTACACTCATTTCCATTGGTTTCTTTATAAACCAGGCTCCACTTGAAAAAATAGTCTCCTGATTCACTCCTGTTTTGGGCTGATGTATTCTCTTACAATAAGCAATCACACAGTAGTGAAAAAGTGTGTTAGATGAGGCATTTTTAGTGGTATCCAATGTACTTACTTCTGGATGAGAGTTCGCAAAAGAGGTGAGCTCAAGTACATGCCATCAGTGTTATTCCTATCAGATTTCTTCTATTGTGTGTTGGACTTTTGCTTTGAAGTCTGCTCAGGAAGAGAGAAGATGAGAGAAGGGGTGTGACATGGGGGCAGAAAGAAAAAAACAAAAAAATCAAAATAATCCAAACCTAAACCAAACTAAACCAAACCAAACCAATCTTTAATAATACCATGCAAAAACAAACAAACAAACAAACAAATAATTCTATGGATAGAGAATGTGGCATTTATGTGGAGTCATGTCTCACACACTATATGCTCATTGCACAGGACTTATTATGTGATTTTTATTTTATTATTTTATCACAGAAAAGGAAGAATCAAGATGACTAGGAGAGGAATATGTGATTTATGTTCTCACAGATAACTAATTCCCAAGACATATGTAGAAACTGGCCTACCAGAAAGGAAGGAAGGAAGGAAGGAAGGAAGGAAGGAAGGAAGGAAGGAAGGAAGGAAGGAAGGAAGGAAGGAAGGAAGGAAGGAAGGAAGGAAGGAAGGAAGACGTTTGATGTAAGCCGTCTCCCACTTTTCCGTAGAGAGTTATATATGTGCTGTCATCTCCATTGGCCTCTCAAGTGTTTCATTTAATTATGGAATCGTGAGGGACTCCACAGAGAGAAATGGCAATGTATTATTATTATTTTATTTTATTTCTTTCCTGAATCAGATCTTTGCATTCACCTGAAGTCTGATGATCTCAGTTAGAAGTTTGTAAGGTCACATTCTGGTTGGATGAAGTGGAAAGAGAAAAAATATGTTCAGCATTAATGCATGACAACTAGTCAAAGAATTTCACACAGCTTAGAAAACACACACAAACAGCATTTACTTCTTTACAGAAAGTCTTTTGTGTTGTGTTGCTAGACTTTTTTTTTTTTTTTTTTTTTCTGGTCGCATAAAATGGTGAGAGTGGGGTGATCATTTCCTATAGGATTGCAACAGTTTCAAGCATAGGTTAAATTTTATGCCCTAAACTACTTTGAAGTGTTCTTTGATTTGTCAGCAGCATGAAACACTAGAGGAGGAAAGCAAAAGAATACAAGGTAAAGGTCAGTTCCTTTCTAAAACTGAAAAATACAAGCATTTTTAGAGATGAAGCTTACTTCTTTAATTTCACCAGGGAGTAAGTTCACATATTTCCAACCTGTCACCTGGCTTTGCAATTCATCAGGCACCTCACGCTGCCAGAACTGGCACATGAACTTTCTGAGAAGTTCCTGAGAAAGAGAAAGGGGGTGGGCAGATGATAAAATTTTAGTTAGGAAGTAAATGTGTCCTTTGACCCCAGTAGCCATACAGGAAACCTGAGGTTGCTCAGGTTAGGAGGAGAAACTGACAATGTAGTTTTGCTTCCTTTCAAAGAATCTGTGAAGAGTTAGTCTGAATACAGTAGGAATTAGTAGGAATAAATATAGTGGAGGTACAGATTAAAACTTGTGACCAAAGAAAACTTCAGAAAATATTTGCTTTATAAAATGCTTCTTAAAGAGTTTTACAGGTAAGAATTTGTCAGTAGAAAGTTCAAATATATTTATTAGATTTGAAAATTACTCAAATCTCTTACAAGTTTCTAGAAAATATTAATTAGTCAAAAGGAAAATAAAAATCAAAACACCACATTGAGTTTAAATATATATATTTTTAGAATTAAGAAAAACTAATAAAATTAGGTTCATTCCATTTGTTTTTATACACTTTACTGGAGCATTCATGTATTGCATTTTTTGTCCTAAGTATTATTTTATAATCAAAGTAAATAAAATGCATAACACCTGCACTATCTTTGCAGTATACTCTATGGGTCTTGTACCCTTTGTCATTCAAACAGGATAGCTTCTGCTGTCTATTCTCAATGGTAACTTCCTCTAAAGCAGATCAGCGAACTCATGCCCAGACTTCACTGCATATAGATCTAATGTGCTACATGCGTTCACACACCCTTGCCCATATCTTCCATATTCAGCATTTTCTGTTTTGCACTTCTCTTGTGTTTGTAGCACAACACAAGGTCTCATTCTCTCACCTTTACACGTCTTTGTGATATTTCAGCAGACATGTAGGTGGATTGTGATGCCTAAAGAATGTTCTGACTGTAGAGAAACTCAGTATGGTGAGCTGCTTTATGTCATGCTAGAGATTTTGGAAGGTGGAAAGGGTGACACACAGCCCCAACTGGATGAGATGGGAACTGAACTGCTAAGTTTTCATCTTAGTGAGATTATTTGCTACATTAGGTCCCCTGAGTGATCTCAGACACATGTAGGGCAGGCACTGATGTGAACCAGAATCAGGGAGGAATTCAAAATGAAATTCAATACCCCATCAATATACTATGCTCTTCAACCTTTTGTAAAAGTCAGATTCTGGTCTGAAAATTCTGTCCTGATTGTGAAGCCCCATTTCTGTTGATGTATGAATGAAATTTTGGATATTATTTCTTCAGCATTTTTGATGAAATAATAACTTGTCTCCAGAAACAGTAGTTCTTTGAGAAATATCCCTGTGAGTGAGCACTGAAAGGTAACACACTGGAGCTCCTTTTTTGGTAGATCCTTATTCATATATGATTTTTTTATATTTTGATCTAAATAAAATAATTTAACAATGTAACTTTACACATAGTATTCGTTTCATACGTATACAGATGTAAAACAAATAATTTAAAAGCATTTAAATCTATGTGATTTGTAGTGAAACCGAGATTCAAATATGAAGTCCTTGTGATCCAAAGGAAACCATGCTTTAGTATTTCAGAAAGGTAAAAAGCATATCAGCATTGTCATTTACATTTGTGGAACGTTAACACTGCTTGTGGCATGATTATCTGACAGCGCTAAATGACGCTGTCTTTTCTTTATTTTAAATATCTTCCTTTTTATATGAGATACCATCCCTACACCTGCATCCCTACACCTCTGGGTGGGGACGAGGGTGGTAAATCCCCACCCCGCTGTGAGGACAGAGCAGGTCCGAGACCGCCTCATGAGACTGAATGTGTACAAGTCTATGGGGCAGGATGGCGTGCATCCCAGGGTTCTGAAGGAGCTGGCTGAGGTGGTTGTGCAAGCCACCCTCCATCATATTTGAAAAGTCATGGCTGTCAGGTGTGGTCCCGGATGACTGGAGGAAGGGTCATGTCACTCCCACTTACAAGAAAGGGAGCAAGGAGGACCCCGGGAATTCACCTCTGTGCCTGGGAAGATCATGGAACAGATCATCCTGGATGACACGTTTGATCACATGAGGAAAGGGCATGTGATCTGTGACAGCCAGCACGGCTTCACCAGAGGAAGGTCATGCTTGATCAATCTGGTGGCCTTTCATGATGGAGTGACAGCATCGGTGGACAAAGGAAAGGCAATCGATATCATTTACCTGGACTTGAGCAAGGCCTTTGACATGGTCCCCCACCACATCCTTATCTCCAAATTGGAGGAATGTGGATTTGATGGGTGGACTACTTGATGGATAAGAAACTGGTTGAAAGGCCGCAGACAGAGGATGGTCATCAATGGCTGCATGTCCAGGTGGAGGCCAGTAACGAGTGGCGTCCCCCAGGGGTCTGTCTTGGAACCGGTGCTCTTTAACATCTTTATCAATTACATCGATGATGGAAACAAGGTGCACCCTCAGCAAGTTTGCTGATGACCAAGTTGAGTGGTGCAGTTTACATGGTAGAAGGAAGGGATGCCATTCAGAGGGACCTTGACAGATTAGAAAGGTAAGCCTGGGTTTTGCACTTGGGCTGGAGGAATCCCAGGCATCCATGCAGACGGGAAGGAGTGCTCCTTGAGAGCAGCCTTGCAGAGAAGGACCTGGAGGTCTTGATAGATGAAAAACTTAACATGAGCCAGCAGTGTGCCCTTGCAGCTCGGAAGGCAAATGGTATCCTGGGCTCAATCAAAAGAGGGGTGTCCAGCAGGGATGGGGAGGTGATTGTCCCCCTCTAGTCTGCTCTTGTGAGGCCCCATCTGGAATACTGCATCTAGGTCTAGAGCCCCCAGTACAAAAAGACAGGGAGCTGTTGGAGAGGTCTAGAGGGCCACAAAGATGATCAGGGGGCTTTGTCTAGCTAATTGTTGAAGCTTCCAAGAATGGAGATCCACAGCCTTTCCAAGCAACGACTTACAGTTATCACTGCACTAACTCCCCAGTGAAGACAGGCTGAGGAAGCTGGGCTTGTTCAGCCTGGAGAAAAGAAGGCATTTTAATACCTAAAGGGAGCCTACAGAGGGGAGGGGAATCTTTGAAAGGGTAGATAACTGCAGGACGAGGGGAAATGGTTTTACGTTGAGGGAGGATAGATTTGGGTTGGACGTCAGGGAAAGTTCTTTACAGAGAGAGTGGTGAGGTACTGGAACAGGCTGCCCAGAAAGGTTGTGGATGCCCCATCCTGGAGGTGTTCAAGGCCAGATAGGATGGGGCCCTGGGCAGCCTGGTCTAGTATTAAATGAGGAGGTTGGTGACCCTGCATGTGGCAGGGGGGTTGGAGATTCATGATCCTTGAGGTCCCTTCCAACCCAGGCCATTCTGTGATTCTGTGATACCACAGTCTCAAAAACTTATTGTAACACAGAATGAATCAAGTCACTTTTCTATTTTACTCTCCCAAAGACTTCTGTAAATGCCCGTACCTTTTAAAAAGGAAGTAATGAATTTTTGGCTGGCTTTTTTTCTCCTTGAAAATGAAAAAAACAACATTTTTAATTATTTTTTTAAAGTGTAATATCTACAGCCAAAATATTTCAGCATTTTAGAAGTGCGACTTTGTATACCTTTTTTTTAAAAAAAATCTCAAGTGCAATCTATAGATTTATGTTAAATTATGTACAATAGAACTATGTAGTTCTACCTGTGTTAAAAGTAAGGAGTATTCCAAATGCAAGATTATATGAAATTCTCTCCAATTTTCTAACCTTAGCTAAAGATTAATTGCATTTTTGTTTTGGCAATAATATTTTCTAGCTCAGAATTATATCATGCATAAATCTATGTAAAAGCCCACTAGTGTATTTTCAGTAATAATAGAAAATAATCTAAGTAGAAAAGTAGAAGAGTTAGTCTAGTTAGTCTAAACATTATTCTATTAATGAAGAGCCAAAGTTGAGCAATGCAATGATAATGCCACTACATATGGATGAGTAATGATGAGCAATATTTTTTTCCTTGGCAGGCTATCTAAGAGTTCATGAAATTAAAGTAATTAATCTCATTTAATCTTGTTGATGTCATATATGGGCTAAAAAAAGAAATTTACATTTTTTTTTTCTTGAGGAGAAGAACTTGGAATAGCAGAACATAATTCTTTGTCACTGAACAATCACTATCTGATAAATTGTAATGAAGATCTTTAGGTCAGAATTTAATGAATACAACTTATATCAAAGTAAAAAGTTATAGGAACCTTCTGTCAACAGTCTAGCTTCTTTATATCATGCAGATGAAAGAGGCCAGGACCTGTATGATCTGTAAGAATATCTTTACAATTTATTCTCAGTAAAAGGGTGAGCACCTGCCTCAGAGGCATTGTTACCTCTTAGCTGCTTGGATCACCAGCAACAGGAAGTCTGCCAGGAGACCAAATAACTATAAGAGCTGGGCACTTGAAATAAATCAGTAAAAAGTGATGATAATTTAGCTACGAGAACAGAGAACCAATGTCCTTGACATCCATTGGAATTTGCTAGGCAGAGTGTGACATCTTCTGAGGGAGATTCTTCTAGGTACTCTAACATGAGGAAGACTTCTATAGCTGCAGTAAATATATATAAAAAGTTTTTTAGGCTGAATGAGACTCAGAGATTCCTAAAACACAAAAGGTCATTTTTGCTTAATAGCAATGATAGCAAGATAGTAGAAATAATCCTTTAAATGCACCTTTGGAGATATCTAGTCTACACTTCTGATCAAGATAAGACTCTCCAAATCTAGACCGGTTAAATGTGGCTTTGTCTAGCTAATTGTTGAAGCTTCCAAGAATGGAGATCCACAGCCTCTCCAAGCAACGACTTACAGTTATCACTGCACTAACTTACCAGTGAATAATATTTCCTTATTGTCCAGCGTAAACTTCCCAAGATGCAATTGTGTGGTTGTCACGGTTTTATGATTTTTGCTTATTGGTATTCCACATCATAACAACGTAGTGCACTGGGAGTTGAAGAGTTACTGCTCAGGTTCTGTGCACCTGTCAAGAAGAGAAGAAGAACTACATTCCCCAAGGGGCTTTGTGTTCGGAGAGGAGATATAATCCCTGGCAAGGTCACCTGATGTCTCTTTTTTCCTTTGGCTCTCCTCCATGCTGCTCACCCAACTGTGCATCTCACCTCAGCATATGGTGTGGCCTTCAGTTTCTCAGACACTCTTTTTCTCATTATATTTGAGATATTAGCTTCAATTCTAATTATATTGTATTATAGTATGCTTATCTTGCATTCCGATACCATATTTAGTATATTAGCTTGTTTCTCCTCAGATCATTGCTGCTGTTTTTAATTATTTGGGGTCCCCTCTTTCCCCTTTTCTGGATGCACAGATTTGCAAACCCCTCTGCCCCGCTAGTCATGGAACTGGGCCAATCTAGCGCGTGAACTGTCAACAGTGGTTCTTTCCCCTTCTTGTATTGTCCATCACAGGTGACAAGAGTTTTTATTATAGATCTCTCTTGAATCCTCTCAGACATAGCATTACTAGACTAAACAATCCCACATACTTCAAATGTTCTTCATAGATAGAAAACTGGTCTCCGTATTCAATATGTAGCCTCACTACATATTCAATATGTAGCATTTCTGAATGGAAAGAGATGGAAATGTTCACTAGAACTTCAAGCTGTTCTGCTTTTAATGTAATTGAATGTGAATTTTTTCTAGTTTTCAGTGAAAGTGTCTTATTGAATATGAATCCAACTTTCATTCACAATAATCGCCACATCATTTGCTACAAGGCCTTGCCATCTCTTCCCCATCTGTATTGATTTCCTTAGTTGTTCTGCATTAACTTTGTTTGAAACGAACATGATATGAACAGCGATAACTTATGTAAGCTAAGCCAGAAAAAACTATTACGACACGCAGAAGAAAAAAAAATCAACAACAGTCAGCAAGAACAGTTGCAAGTCATTGTATTTCACTTAATTATATGCTTCTTAGAATTTCTTCCATTATTTTTGTTTGCTCGATTTCTTGTTTTTCACGCTTTATTTTCTAAAGTGGTTTTAAGGATATATTTTTTCTTCTGAAGGCTTATTTTGGTTCTCTTTCTTCTTTTTCTCTTTTTTATTTTTCTCCATTTTTACATTTCTATATACAATAAAAAGGATATACTCAACAATCTAATTTAACCAGTTCTAAAACTCATTGTTGAATTTTGCAGGGAGATTCAGATAAGTGTTTATATAATTGCTAATCTTGAACCCTTGCAACTAAGGTTAATTTGATGTCCTGTGTTGGTGACTGCTGAAACAAACAAACATCAAATTACATCAACCATCTCAGTGATTGAATTGTGAACTGGAGCTCATCAGAAATTGGTAGAACAATTGTGCATATCCACATAGAAAGTCTTTCTGAGTTTCTTCGGATTAAAGTGAAGTTAGCAGAAAACTTGTCCATCAATTCCAAAGAGTAAACACTTGGCTTTGTGTTCTTCTGTTACTATTTGCGACACTAAGCCTCTTATGTCTAATGATATTTCTGTTATGAGAAACCAATAATGATAGTATTAATTGAAACTTGTATCTGGTCACAGTGTCTGGACATTTCCTCACAGCAAGCAAAGCAGAGTACTTTTTAAAAAAGTATTGTGTATACATTGTTTAGTGTGAGGTAAGACACACTTTATACAGGACAGCTGTTAGCCACTTTAAAAAAAAAAAAAAAAAAAAAAAAAGCAAAATTTATTATATAAAGCTTTAAACTCATAGATCACATTCTCTTGAAAAGCAGTGTACTGGTTATTCTTTAAGTCACTGTATGTAATTCTACCTTATGGAAAATCATGTCTTAAAAATCATAGTTGGAATTGTTAGTATGGTATATCTATAGTCCTAAAAGATAAATGTTTTGTTAAAATAGAAGAGCTTAAAAAATGGTGCATTACAAGCTACTATCTGAATTTCAAAGCTTTGTCTTTGTATTACAAAATGTACTGATACAAGGCAGAAATAAACAGGGCAGAAATAAATATAATGAATACACAAGAAAATGTGGGTAATGTAAAAAGTAAGTGTAGCAGAATGAAGCTCTTCTTCCCTCTTCCCTTCTTACTCCTTCTCTTCCCTTCCAGGAATGATACAAAAATAACTGTTTTACAGTATAGATTTGTATTCATATTTGACTCTTTTTATTGAACTTTCCATTTGCTTTTCCTCTAGGCTTTCTTCTTCACCATGAAGTACACCTTCTAGCAATCTCGCTATTTTTTTTTTTTTTTCTCATTTGGAAAATGCACACTAAAATATACTAAATTATTCCTATTGAAATTTTGTTCTAGTGGCCTTTAACATTTGATCAACTATGATAATATCCGTTACTTTGAGTGTTATACATGTACAACATTGTAAGAATAACAAAAATATTACTTTAGAATTAGGATATGCATGAAAGTCCAAAGGAATATACTCCAGAAATGTATTGTGACATACTTGGAGACTTCAAATATGCTAGATTTCTTCGTTGGGATCCAAAAAAAGTGGAGTGTGTTGCTCCTGAAGGACAAAATTTACATGTTGCTTTATTGATGAACAATTTACGAGCTTGGCTGGATGCTACCTGGCATCAATTACAGTTCTTGCAAGGACCTAGCATGAATTTACTCACAATTAATGAGGTGTCAGCAAAGTTGAAAGAAATGTATTGATATCCAATAGCAAAGTAATCAAATTCTTACAAGGCCAAGTAATATGAACATCTTTTCAAAGAGGTTTCATCTATCTTAAATGCCATAAACAGATTCACTACTCTTCACAAAAGGGAAGGAAGAGTGCTAGAAAGTACAGTGAATTAAAGTACTCTGAATTAAATGCAAACAAACTGAACCTGTGAAAATGAAAATGTAAGTTTTAAGTCATGATGTTGGAGATGTATGCAGCTAGATAGATATGTGGACATTTAGACTTCTATTTAAAAAGTCAGCTTTGAGTGAATGTGCTTGAGGACTCTTTTCCTTTTCTTTTCTTCTTTTTTTTCCCTCTCAACTGCAGTCCAAATCTTCCACATTTCATTTGAGTGTTCTGACTGTGGTTTTCTAAAGCAGATTAGTAACACAATTGCAATAACACAGCCACGACTGCTGTGTTTGTAATAATTTCAGTGATACAAATAGGCATTAGGTGTGCTCTAAACACTTCCAAGGACCAGCGCTGTAACTAGCTGTCAGATTTTAAAGAGGGGCAAGCAGCCAACCATTTTGTCATCTGATTGCTCCAGCTGGAACTATTCTGGATGAGTAGATGGCATAGACCTTCCAGACAACTCTGGGAATAGGAAGTACTTGAATATAGGATTTTGTGTCTCAGTCGTGGATTTAGATGCCCTAATTTCTCTCTACAGTACTGTTGAGTTATACAGGGGTTTTAAATCCAGCCTGTATCTTAACTATTCACAGACCCCTATGACCATTTAGTTCAGTCATCAGTCTATCACCACCATGACCACTAAACCATGTACTGAAGTGAGGCATTTGCACATTTCTTGAAAACCTCTAGGGACAATGACTCACCGTTTTCCTGGCCAGCCTGTTCCGACGCATTAACACTGAAGAACACATTATTATTGAGAAGATATTATATTACTAGTGCATCACTAATGAGACTAACTTCCACCTCACTTCAACCTCCTTTCAGGAAGTAGTAGAGTGCTATAAGGTCTTCCCTGAACCTCCTCTTCTCCAGACTAAACAATTCCAGTTCACTCAGCTGCTCCTCACAAGAATTGCACTCAAGACCATTCACCCACTTTGTTGCCCTTCTCTAGACAAGCTCCAGGGCCTCAATGTCTTGTAGTGAGAGACTGAGAGACTTGAAACTGATCCTGAGGTGCAGCCTTGCCAGTGCCAAGTACAGGGGAATGATCACTCCTCTGGTCCTACTGACTACACTATTTCTGATACAAGCCAGGATGACACTGGACTTTTTGGACACCTGGGCACACTACTGTTTAATTTTGGAATCAATATTACTACTAAAATTTTGAAAGAAAAATTTTGCAAACACAGATATTTGAGTCAACTATTACCCAGTATAAGGAGATAAAAGAGTTTTAAAATAAATTAATAGTTAATTTTTTTTCTTAGTTGTAATCACAGTGATATTCCCATAATTGAAACTCATTTATCACATATTTTTATTTGCACTTAAGTGAGCTCATTGAAAAAGAAAATGCTTTTATGAAAATTGCTTGGAAACACTCATGAGGAAAAATATTACTCTGTCTTAATAGACTTTATAAACAAATCTGAAAGAATAGAAGTACATAAGTAATTGGCTCCATGAATTCTCATTCTTAATGTAAGGGCAAGATACATTCAGTGTAACATAACTTCACTGTGGGTAATGAGGATAATAATAAGAATATTAAATTGTGAATATTACTAAAATATTTTTGAGAATGAAGGCATGTTGCAAGTGTTCAAATGCATCAAAGTTGCCCATTTGTTTGAAAGTGTTACTATGTAACAGTGCATTCAAATTTCCTGATAAACTTTTATTTTCCTCCAATTAAAATGGAAATAAGGAAGAGATTCTTTGCATATGGTGGATCATCAGATTAAAATGTGTTGCCCAAATATCTTAAGCTGTTTGATACAACGATTAGTTTTTAAAAGCAAATATATAAATGATTATACTGGAATACATATTTCGTTGTGAAGCATCATGTAAAAAATTCTTTGATATTTAGTATTCCTATAATGAAATTTTAACTAGCTCTCGGTGCCTCAGGATATTATTGAGAATATGATAGTAACTCTCAGGATTTTCCTAGCAAACAATTTTTGATGACACATTAAATTAAATGTCTTAAATGAGGATTTGATTACTTCAAAATTAACACAGTTTTTTTGATTTATAGTAGTTTGACATCAATGAATATACACATTTGACAATTCAGATATATGTCCAATGGAGTTAAATAAATAAATGATTTCATAGGGAAAGATAATAAGTTATACTTAGATAATAAATACAGAAAGCTTCAGCTCTTTAGATTAAGATGAGGATGTAATGTTTACTTTCAGAAATCTACACAGAAAGCTACAGAGTATTTTGTATAATAACTTTGAAGAGTTTGAGAATATTATGGACCCATACAGAGAAAATCCAGAGAAATGGGAAACATTCCATTTTATAAAAATAACTAACTAACTAACTAAATAATAAAAAGATCTGCATTCTTTCTTCACAAAGTATTTGTGTTGGTACATCAGCTGAGTTTGTTTTACTGTTATGAGCTGTGAAGACCAGTGAGTTAGCATTCATATATTTTCTCAGTGGTCATCTCAAACCTGAGAACAAAAAGAGAACAAATTCTTACTTTACATAGGCTCCTTCAGTCCATAAATCCTTTTCCAAAATTCTCATATGTTCAAAATAGATTGCACATCAAATTATCTGTTACCATTTTAACTACAACCATTGAAGATGAGTATAAAATACAATCCTACATTTGTATTATTTTTAAATCCACCCAGTGACAAAACTGGACCACTGCAAACCAAATAATCCCTATACCTTTCTTTGTTTTTCTGTCTGTCTTTCTATCTATCTATTCATCTTTCTCCATTAATTGTGTGAAAAATGAATTTAAATGTACTTGTGCTCCTGATTGAGAAATAAAACCCTTCAACAACATGATAGAAAATTGTCAATGTAATTCACTTAATCAGCAGTTTTGAGCAAAGCTGTTAAGAACACTGAGTTGATTGATCTGCTTCTTGTAAACACAACTAAGAGGAAAAATGGGGGAAATGCAAATGAAGTACAACAAAAAAAGCTAAAACTTTATTCTACTCTTTTGTTTCCAGAAGGAATCTGCAGAGTATGTATGGTTATACCACAGGAATTAATTAGGCTGATGGACATTATGTGAAGTAGTAAAAAAAATAGCATATGATATCAGTGTTACTTCTCTGGCTTATTTTATTGAATTTCGTACTCTGTACTCAGAAAACATATCTGCTGCAGTATACTGAGCTTAAGAAGAGCAGCAGTCAAACAGATAATTGGTGCTGTTAATATGTATTCTAAATTTTGTTCCTCTGGAAACTCTGAAAAATAAAACTAATTTGGGGCATTTGAGTGCATCATTGCCAGAGCATTCAGTTAAAAAATAATCATTTCCTCTTCCGTGCTGCCTGGCTTGGTGCCTGAATAAAAACCATTAGTGTCTCCTTCCCTCCTCACATGTCTAGACAATTCATGCCTAAAGAGGAGGATAAGCAGAGGAAAAGGACGTTATTTCAAAGTGATACAGCAGAGAGAAGTTGCTTGTAATAAATCATTTTGAAAATGTGTTTAAAGTTACAATTATAACTTTACTAAAGTGCTTAAAGTTACAATTATAACTTTACTAGTTACAGGTAGCAACTGTTTTCTACTGGCTTTGAACTGTGAAATGCATTATAATTCAAAACACATAATTTAAAATAGTCTTCTTGAGGACCTTAGATTTTCATGAGGCCTTTTCAGTCGATATTCCTAATCTTCAATCAAGTTTTTCTCATCTGTCTAAACTGTCTTTGGAGGATCTTTTCTTCAGATAAACATCTGGTTGTTTTTTTTTGTTTGTTTGTTTTGTTTTGTTTTGTTTTTCCACTGGGGAAATAATAGAATTGCAGATATTCAAAAGGTGAAAACACACAGGCCAAGAAAAACATACTTAAAAGAATTCAAGTGGTAAAGTTGATAGCATATTGGTAGATCTCAAAACACAATTACTTCCCTCTCCCTCACCCTTCCCACTCCCATCCTCCCATTTCCTATACATGCACATTTCACCAGTGAGATACCAAAAGCAAAGTTTCACAGCTGAAAACACAGCTAGAGCAGGAGTGCTGTCAACTGTCTCTCAGCTCATGGTCCTTTCTGTCTATTGCTTGTCTGTGGGTAGACCTCTCCTACTTTCTTCCAGCAGAGCTACACTTATTTTCTCTTTGAGGGCTTACAACTCCTTTGCTCTATTTGTGCTTTGTAGTTAATATTGGTACTCAAACAGATAGAAGAAGTTGCAAGAAAAGTACCTTCTCAGAAGGAAAAGTACATTGAGAGTGGTTAAAGACTTTTGAGTAATTTTATGGTAAATTTGCAATAAATATTTTTTTATTTTCAAAATGTGAAGAAAAAAACTGTCTATTGAAATCTTGTGCTTAAAACCTAATTCGACAAGTTCAAAGGAATTTTCCAAATTTTGAATATTTAACTAAATATTGAACGCAACTGAGCATTGTGCGTAGGTCTGATTATATGATTTATTTACTGTACATAAGATATAGATATGGAAAAGTGCAAGTAGAATGATAACAACAAAAGTTTTTGCTGTTGATATGAATATCATCATTATTTCTTGATTCAAAAGAAATGAGGAGATTATTTATTCATAGAGACCAACTAATACTCAAATTTCTGTTGTAAATAGAAAATATTTATTCATTTTTCCCCAGATAATAAGAGAACACTACAGGTATTCCAGGTCGTTTCTCAGGGTACTTTCATTGAGAAAGGATATTCTTATGCAAAGCAGTAAGACTGGTGTTTCTTACCAGAAAGACTTAACGTCACAGAATAACGAAGTACAAAGACTTAAGTCAGTCTCTTCCTCACTCAGAGCATTATTTAAACAATCATTTTAACAGATTGTTGTATGTACAGTTCTCGTAGAGTTTCTGCTGTTGTGCCATTGTTGACACTTGTCTGACCACATTTTTAATCATGTGTTTTTTAATGCATCAAATAAAATTTCATATTCTGTAAATTTAAGTGTAAGTTTGCGGAACTCATAATACTCATGAAAGTCTGGACAATGTGTATGTATTATCAAGAAAAACATTACCGATGTAAGTGATATAACACAAATGTTTATATTTTAATAGATGTTCTATAATATTGAAAATGAAGATTAAATAAGTTGCCCTCTGATTTAAACTAACTCTTAGACTGCTATTGCAAGCAATAGCAAGTGTTCTTTGCAGCAAATATCTTTCATGAATTTTATGAACAAACTGTATCACTTTTTCCCTTGTTCTACTTGTCTACTGAACTCCATAAGCATTGGAAGGTACTAACTGAGATTTAGGTTAGATATCAGGAGGAAGTTTTTCACTCAGAGGCTGGTGACACACTGGAACAGGTTGCCCAAGGAGGTTGTGGATGCCCATCCCTGGAGGCATTCAAGGCCAGGCTGGATGTGGCTCTGGGCAGCCTGGTCTGGTGGTTAGCGACCCTGCACATAGCAGGGGGGTCGAAACTAGATAATCATTATTGTCCTTTTTAACTCAGGCCATTCTATGATTCTATGATTTTATGAAGAAAGGACATAGTCATTTCATCCTAGCTGCCGCCAAAATGACCTAATCTAATGAGCCTTTGCTTGAAAATAAATATTCAGGCACAAACAAGCAACCAAGCAAGCAAACAAAGAGAAAACCTTAGAGGGTCAGAATTTAAAGCCATAAATTAAATGCGGAGTAAATTCTACTTTAACAGTTGTGAGAAGGAAGGAAGGGGAGGTTCCAATAAAGCATGAATTAAGATGTTTCAGTCTGACTTAAAGGAAGGAAACACATTCTAAAAACATGTACACAGTAAAAAACATATGAAATCAGATTTTGTTTATTGCTAAGATATTCAGTAGGAGAATTGCATATATTTCTTTTGAAAAAAAAAATAAAAAAAGAAATTAGCCACACCACTTAACTAATGCATTATGCATTATGTATCTAAAAGAAAAAGAAAAAGAAAAAGAAAAAGAAAAAGAAAAAGAAAAAGAAAAAGAAAAAGAAAAAGAAAAACAAAAACAAAAACAAAAACAAAAACAAAAACCATCGAATCCAACCATCTGAGGGTGATTTAATCACAACAGACTTTCTAAGTATTCTGATATTTTTTTCTATGTCAAATGGAATTCAAGATAACTGTCCTTTTTGCAGTTACTTTTAATTTCAAAGTATCTAGACATCTAGTCGTGCTGTTCCATAATCATTGTATCTTTCCAAGTAAGCTAAGTATTGGTATTTCCATTTTTTTACTAAAATGAGAAAAAATAAAATCTCTGAAATAGTAATAAATTTCTTCATATGTTTGTGACCTGAAGTATTACCACATTTTAATTACTGGGCTATTTTGTCACAGAAGGAGCAAACCAGATATCTGTTCAAGAGAGAATACAGAGAAAGCAATGTAACTTGAAAATGTCATTACTTATTTATCATCTCCAATACCTCAAACTGGGATGAAACTTCCTTTTCTAGAATGAGCAGTATCTCAGGAAAAGGAATATATTTATTCATCCTTCTTTGCCCTCTGTTTTTCATTTCTTTATTAAATCAATTTTGGCATTATTACTCTTTTTATCATTCAAAATATATGCGTTCAGTGCTTCTGAGGGCCTCGAAGTATATATATATATATATTCTGATATTCTATTTCTAAAGGTTAAATATCAGTTCAAAGTAAGGAAATGTATTCTAAAAATCTCCAGATAGGAAGGGTAAAAATCTAGGTCTTTTTGCACCATTAAAAGATCTAATTTTAGGGAACATATGCTCAGTTATTTCTGAAAGTGAACCTAACTGTCACTTTTGAAGAGTTTGTTTTTACTATGCAGTACATTATGAGGGGAATAAAAAAGAAACTGTAAAGTCAATTTATTAACAGTAAATGCACACTTTCATGAGCTTTTGGAAAATCTATCATACTTTAAACCATCTAAACAAAACAAAGCCAATAAGTCTGATCACACACCTGCACTGAATTCTTTATTTGAAATACTTTCATTTTATAGAGCTTGCTCATTTTTCTCATTTTATTTTTCTAATATAGTTGTTCATATGTAATGAAGAGTGGTTTATTTAAAGATGCACAGATTTCCTTCAGCTTGAACAGACTTCATTGTTGTGTTTCACGATACAGAAGTTTGATATCACATATTCACAAAGTGTTTGAGATTGGAAATGAATCTTAAAATAGACAATTTCAACCCTGCTGTTCAAGTAGGATCAGCTTTACCAGGTTGCTCAGGACTGTGTTCAGTTGGTCTTGAATATTAAATATCCACAGATGGAGGCTCCCCGAGCTCTTTGAACAGCAAGTTTCAGTGTTCAACTACCTTCACAGTTAAAAAAACAAACAAACAAAAAAAAAACTCCAATATGTCTTTCATGTTATACTTTCAAATCAGGTATATAGACGTGGAAGAATGTTTCATTGCTTTGAATGGGAACAAGTTACTTAGCACAAAATGTTACTTCAGGCTGGTAATATGAGATTACGGAAGTCTTTGGAAGTAGGTAATTGATCATAGCAGTGAAGTTTACAGAAAGAAGTTAAGTAGCAAGCATCTGTTTTGATGAGGTAGAGTCACTACATCTGGGGTGCTGGAAATGATGCATGCACTATCTTTGGTTCCTACTCTGGAGAGGGAAAGGTAAGACTAGAAGAATAAAGACAGATGTGTCTCAACTACAGTAAAATCCTAGAAAGGTACTTTTGAGATAAGGATTTTTTGAGATCAGGATTTTGATGACCCCATTCTGAGAATTATTGCTTAAATTTCCTTGAATGCTACCACGAAGGAACTGCTCAAATAATATTTGTGTAGGAACTGTTTCACGGTGAGTCTAAGAGAATATCCACGTAACATAATTTTTTATAACAATCATGATTAACATTGATATTTCTACTCTCACTTGCTGGATCATGTGAGAAAAATACAGTACTCTATACTCTGGTTTAAAATTTCATCTTGACAATATATTTGAAATTCTAAGCACATGAACACAGAACAAATTTCCTGGAAAGTATCAAGTCCAAGACATCCTGAGAAATAGCATTATAAAGTATTATAAAATTTGCCTATCCCTAAAAGAATACAATTTTGCAAACAAAAAGTTAATAGGAGAAATGTGACTGACTAAGATCAAAGACAAGTCATTAGCCACAGTATAGTACAGTCAATTGTTGACCATAAACAACATATGAACAAATCACATTTAGATAATGTACGTTAGATAATGTATAATCTATTAATAGAATTTGTCTCAATTGAGAAGCTGAAATATATCTATTTTGAATGCATTCCAGATTTAAAAGAGCTTTATAGGAAAAAGTTTGAGTGACACCAGCTGCCTTCTGTGATATATGTTTATTATACGTTGTGTTAGAGTAAATGCAAAAGTTTTGATTCTCTGTTTTACTGTATCAAGAAAAGCTTCTGTCCATTTCTCTTTCAGTAACATCTTCCTGCCTGCTTTTGGATGTCACAGGCAAGGACTTTGCTGATGAAGTGATTAAATGATGTGCAGTCTGTCCTTAGCAGTGAAGGTGATAATTACACAGAGAACAGCAACTAAGGAATAAGGATGCTCTCCTGGAGCAGGTCTCAGAATAAAAACATCAGATGCATGCTGCTCTCAATAGCACTGAGCCTCTCTTCATTACTGCCCCATCACTCTTCTGAAATTGATCCCATTTCATCCACTTTAATGAAGCTTAACAAAAAATGTCGCTGAAGAATTTCAATGTTATCTTCTCTCTCAGTAGCTGACTTTCTCCAAAGCACTGAAAGTAGCAGCTTCTGTTCAACAAAGTATGAAAGGTGAAATATCTACAAAAGTCTAGTTTTAATGTTTTAAATTTTCTTCTATCAACAAATATTAAAAAAAATATAAATATCCACAACAGGAATTTCCTTCCTTCCTTCCTTCCTTCCTTCCTTCCTTCCTTCCTTCCTTCCTTCCTTCCTTCCTTCCTTCCTTCCTTCCTTCCTTCCTTCCTTCCTTCCTTCCTTCCTTCCTTCCTTCCTTCCTTCCTTCCTTCCTTCCTTCCTTCCCCCCTTCCTTCCTTCCCCCCTTCCTTCCTTCCCCCCTTCCTTCCTTCCCTCCTTCCTTCCTTCCCCCCTTCCTTCCTTCCCCCCTTCCTTCCCCCCTTCCTTCCTTCCACCCTTCCTTCCACCCTTCCTTCCACCCTTCCTTCCACCCTTCCTTCCCTCCTTCCTTCCTTCCCCCCTTCCTTCCCCCCTTCCCTTCCCTTCCCTTCCCTTCCCTTCCCTTCCCTTCCCTTCCCTTCCCTTCCCTTCCCTTCCCTTCCCTTCCCTTCCCTTCCCTTCCCTTCCCTTCCCTTCCCTTCCCTTCCCTTCCCTTCCCTTCCCTTCCCTTCCCTTCCCTTCCCTTCCCTTCCCTTCCCTTCCCTTCCCTTCCCTTCCCTTCCCTTCCCTTCCCTTCCCTTCCCTTCCCTTCCCTTCCCTTCCCTTCCCTTCCCTTCCCTTCCCATTCTCTTCAAGAACACTTTTTTTTTTTTTTTAAATTTTCCAATTCTAGTTCTGTGAATGTTTCTCTCTGTATAATATGAAACAATATTTTGAGCTACGGTCACTTGCTGCACTGAATACTGTTAGTGCAGAAATTTCTTTCAGATAGAAACTGAATATCTACATGAATGGTAGTCCAGACCGTTGGGCAGAATACTAGAAATTGTTCAATGCAGTACAAGTGCAACAGCACCTGAAATAATCACCAGTGATTATTCAGTTTATTTGCTACAGTACCACGCAGCAAAGAAGAATACCTAATGCATCTGTTAAATGACATGCCAATATCATCTCTCTTTTTCTGATTTCTTATACAGAATTATAGCTATCTCAAATAGTTGTTAAAATGTGGTATAATTTTAGTAGATCTCCCATTCAGTCACTGAAATACAAAACTGGATACGGAGATGTTAAAAGTGATGAAATACCTATTAGTTGTAAATCGTCAGTAATAGCACTGTATTTATCTGACAGTATGTCTATTCTAGCCATGAAATTTCATACCATAATTAAGGAAACTGAGACATAGGAGGCAATCTGCAATTTTGAACATACAGGGACTTGTTAATGAGATGAAGAATGTTATAAAACATGTAAGTAAATATTTTTTTTAGAAAACTTTTATTTTATTTTTTTTTAGCAATATCAGTAGCATTTTCATACAAATGAAAAGAAAAAGAAGAAAAATATTTTGTCAGCTTCAGTCCTTTCTGTTTTTACTTTCCCTTGCTTTTTTTAAGCCCTCTGAAACAGAATAAGTGCTTTGTAAGGTAAGATGCAAGTCTTCATAAACGAACAACAATTATCAATATTAATATTAAATTAATATTAAATAGCTTAAGACAACAGGGACAGAGTTATCTTAGATAAATCTGGATAAAATTCTAGGATAAATCTGGTTTTATGTACAAAAATTGGGAGTAGTTTTCAAAACCAAATAGTCTTATGATGATTCTTCATTACCTGTGTTGTGCTGTTTAAGTAATAATAATAACAGTAATAATAATAATAGCAATAACAATAAAGGCCTCTTGTTCAGAGGGCATCTGAGAATCTGAGCAATCCATTAAATGTATATCTTATAAAATATTTATAATTAATTCTGTCTTGGGATCTTGAAGTTTGCTTTCTCCCTGTGATACTGATTTCATTGTCCAAGGATGCGATTGGGATAGTCTTTGTACAAATACTGCTTAAACATCTACAAATCATTTTACACCAGCAATCCACCACAGAATTTATATAGAACAAAGAAAATGAGCCTGAATAAAGAGCTAAGAAATACACTAAGTTAAGTATAGCTCCAGGATAAATGTTTCTGTGCTTAGTCACAAAGTTTGTTATGCCAGCCGACAAAAATAAAAGATGATGCACACATATATATCATTGTTTTGATTTATAAAACACAACAGTGCTAAGACATATTATTGTGTAAATACCCCCAAAATTCATCCTGACTCCGAGCCAAACTTTTTCTTTTAAATCAATAGTCTTCATGGTATGGTCTATATTAAAATTCCTGATTTATTTTTACAAATATGATAACTCTAACTGCAATTAGAACCACAAATGATAAAGCTGAAATTGGTAGATATGACCTGATAAGAGCCAATCCATTTACTAGATCCAGCATTTTTATTGGTGAGATTTTTAGATCATTAGTCTGGATTATACATCTGTAGTCTGATTCACAGATTTTTAACTTCAATAGAAATGTAGAACTTCTTTCTACTCAAATTTTAATTTATGCCCCCAGAATTATTTTATTTTATTTTATTTTATTTTATTTTATTTTATTTTATTTTATTATGTTATGTTATGTTATGTTACGTTACGTTACGTTACGTTACGTAATGTTATGTTATTCTTTCTTGGTTCATTTGGTTTGATTGTTTTTAGAATCAAATATCTTCTATCAGGATAATTCCCTTTATCACTTTCATTTATACTGAATAGTTTTCAGTTAACATTTCAGAATAATTTTTTCTAAAGACTTTTAAAAACCTAAGATGTGAGACATCATCAAGGCAAATGGGATGAGTTTCTCAGTATCTCAGGCTGTGCCTATTTTCTGTGCTGGAGTTTACTACTCCTTTAGATATATCCTTTCCTAAATTCAAGTGAGGAAAAGCAGGGTCCATTTCCTATACTAACTTTAGCACAAGAGCTGTAGTAGTCTGAAGCAATATTTCATAAAGCCATAGAAGAACTGTGTTTAAACAAAGAAATTCCTATCTGCTGTGATACTGTCTGTACTTCAATTGCATGACTTGCATTTCTGTTCAGAGTGTTATTCAGAGTGTTTCCAATTCATAGTGACAGCCTCAGAGAGCAGTGTTAGAAAGCAAACAACATTATAAGGGAAACTTCCCCTGAATTGGATTGACATAGTCTGAAATATGCAGCAGGCAGACAGTTCTACATCGTTGGGTGGAAGACCCAGCTCACTCTCCTGCCAGAAGTAGACTCAATAGAGTATGCTAAAGCAGTGCAAGCCATAAATTCATATTTTAAATATGAGATGCTAAAGAACGCTTCTGATAGATAGGGCAGAATTAATCTTAAAGGTCTTCCTAGTTTTCTAATATGTCTTGTATCCTTACATCCTATTTTTAAGCTTCATAAAGCCTTTCTTTATCAAAAATATTTGTAAGACATAGTAGTTCTGGGTAGCCTCTAAATGGCTTCTGTATTTTGGCTTTGGACAGATGGTGTTAACTGGAACGTACCCAGAACGCATTTAGATTGTTCTGGTGTCCTGGGATATTTTTGGACCCACAGCTGAAATAAACAGAAAACCTTTCTCCATTTACTGTCCTTATCCACACACCGAACCATGGCTCAGGAATTCTGCAGGTGCTCAGTAGAAACTTGCAGATATCTTCCAGGCTAAAAAACAGCAAACTCAGGATGACAGAGTTGAATTTCTATGTGACTTGGTGATTTTACAGCAGTGGAGGCCGCAAATCACCAAGTAAATCTGTGTTCACTATACAACTCACTATACCACACCCATTGTACAGTAACAGTGGGATCTTTGATTTTAAGAAACTTTTTTTCTTTTATCTGAGAAGAATCTTATGCATTGGTGATGACAAAGAGAAGCTTAGAGATCTTTTGTATAAAAAACCCTTGATTTCCTTCAACATGAATAAATTTATTTTCAACATTTTTGTGCTTATCTTTCACTAGGGAACTAAAATACAAAGGCATTTTATCAGTAAGCTAAAAAAAGCTGCTTTTAAAACAAGAGAGAGTTCCATTGGCCCTCAAACTCTCTTTCAAAATTGATCTTGTACTGAAAGTTGGGTTATATATGCAATCTTAAAGCTGTAGTATCTTCCAGTTTTGAGAACTGGAGGACAGCGTAGAATTTCCTCTCTACATTTGTGGATCTTTTTGTTTCCCACTGCCTTGTGTATGGGAACTGCTGAATCATGGCCTGAATCTCTGATTGATCATCTGAGACGAGCAATGAGTCAGCCCTGGGAGCACAGGTGAAGGCAATTCACTTGTGCTGCTGGAAGGGGTGGAGCCTGGCTCCATCTCTCCTAGACTAATTTAAGAGCTGTCTAGCAGTGTGGAAGGATCTCTTTCTGGGGATTCTTCCTTTGGAGTTTTACAGTGAGCCCAGCACAAGGGTAAGCACTCTTATTTATTCTCTTTTGGTATAATAACTGCTTAGTCAAACTCTCTTGTTTATTGCATAATTATAACATCTGTATATTCATTAATTATACACCTCTATACAGGAAAAGCAAATGAAAACAAAGTGAAAGAGAACTTAGTGTCAACAGGGAAAAGTAGAATAGCAAGCAGTCTGTAGGAACAATAGCTGAAATGTTACCCCGATCTTTCATTGTAGTGTTTAGAAATAACTCAAATATAACAAGGGTTTCAGATCCTTTTTGCTGTTGCATCTTGGACTCTGGGAGCGAGCTTAAGTTACTGACAGGCCTGTGAGATACTGAAGCTTGTTCCACAAATGTAGTTTTACATTTACGCTACCTTGTATGTTTACGCTACAACTCAAATATACTCTGATTTGATCCTTAATGTTAAAAATATTGAAGTGCTCATTTCTCATATGCAATTTATCCTATGTTCCAATTTGTCTTGCTATAACTTAATGGAGATCCATATTTGTCTTATGGATGGTGTCCAAATTAGTGCTTTCATCTAAGGACCTTTTCTGAGTCCCTTATATTTGAAACAAAATAAAGAAATAGAAAATTTCAGTCTTATTTTTATAAATATTCAATGGATTTTAAATGCATGTTCAAATACAGCCGAAAAGATCAACATAACACTGGGAGTACATCTAGTTTTGTTTTATTGTTTACACTATAGTAGCACTTAAAAGCTTCATCAACAATTTAGTAGTGTCTATATCTGTGCTATCTGTATTTACTATCAGTAATAGTAAATTAATCTGCACAGAAGTATGAGAATAAGTACTGATACAGTCATTACTATTATTATCTTGTTAGTATGTGTTTGAATATGGTTATCTCCAGAGGCATTTGCATAGACATTTCCCATACACAGTTCAGGGGACGGAGCTGACCAAGTTAAACCAAAGAGACAGTCTGGAGTCATTCTGTTTTGAAGGATAAGAGGTTTAGCCATCTAGATGTCAGTTGTACCATGCCACTTGTTCTCAGAACTAGAGAATGGTCACTGGCTTGTTTCCTTTAATAATATAAATGTAATTGGTATGGACTTGTAGGTTGGTGCAGCTAAAATAAACTGTATCTATCTGGCCTTGTGTGAGGCCTTTGACGTGGTCCCCCACCACATCCTTATCTCCAAATTGGAGGAATGTGGATTTGATGGGTGGACCACTTGATGGATAAGAAACTGGTTAAAAGGCTGCAGACAGAGGATGGTCATCAATGGCTCCATGTCCAGGTGGAGGCCAGTAACGAGCGGCGTCCCCCAGGGGTCTGTCTTGGAACCGGTGCTCTTTAACATCTTTATCAATTACATCGATGATGGAAACAAGGTGCACCCTCAGCAAGTTTGCTGATGACCAAGCTGAGTGGTGCAGTTAACATGGTAGAAGGAAGGGATGCCATTCAGAGGGACCTTGACAGACTAGAAAGGTGGGCCTGGGTGAACCTGGTGAGGTTCAGTACAGCAAAGTGCAGAGTTTTGCACTTGGGCCGGAGGAATCCCAGGCATCCATGCAGACTGGAAGGAGCGCTCCTTGAGAGCAGCCTTGCAGAGAAGGACCTGGAGGTCTTGATAGATGAAAAACTTAACATGAGCCAGCAGTGTGCCCTTGTGGCTTGGAGGGCAAATGGTATCCTGGGCTCAATCAAAAGAGGGGTGTCCGGCAGGGACGGGGAGGTGATTGTCCCCCTCTACTCTGCTCTTGTGAGGCCCCATCTGGAATACTGCCTCCAGGTCTGGAGCCCTCAGTACAAAGAAGACAGGGAGCTGTTGGAGAGGGTCCAGAGGAGGGCCACGAAGATGATCAGGGGACTGGAGCACCTCCCCAGTGAAGACAGGCTGAGGAAGCTGGGCTTGTTCAGCCTGGAGAAAAGAAGGCATTTTAATACCTAAAGGGAGCCTACAAACAGGAGGAGAATCAACTCTTTGAAAGGGTTGATAACAGCAGGACGAGGGGAAATGGTTTTACGTTGAGGGAGGGTAGATTTGGGTTGGACGTCAGGAGAAATTCTTTACAGAGAGAGTGGTGAGGTGCTGGAACAGACTGCCCAGAGAGGTTGTAGATGCCCCATCCTGGAGGTGTTCAAGGCCAGATAGGATGGGGCCCTGGGCAGCCTGGTCTAGTATTAAATGAGGAGATTGGTGGCCCCGCACATGACGGGGTTGGAGATTCATGATCCTTGAGGTCCCTTCCAACCCTGGCCATTCTGTGAAATTCTGTGAGAAGCTAAAGGAATCTCAGAAAACACCACTAAAATTCATTGCCAACACAGTAGGGTCCTGCTGCCTCCTATTGTCTGGATCTGGTAGCAATGTATGACAATGCTAGTGCTAATAGTGAGCTATTAGCTTAAGAAGTTATGCTTACATCCTCTGGCTCCAGATTCAATTTCCATAACTGTTTTAAACAAATTGTTGTTACTGGATTTTGTTTCACCTTCTGTTTTTCACTTTCTACTCTTTTTTTTTTTTTTTTCCCCCCACATTTGCCTAATAAAGTGCATGGTGAAAATAAAAAGGAAAAAAAAAAAAAAACGAAAAGAGGACTTCTGAGGAATCTGTTATCTTTATATCTAGTTTTATTTTTTTTATTATTATTATTTTTTTTTGCAGGAGTTTTTTAACCTTTGCTTTGTCTGCTGGAGATGGTACAGCAGCAAAGATATGTTAATAGATCACTACTGCTGGGAAAGTCCTACTGTCAAAAGATTCTTGTCCTGTTGAATGTTTTGTGCAATGGAGAGGGAAATAGAATGCTGTCTTATATTTGCTACAGTGAATACTCCTCAAGCAGTGCACATAGGACAGTTCATAAAAAGATTTAAGGTTTACATAAGCTATATTTCAAGATTAAAAAATACAGATGCACTGAATTCCCCTGTTGTACTGGCCTACATTTTTTTTCTGCTGTGGTTTATATTTGGTTCACCTCTAAATCCCCTAGGCAACAAATATACCATAAAGAATTTCTATGTGGATGGCAGTTTCCAAGAAAATACAATAAAAATAAATAAATAATAATAGATGAAACTAAAATTTTTCTCAGTATTTTTGCTTTCTTGCTTCCTACTTATTCTCCAATATTCCCATTACTGTTCTATTTCTTAGAGTTTTTGTACCACATTTTCTATTATTTTTGTGTTATTTATTTTCCTTCCTTCATTGTCTCTTTGTACAGTGTAATATTTCTTCTTTCTTACTACTTTTTCCTGGACTACCATAATAACTAATTTCCTGTGGTCGTTCTTCCCTTGCTATTATACCTTTGGTCTTGGTATGTATTATTCTGTCTTTATACTCTGCTTGATATTTCTATCATTTTCCCCTTAGCTTTCTCTTCTCTCTGTTCCTGAAGCATTCACTTCCATCTAATAGATCCTGTCCTTTAGGTAATGAGAGAATATTCATTCTTTCAGGATACGTTGTAGGGCAGGGCTGTATCTTTAGGATATCTGTGGCTTGAATTTACTTTAGAGGAATCTACTTACTGTGAGTAATGCAACACTATTTGAAGTTCAGACATATTAGAGCACATTTTGTTGATACAGTTCTATTTCCAGTTAAATAGTCTAGGACTTCTTCCCATAATCTATTTTTCCACCTATCTGATGGTCAGTGGGTATACTTTTTGTATATAAAAATCTGTGGTAGGTTTTTTGGGCTTCTTTATTTCGTTTTGAGGGGTTTGGGGTCTATTTCTGCACTTCTACATTAAATCAATAAACATTTGTGTTTATAAAGCTTGCTACAGACTAGCAAAAGTACTCATAATGAGATGCAAATTCTTTGATGCTTGTATGGGTCTGTCTGACATGGTATTAGCTTCCTGGAAACTAACATGGTAGTTCTTCATAACAGTTATAGCAGTTCATTAATGTTTCAGCTATCACTGATCAATGTTTGCACAATATCAAGGCCTTCTATATTCCTTGGCATGCCCCCTCAGAGAATAGACTGGGAGATGCACAAGTGACTGGGAAAAGCCACATCTGGGTAGATGATCTAACTAACCAAAGAGACTAATCGGTCTCCCCATGCCATCACGCTTCACGAAATGGTACAGCAGTGGGTTTAGGGAGGTTAGCTATCTTTTTCTCAAGAACTGGGCATCAGTCTCCACATGGTAAGTGTTAACTGATTGCCTTATCACCTGCTTAATTCCTTTTTTCTTCTACTTCTACCCCAATTACTTTTTTTAATCTTGACCCCCAAGCTTTCTTGCTTTTATTCTTATTTTCCCCTTCTCTCATCCCAGTGGATATGAAGGAGGGAAAAGAGAATAAATGTCAATGTATGACACTGGTGTATACACAAGAGAGATGTGCTAAGTGGTAGGTAGAAGTTAAGTGGCTATATATATCAGTGACTGACGTAGTGTACAGAACAGCTGTTTTCTTAGTTGCCAAAACTTGCTTGTCTCATTGGTTATTAAACAGTTTTTCCTTGTGTGAATGGCTAAGGTTGAAAGCAATCTCAAAAATCCTGATTCTCAGGCTTATTTTACAAGTTCAGAAAGGACTTAATTGCTTATTAATTACCTATGAGCCAGAGAGAATGTATGATAAAGTAATTCCATCTGTAAATCAATCTCTGCTAGCTATATAGGCTATGCAGTTAGCTGCTGCAATTAGTTTTTTAAAATAGACTCATCTAGTAAACTAATACAAGCTTCTTGAAAGATAGAGACAGATTAGTCACTTCAGTTGTGAATTTGTAGCTATGATATCACCCAGAGACAACATCTTGAAAGAAGTATATCAGACCTGTCTTCAATCTGCAGTGGTAAAATTTCCAGTAGTGTTAGCATGACTAGCAAATATATCACAATCCTAGAACTTTGTTAATAATGATTAACTTACTCTCTGCAAAAGGAACATTCTGATCTAGAACTCTATTAACAGACACTTTGATTATGGTGTTTGGGATAGACAGTACAGGACAGAGGTGGAGTGGAAAGAATGTAAGAGAGCATTTGATTCCTTCTGCATATCTTTGTGTCAAGTAATTACATTTACTTCCTGTTTGGCATTCAAATATCAAGTCTTTGCCAGACTTCCAGCTTAATAATATAAATTTATAAAGGATGGGGAAAAAAGTGGAAAAACAAGTAGTACTTGAAATGACAAAGGAGAGAGGTTTTAGAAGACTTTACCTCTTAGCAAGGTAACATGAGAACATGAGCTTCTTTCAATAACTGATGTGATATCAGAGATCATGTCAGTGTAGTTCTGTGATATGTTAGCACTCTGGCCTCATAATGGATAGGAAACTTGCCTTTGATATTTAAAGGCTATTGCCTTCAAATTTATTTTTAACGCTGCTCATTTGCATAATTGTTTAACCTTGAATTCTTAGGTTGCTTTTTCATGCTGTATAAATGTTTAACATTTAATATGTTGTCTGTCATTTAAGAACTGGAGGAAAATCTTTCAACTATCAACCTCACCTAATGGCAGAACAATTTTTATTTTCATTTATCAAATACCCTATGATCTCTTGTCCCTCACATTTAATAAGACAGCTGTGAAGTATTGGTAAACACTAATTTAAGTATAAAGTAGTCAAATAATGTGGGTTAACATAAAATTGCAAATTTCATCCCTGCAGGACAACTTGATAACCTCTCCCAAGAACTTTTACTCAGATATCAAATAAAACAACAGTAGTCAGCACTTAATGAATTTATATCACATTTTGTCTTTCTATACATCACTTGATGTTTTGTTGTCTGCTGGTGCTTTTAGATATTTCCCTTGTTGATAATGTTTTTGTGTTGCTACTAGGTCTAATTTGGCTTTCAGCTAAGCCTTTGAATTTTTTATAATAAAGTAATTTACAGATGCTAGTAGATAAATTAACACAGCAAATGCAGCTAAATTGCATAATCACACAGATTGATTTTGTGTTAGCCTTTGAGATGTATAGATACCTTGTGGCATCTCTGTCAAGAAAAAGCAGTGAAAGCAAAAACCTTTCAATTTCTCTGAAAAACAAGGAAAACATGTCACAGAATCAGAGAAAAATGCAGCCATTTGACTGAAATCCCAAATGGTTTATAAATGTTCAGTATATTGATATCATTCAATATTAGTGTTAACTGTCTCCTCAAACTTGGGATGCACTAGGAAATAATCTTA
This sequence comes from Chrysolophus pictus, assembly GCA_037305975.1. Classification (NCBI taxonomy): domain Eukaryota; kingdom Metazoa; phylum Chordata; class Aves; order Galliformes; family Phasianidae; genus Chrysolophus; species Chrysolophus pictus. Next base: position 164,104,903 of record CM074576.1, read on the forward strand.
TAAAGCACAACTTAGATGTGCAGCAAATAGTGGGATTTGTTTGCTTTAGTATTGTCATTGATTTAGAAGGAAAAAAATTAGAATTCAATGACTTTTGCAGATCTTTCATGTTCAGAAGAGGCTTCTTGAAAAAAATTATGGCATCCCAGGATTAATGTGACTGGGTGAATATGTTCAGGATTACCTGCAGAATACAAAGTATTTTTTGTGGTTAAAATCATTTCAGATAGTGTGGAGAGATGCAAACTTTTGTATGAAGTTTGGCTAGCATCTTATGAATGAGCATTGTCACGTGCAGTAACGCTTGTAACTACAGCTTTGCTTGAGCATGTTCTCTATGGCAGTCATAGGAATAGGTGTGTCAAGGATTTAAATAAATGGGTGACTTTTACAGATTTGTAGGTAACAAATCTATGAGCCAAATGCATTGTCCTAAGCTTTTGGCTAAGGTACCAGGCACTACAAACACCAAAACTTTCTTCAGGTCTAAAAAAAAAATTAAACTCGCACTTACATTATTATTATTTCTCTGCCAATTTTAAGGATTGTGTTCCACCCCTTCTGATCACTCACATGCATTACATGCACCTGAATTCCCTGGGTTGGCCCTGTCTTCCTACCAGGTGCATTTCTGCTGCACACTTCCTGTCTGAAACCTGATTTAAAGAAATTGAGTTGATTTTCTATTTAAATACTACTTCATACAAAAACTTAAAAGAAATACTATACAGTCATGAACTAGTGCAAATAGTTAACAACAGAAAACCACCATTTTAGGTCTCATTAAGGTTTGGATGTGGGTATATGGTACTATGCTGACTTAGACACTGAAACCTAACTGGCAGATTTGCTACATGTTCAGCTCATGTTTGAAAGAATTTGAGTTAGAACCTGCTTTGTGCGGATGTCTACACACAGTATTAATTTTTCCTTGCTCTAAAGGAAACAAAACAGTTTTATATAAAAGGTGATTTAAAAATATATGTTAGGCAGTTCACATTTACTGTATATAAAAATCTATTTAATCTACTGTAACTTTGCTATAAAACAGTTACAAAATAACGTCAGATTGCTGCTATGCTGAAGGGAAATCCTGAAACAGATAGAGGTGAACAAACAAAAGCAGAGAAAAAAGTGATGAAGCTGAAGTGTTTACCAGCAAGGAAGAATCAGAATTTGAACAGCTGATTAAATATGTTCTTGGCAGAAGTAGATTGGGAAAATTAAATGAATAAAGGTCTAAAAAGAGAAGCCTTATCCGGCTTTTCATGTCTAGGAATTAACAGGGCTGAGCACGTAGGACTAACCATCTTCTTTTGTAGGTATAGATCAGCAGGCAATCTCCTGAGAGCCATTTATCCCTTTCATCTTGACCAGTTTTCTTAGTCTGGCATGAATTGCTTTCCACAGAGGTCTCTCTTTCCTGAGTGTACAAAGAGCTTGGATAGCTAAGATAAATAAGAAGAAACCCATGTTTAATGTTAGATTGCCCCTTGCACTCTGTTTCACAAAGTGATACTCACATGTATCATGAATTAAGTGAAGTAGTCCCTTTGCACTGGCATAGACTCAGTTCCTTATCTTGAAAGAAATCGCAGAATCAGAGGGGATAGAAAGGTCCTCTGGATATCATATAGTCTAGTGCCCTTCCTAGAGCAACTTCCCTAGATTAGTTTGCATGAGAAGGTGCCAAGGTGAGTTTTGAATTTCTCTAGGGAAGGAGACTCCACAAATTCTGAGCAGCCTGTTCCGGTGCTCTGTCATCCTCAAAGTAAAGGTGTTCTTCCTTATATTCACATGTGCATGTTCCTTATATTCCAGTCTGTGCCTGTTGCCTCTTGTCCTCTTGCTGGGCACAACTGAAAAAAAGCCTGGCCCCACTTGTCACCTGCCTTTTATATAAGTGTCAATAAAATCCTCTTCTCAGTCTTCTATTCTCCAAGCAGAACAGCCCCAGGTCTCTCACCTGTTCCTCATAAGGGAGCTGCTCCAAGTCCTTTATAATCCTTGTCACTCTCCACTGGTTTCTTTCTAGAATTTCCCTGTTTTTCCCAGACTGGGGAGCCCAGAACCAAATGCAGTATTCCAGATACAGCCTCATCAGCACAGAGTTAAGGGGGAGGAGCATCTCCTTCAACTTGCTGTCCATGCTCTTTTTAATGCATCCCAGGATACTACTGACCTTCTTGGCCATGCTGGTACACTGCTGGCTCCTGGCCAACCTGTTGTCAGCCAGAGCATCTAGGTCTTTCTCTGCAGAGCTCTTTTCCAATGGATCAGCCCCTAACCTGTACTTATGCATGGTGATTATTCCTCCTCAGGTGTTGGACTCAGTTTGTAATTTTAATTTGTGTATTTTTCTCTTTGAATAATTAGTGAATATGCATTTACAAAGAAAGTACATAAAGGGATATCAAGTAAATGTTATCTTAAAATCTTACTAGTACCAGCAACAATCCATGAAGATATTTGGAAAAGATGCTCAACTTAGAAATACTATATTCCAGAGGACGAAGTATTTTCTGTAACATATTTAATGGCTTTTAAACTCATAGGAAAATAAAACCGTGAAGATTTGTTTACAATTAGTCTCTGATGTGTAAAGAAAACATTGGTAGAATTATTTAATATGTTCATTTGAAATAGCTATATTGTAAATTGAGGCCCATCTGGTATTGACTTTATTATACAATCTATTTGAAGTAAATTCTGTTCTGCACCTATTTATTATTATACTATTACTTGTGCTCTTGTTATTTATTCCATACACTAAAAGTTTCTCTCAATACTGAAATAAACACTTTATTATGCAATTTCAAAATTTTGCCAAGAGAGCTTTATTTTTTTTAAATAATTAATAAACACTTTTTTTTCCACTAATCTATTTAGCGTACTGCATCTACACCCTTGCATCTACAGTTTCTTCCACTGGTAATGGCTCAGAGTGAAGAACATCTAGTTAAATCAATAGCAGCAACTCCCATACAACCTTATGTTTTCCTTGGAGGCATCCTAGGGAAGAACTACCAATTTCAATTTGGATTATATGACAAAGTTTGATATTCATAGAACCGTAGTATGGCCTGGATTGAAAAGGACAACAATGATCATCTAGTTTCAACCTCCCTGCTATGTGCAGGGTCACCAACCACCAGACCGGGCTCCCCAGAGCCTGGCCTTGAACACCTCCAGGGATGGGACATCCACAGCCTCCTTGGGCAGTCTGTTCCAGTGCGTTAATCCCCCATTGTGTGAGAAACTTCCTCCTAATATCTAACCTAAACCTCCTCGTCTCAGTTTAAAATCATTCTCCCTTGTCCTATCACTATCCACCCTTGTAAACAGCCATTCCCCTTCTTGTTTGTATGCTCCCTTTAAGTACTAGTAGGCCACAATGAGGTCTCCCTGGAAGCTTCTCCTCTCCAAGCTAAACAATTCCAGTTCCCTTAATCTTACCTTATAATTACCACTACATAGGGCAAGAAAGCCTGGTTATTGGTTAATTTTTCAAGTCACAGAATCACCAAAGTTGGAAAAGACCTACAAGATCATCCAATCCAACTGTCCACTTATCACCAATTCTTCTCATTAAACTGTGTCCCTGTCTCGTTCGTTCCAGTTCATAGGAGGGAGAGGATGTTGTTTTAATATCTGTATGCCTGGTGTGAGATTAAGAAACAGTTCAAATGTTGGTCTGATCAGTTTATTACAAATCTTAATTAGGGAGATGGGGAAGGGGAGGACAGGCACTAGTATGAATTAGGGTAATGGGGAAGGGAAGGAGGGCAATAGAAAGGATTGGAAAGAAGAAGCAAGGAGACTTTGTAGACAGCAAGAGGTTCGTTGTTCAGTCTGTGATCTTCAGTAGTGGTGGGTCATTGGGCATTGTTGTTCCTTTGAAGATGATGGTGACCATGGTGATGATGGCAATTTTTCAATGGCAGTGCTAACTTATAATAAGTCCAAAGTGGTTGAGTCAGCTCTCTTTGGAGTGACAGCTTCTGGCTCTGGGATCTCAGCAGAAACTCCTTTGTTCCTATCTTCCTGGCCTTGCCAGCAGATAAGAGGAGCAGAGAGGCACCAACTTGTATCTTGCCTTCATAGGATACAATGGTATCATCTCCTAATCTCCCATAGCAAACAGGAGTTATTTGGTCACAGGCTAGATCTTCCGCCAGTAAACAGTCCTGAGCACTATCTTCCAAAGGTAAACAGCTCCAAGGAAATGCTTTCAAATGTAAAGTTGTCCACACAGTGACATTGATTACCACACAGCAACACCCATCTCTCATCTCCTAGAGTCTTATCACAAGAAATACCTCAGAAAGCAAGCTTTGAGCCAGAAAGCAAAGAAGGATTCATACAGTCCCTCAACACAATGTCTAAACGTTCCTTGAATACCTCCAGGGTCGATGACTCCATCACCTCCCTGGGCAGCCCTTTCCAGTGCCTGACCACTGTTTCAAAAAAGTAGCATTTCCTGACATCCAGACTGAATTTTCCCTGGCGCAACTTGAGGCCGTTCTCTCTTGTCCTATCGCTAGTCACATGAGAGAAGAGGCTGACTCCCAACTCACTACAATCTCCCTTCAGGTAGTTAATGAGAGCAGTAAGGTCTCCCTTGAGCTTCCTCTTCTCCAGACTGAACAATCCCAGCTCCATCAGTCGTTCCTCATAAGGCCTGTGCTCCAGACCCCTCAACAGCTTCATTCCTCTTCTCTGGACAAGCTCCAGGACCTCAATGTCTTTCTAGAAGAGACTGCAATATTTTCCAGTCTCGAAGAGGGATAGAACTTCATGGTATCTAAAAGTTAATCCTCTGCAGTACTTTGGAGCAGGGATTAATCTCATTCAACTTTAGTAATCTGTGATATTGACACTTATAGCTAAGCTAATTATCTGGGCTTGCTTTCTAGTCAATGTAATAAAAAGGAAGTGTTACTTGTAGGAAGTGATACATTTAAGACAGAAAAGATTTCTGTGATGAAACTGCCTATCTTTTTTCATTGACTATTAGGTTAAGTTTAAACATCTGTCTCAAACATTGTTCATTAAAAATATACAGATGCTTTTAAAGAGATAAATTTTACCTGCATCAAAAATCTCCATATTAGAATGTCAAAATGTATGAAATTTCTCATTAAATATTTTATTAAAAAATATAGTTTTTCTGTAACTCTTAATGTAAACATATTTATAGAATTTCAGGTAGGAAAGTTCTGTCAGTATTACATCACTTGAGATTCATGTAACCATTTGCTTATTATTTTTATCTGAATAAATGTGATGGATTTAGGCAATGATTCCCTTAATAAATGGTGATGAGAAGAATCTTGAGAATTAAAATCTTTTAAATTATGCTTCTTGAAAGGATTTTGTCTTTCAGGCAGAGCAGTCCCACAAAACATGTGACTACTAAAGTTAATATTTCTATACATTTCTCTTTTTTTTTTTTTTTTTTCCATCCGTTTGTTTAAAATTTTGATAAACAACAACAAAAAATCAATAAATCAAACAAACAAAAGGTGAAAGATTAGGGTTTTAAGTGGAATTTTAGTGTTTTAGTGGAATAATTTTAAGTGGAAACCTGCAGCGAAAACTTAGCTTTCAAAGAAGGCTGTTTATGCTACATTATAGTATAGCTGATGTACCCGGATTTTCTTGAAGTTACAGGTAATTTTTATTTTTAATTTTCAGGATGTGCATAATTGACATTACTTATTACTTGATTTTATTTCAGAAATTGTATGTTTTTAAAGTGACTGAATAAATAAATAACTTTTTCTCACAGATTACTGTAAATACAAAACATACTGAAAAGTAATATATCATGCACCGCATTGTATCAAAAATATTGTATCACACTATAGCAGGCTACAAACTGTTTAAATACAAACCAAGCACGTACTGGAAAAAGAATAGAGAACAACAAATTAATGTATGTAAAAAACTGCATGTTTCTTCTTTGTACAAAACGTGACATCATAAATGTATACACTTTTTTCTGTAGATTAGTGTTTAAGGATTATTTCATTTAATTCATAAAGAGTATGATGTCTGAGAAAGACTCAAATTTTAATTTTGCTTTTTTTCTTGTGATAATCAACATGACCTTTCATGCATGAAAGCAGCTTTGATTATTTAGTCCACATTGGGAAGTATGCAGCTAGTTTTATGAGATGTCGGTTGCTGTGTAGGCTTTATGAAACAAGAAAAGAATACAAGAAAAGCTTAAGCAGAAGGCTAGATATTAAGAAAGCTAGAACAAGGGGAACATGAGTTGGTTCAGTAGATGGTTGAAGAAGAGAGAAGAGAGTATAATTTAGTAACATTTTGCGGCATGTATAAGGAACATAGAAAAAGAAACTCAGAAAACAGCTTAATTTTCTTAATTTTCTGTGTCCTCTGGATAACTTTTCTTTGAGCTTGTGGAAACAGAAAATTTATTTCACAAAACAGATATTTTCGAGTGGGGTTAGAGTTATCTCTTGATGGAGCTTTGTAAGTAATATTTAATGAGGAGTCTCGTCAGCAACCTATTTATCATATTCCCCTTCTCATCACTGAAGCCAGATTTTGATGCAAAATTTATGAGGTTAGAATAAAACAAATCCCATTTAAGGGTCATCAATACAGAAGACATGTAATGGATCCTCTGGAAGCATACAGGAAATCTTACAATTCTGAAAGATGACACCATTTGGAATCTAGTGCACTGCTATCCAGTCCAGTCTTGCTCTTCTCTGTGCTGGTGTGGTCTCACCTGCAGTGCAGTTTTGGCATTGCAATATAAAAAGGACATAAAACTATTATGGTGTCTACAGGAGAGCAACAAAGACTGTGAAGGGTTTAGATGACAAGACATATGAAGAGCAGCTGAAGTCCTTTGGTTTATTCAGCCCAGAGAAGAATGAGAAGCTTCATGGCATTCTACAGCTCCTCACAGGGAGTGGAGGGGCAGCACTGAGCTCTGGTGACAGTGACAGGACCTAAGGGAATGGCATGGAGTTGCATCAGGGAAGGGTTAGGTTGGGAATTAAGAAAATGCTCTTCACCAGAGGATGATTGAGCCCTGGAACAGTCTTCTAAGTGCAGTGCAGATGACACTGAGCTGCTGGAGTTCAAGATGCATTTGGTCAGGTCTTTTGGAAATACGGTCTGTTCTGAGTTCCTTTGTGGATCCAGAAGTTGGGCTGAGTGATCCTCA